>JAVJIX010000171.1:0-250000 GCA_036785185.1 Paratrypauchen microcephalus
TATTAAAGGTCCCATGACATGGTACTTCCTGATGCTTTTATATGGCTCCTTAATGGTTCCCTAATACTGTAAATGAATCCTTCTTCAAAATCAACACTCAGTGCATGAGAAAGACCCATTTACACAGACATGGTCAAAAATTCACTCTCTGAATACCTCATTCTGGGCCTTCTTGCTTGAATGCAAATGAGAAGGACACAGATTGGTTTAGAGGAGCAAACTTTCGCAACTTTTAGCCACTGGGGGCCCTAAACAGGGTAGGGGAGCTCACATTAACGTAAAACCTCAGAAAGTGAAAATTTCATGCCATGGGACCTTTAAACATGTTAATATGCTGTTTTGGGCAAATACTGTACAGCATTTTCAAAATAATAAAAGGTGATTTAAAGGAGAATTAAAATTTTTTACAATCTGAGCCTTATTTCGGTAATAAAACAAGTTGTTTTACTCACCCATAGCACTTTGGTGTCATATGGAGCATTTCCAGAGATGTTTTAGTTTAGTGATCTCCGTAACGTGAGTTCTCGGGGCATGTGTTTGTGGTCTCCAAATAACACAAACTTTCGCACTTTTCAAATCATAGAAGCTCAATGTCTTAGTCTACACTTTCGTTTGAGTCAAAAGTGGCCTCTAATCCGAGATTTATCCATAGTTTCGAGTAGATGAAGACGCCAGTGCGCATGTGCAGAGTCACAGCTGATTTCGCTCTCAGCTCCCGGGACCCAAACATGAAACGCAAAACTGTAAATTATGGATGAATCTCGGATTACAGGCCACTTTTGACCTCACCTTACGAAATTAATTTGTTCCAGAAGTGGTTTCGTAATGTGATTTTTTCATAAGTAGAGTCGCAATGGGGGATTCGGGCGGCTGCGAAGCCTAGCGCGCATTACGCGAATTTTTGAGATTTTGCATTTCGTAACTTGAATTTTCTTTCGTATTCAGAGGCGAAAATTTTTTGTAAACGTGTTTTTCGTAACGTGGATTATTCGTTAGTTGGGTCTTTCGTAAGGTGAGGTATGACTGTATTTGGAGACCGCAAACATGTGCCCCGAGAACTCACGTTATGGAGATCGCTAAACTAAAACATCTCTGGAAGTGCTCCACATGACACCAAAGTGCTATGGGTGAGTAAAACAACTTGTTTTATTACCAAAATAAGGCTCAGATTGTAAAAAACGTTAATTCTCCTTTAAGTATGTTAATACTAATGTTAATAATATTAAAACCCTCTTTAACCCAAAGTACATGAAAGTCTCACTGGTGTTGTTAGCCTCATTTGATCTGCCTTGGTGTGAGCACAGTGTAGGAGCTGACAGTCCTGCAGAATCCTGTTCTTTTATGAGCTCCACAGCAGCAGACAGTGCAGTGTGTGTTCTGTGTTTATCTGTGGCCTTGGGACAGACTCGAGATGGACCGTTGTGCAGGAGCTCACCTGCCACATGTCAGATAAGGCTGTGCACCTGTCACTACTTTCCCAAGCACTGAGAGGTCGTCAGCACTTGGGAAAGTATCTCAACAGACAGAAGATTTGTGTTGACTTGGGAACATTTGTTACTTGCCATATAGGTTCATTGTGGAACTTTTCTGGTGGAGGAGTCCAAACCTGCTGGTCTCCATGACGATGTTATTGTATTGCCGCAAATAATGACAGTGAACTGACCAATCCACCTTGGTCCATTGAAAAATCTGTAGGGTTTGTTAAGTGATGATGTCACTTCTGGGACCAACTGGCGACTTCACAACTGTGCAAGGTTTTTTTGTTTTTTTTTGACACAGTTCTGCCTGTCTTTGACCCAGCCGCTCGTCTGATGAACAAAACTGCACAATCCTAAAAGACCCTATGCCTTTAAAGGTGCATTGAGTAACTTTTCTGATAGAAAGTCCTCCACTTGCTTTTCATGCTTTTCTCCATGGAGATGTTTTTGCTTCGTCTAATTATCCCAGTGTGGCATTAAGTGCAAAAAGTTTCGTTTGTGCTGCTTTAGTTTTTGAGATACAGTCATACCTCATCTTACGAAATTAATTCATTCCTGAAGTGGTTTTGTAACGTGATTTTTTCATAAGTAGAGTGATGTAAAAGGCCTGATTCGTTCCTAGCCAATGGGAGGCCAGCGGGGTGTTGGGAGAGTGCATTTACAAGTGTATTTACGTTTCGGGGGATTCGGGCGGCTGCGAAGCCGAGCGCGCATTTTTTGAATTTTTGAGATTTCGCGTTTTCGTAATTTTCTTTCGTATTCAGAGACGAAAATTTTACGTAAAGGCGTTTCGTAACTTGGATTATTCGTTAGTTGGGTCTTTTGTAAGGTGAGGTCTGACTGTATTAACGATTCTTTTATAGGTCAAACTGGGGTCAGCCAGCCCCCCCCCCCCTCAAAAACTAAAGCAACAGCACAAAACAGCACAAACGAAGCACAAATGATTGGCATAGTTTTTGTGTATGCGTGTGTATGTGTATGTGTGTGTATGTGTATGCGTGTGTATGTGTGTGTGTGTATGTGTGTGTATGTGTATGTGTGTGTGTATGTATGTGTATGTGTGTATGTGTATGCGTGTGTATGTGTATGTATGCGTATGCATGTGTGTGTATGTGTATGCGTGTGTATGTGTATGTGTGTGTATGTGTATGTATGCGTGTGTATGTGTATGCATGTGTATGTGTATCCGTGTGTATGCGTGTGTATGTGTATGCATGTGTATGTGTATGCGTATGTATGTGTGTGTATGTGTATGCGTGTGTATGTGTATGCGTGTGTATGTGTATGCGTGTGTATGTGTATGTGTGTGTATGCGTGTGTACGTGTATGCGTGTGTATGTGTGTGTATGTGTATGTATGTGTATGCGTGTGTACGTGTATGCGTGTGTATGTGTGTGTATGTGTATGTATGTGTATGCGTGTGTATGTGTGTGTATGTGTATGCGTGTGTATGTGTATGCGTGTGTGTATGTGTATGCGTGTGTATGTGTATGTGTGTGTATGCGTGTGTATGTGTATGCATGTGTATGTATGCGTGTGTGTATGCGTGGTGCGTGTGCGTGTGTGCATCGGCCATGTATGTATGTATACGCCGCACGTGGCATGTGTGTGTGTATGTGTATGCGTGTGTGTGTGTATGTGTGTGTGTGTGTACTGTATGCGCGTGTATGTGTGTATGCAGGTATGTGTGTGTATGCGCAGGCACGCATGTGGTACGTGTATGCGTGTGTATGTGTATGCATGTGTGTGTGTGCGTATGTACTGTGTGTGTATGTGTACGCAGTGCACTGTTGTGTGTATGTGCACGTGTACGTATGTGCAGCGTGTGTACGTGTATGCGTGTGTATGTGTGTGTATGTGCACGCCATGTGTGTATCGCACGTATGCATGTGTGTGTACGCGTATCGTGTATGTGCGTGTACGTATGCGTGTGTATGTGCATGACCGTGTGTATGTGCATGTGTATGTATCATGTGTGTATGCGCATCGTGTGTATGTGTGTATCGCGTGTGTATGTGCGTGTGTATGTGTACGTGCACGCATGTATGTGCATGCGCGCGCAGGTACGTGTATGCGTGTGCATGTGTATGCGCAGTGTACGTGTGTGTGTGTGTATCGTGTGTGTATGTGTATGCGTGTGTATGTGTATGCACGTGTGTATGTGTATGTGTGTGTATGTGTATGCGTGTGTATGTGTATCGTGTGTGTATGCGTGTGTATGTGTATGTGTGTGTGTATGTGTGCTGTGTATGTATGTGTGTGTACGTGCGTGTGTATGTGTGTGTGTATGTATGTGTATCGCTTGCGTGTATGCGTGCGTGTACGCGTGTGTACGTGTGTGCGTGTGTATGTGTGTGTGTACGTATGTGTATGTATGTATGTGTATGCGTGTGTATGTGTGTGTGTGTATGTATGTGTACGCGCACGTGTATGTGTATGCGTGTACGTGCATGTGTGTGCCGTGTGTACGTGTGTGTGTATGTATGTATGCGTGTGTGTGTATGTGTGTGTGGGGTGTATGCGTGTGTGTGTATGTGTATGCGTGTGTGTATGTGTATGTATGTGTATGTGTGTGTATGTGTATGTATGTGTATGTATGTGTATGTATGTGTATGTATGTGTATGTGTATGTATGTGTATGTGTACTTGTAGGTGTATGTATGTGTATCGTGTGCGCTGTATGTGTATGCGTGTATGTGTATGTGTATGCGTGTGTATGTGTATGTATGTGTATGTGTGTGTATGTGTGTGTATGTGTATGTGTATGTATGTGTATGTATGTGTATGTATGTGTATGTATGTATGTGTATGTGTATGTATGTGTATGTGTACTGTAGGTGTATGTATGTGTATGTGTACTGTATGTGTATGCGTGTATGTGTATGTGTATGTGTATGCGTGTGTATGTGTATGTATGTGTATGTGTGTGTATGTGTGTGTATGTGTATGTATGTGTATGTGTATGTACTGTAGGTGTGTATGTGTATGCGTGTGTATGTGTATGTATGTGTATGTGTACTGTAGGTGTATGTATGTGTATGTGTGTATGTTTATGTGTATGCGTGTGTATGTGTATGTATGTGTATGTATGTGTATGTGTGTGTATGTGTATGTGTGTGTATGTGTATGTGTATGTATGTGTATGTGTATGTATGTGTATGCGTGTGTATGTGTATGTGTATGTATGTGTATGTGTATGTATGTGTATGCGTGTGTATGTGTATGTGTACTGTAGGTGTGTGTTTGATGGGGGGTCCCGGGTAATGGGCTCTTGGTTTCTCCCGTATATAAACAGAGGAGCAGCGCCCCCTCAGCTCAGCCGCGTGCGGACTAAACGTCACCATGGAAACGCGTGACAGGTGCGTTTGGAACAGTTCGGACAGAGACAGATGCCCTGAGGCGGGACAGGTGCTTCCCGGGTTGAGTTTTTCGCTTTTTGTTCTAAGTGTGAGAGCCGTTGGATGATTGACGTATCGTATGGGCACGTGAGGCCAGCGAGCGCGCTCACGCAGCCTGACGCACACGGGGACGCGCCTGTTGGTCACGGGAAAAGTGAAAAGTGCACATGGAGAATACTTTCCTCAAAGTACTAGTGCTGGTGTAACTGTGAGGTGCTTTGATCATTTCTTACGTGAGCACAGGAGCAGACTGTCCCGCAAGAGTCTTTTCATTTAGTTGACTTTATTTGTGAACTTTTGTGCTCAGTGTGCAGCAGAGGAGCCCCTGGACCAGCAGCGGAGGAGCCCCTGGACCAGCAGCGGAGGAGCCCCTGGACCAGCAGCGGAGGAGCTCCTGGACCAGCAGCGGAGGAGCCCCTGGACCAGCAGCGGAGGAGCCCCTGGACCAGCAGCGGAGGAGCCCCTGGACCAGCAGCGGAGGAGCTCCTGGACCAGCAGCGGAGGAGCTCCTGGACCAGCAGCGGAGGAGCTCCTGGACCAGCAGCGGAGGAGCTCCTGGACCAGCAGCGGAGGAGCTCCTGGACCAGCAGCGGAGGAGCTCCTGGACCAGCAGCGGAGGAGCTCCTGGACCAGCAGCAGCGGAGAAGCTCCTGGAGCAGGACTCTGCGGACCTGTTCTGTCGTCCGGAGACGGTGTTATGAATGTTCAAATCACAGAATGTTGTTGTTTGTATCCTTTCCTGAGGCGCGCCCTCGTGTGAAGAACGCGCGCTCTCGTGACGTGTGAGCGCGCAGCGGTCGGCGGCGCGCACAGACATGAGCGCAGTGCTCGGTCCAGTGTAGACATGGCGGCGGAGCCTAGGCCGGACTGGCTCTCCCGTCTGCCCTCTGCGTGGAGTTACGGAGTACTTCGGGACGGACGCATCTTCTTTATCAAGTAAATAGGGTCCGGATCGGCGCGGCGCGGGCCGCTTTGTCCTGTCCGGCCTGTACACACCGACACTCACTTGTGTTTGTGCTTTTCTTCTCCACAGTGAGCAAGCCCAGAGCACAACCTGGCTGCATCCTGTTAGCGGAGAGGCAGTGGTCACCGGGCACCGAAAAACACCAGGTAACCGCGTGTGTACGGCCCTCGAGCCCACCGATCCCGCTCGCGCCGGGGCTCCGTGCGCGTCACGGGGAAGGAGCGGACAGAGTGCGGGCTGGAGCTGGAAGCAGAGGGGGACTGTGGCTCTCTGCAGCACAGCTCCGTCCTCCCGCTTTCACCTGGACCGATCTCCACTTTTTGGAAGTTCTGTCACGTACGCGCCGTGCGAGGCCGTTCCTCACTCACATTCGACACGGTTCTACCCAAAGGCCGTGGCTGTGGGTGTCAGGGCTCAGCCAGAGCAGCCGTGCCCTGAGCAGAGGGCGGACCAACGGCACAGACGGGCCGAGCACCGCAGTGTGCGGGAGCGTGTGCGGGAGCGTGTGGTGCGGGAGCGTGTGCGGGAGGCCGTGCGGGAGCCGCGGAAGCTGCGGGGGGTGCGGGGCTGTAGGGCTGTATGTCTCGCGCTGACCGTGTGCCTCTTGTCTCCACAGATCTGCCCACAGGATGGGAGGAGGGATACACGTTTGAGGGCGCGCGCTGCTTCATCAAGTGAGTGATCATAACACGCACACACACACGCGTGCCCATCTCTGTACTGACCACTGTCCAGCGTGTGGACCCGTGTAGGCTGCACACGCACACGCACACAGCAGACACTGGGGCGTTACTCAGAACAGGCTCGACTTGTTGATATGCCGTCCGCGTGCGCTGTGTGCGCGGTTTGCGCCGTGTTTGTGCGCTGCCTGTGCGCACATGTCGCCTGGACCTCCCCGGGCTCCTTCCACAGACCTGTTTGACAACAGTGTCTGACAACACCGTGTGAGCCAGTGTGAGCACACACCCACAGCATCATGCCCTGATTGCGCCCTGCACGTGCATGCGCAGTGCACGCGCTGGTATGGAGGGTTCAGGCTGCGGGAGAGGGCCCCTCTGTGTGGGGCCATTTTGAGAGCAGCAGCTGACACATGTATGAGCTAATATAGCACCTCTATAAATAGCCCCACCGCTGTACACTGGTGTGTGTGAGCAGGGACAGGGACATACTGTCAGAGACCTACTGTCAGAGACATGTGTCCACCTGCAGCTCTGTGGACACTCCCACAGTCTCAGGGGTCAGCAGGTACTACACTTCTGCTCTCTCTGTCCACAGCCTCTGTCCTTACACTGTCCTCTCCACAGCTTGTCCTTTCCTCTCTGTTAGGGCTGTCAAGAGTATCAAAAATCACATACTAATCAGTACTAAAACTAGTATTGAAACTAGAGGTATCGATACCAAAAATAAATTCACAGGACAGAAATTCCTGAATAGCTTGAGAATGACAGTGAGCTGTAGTAGTAGTAGTAGTAGCAGTAGTAGTAGTAGTAGTAGTAGTAGTAGTAGTAGTAGTAGTAGTAGTAGTAGTACAATTTCATGTTGAAAATCACGTTCTGTTGTAGGAAGTGTTTATTATTATTATTATTATTATTATTAGGCCCGAGCGCTAAAGCGTAGGGCCTATAGACCCCTTTACAGTCAGTAAACAGACGTGACGTCACCGGCATGTGCGCGCACTGTTAACCCAGAATCAACCATGGCGGACCATAGCGGAGTATCTGAACGATCGGGAGAGCTACATTCAAAAGCTCACATTGAGCAACAGGGTTCGACTACCAGATCCTTATGCGATCACGGAGTGGCAATACGACCGCAGAAAGTGGCCAGATTTACAGTGGTCAGATATCCACTGTTATTTAGTGAAGAAGCCCAGTGTGTATACAAGAGAGAAAGTGCGCGCATACAAATCCATGGATGCCTACCAGTTTGCCGTGTGTGGCCATGTACAGGAGGTGAAATACCACGATATCGATGGGGAGTTTTGCGTGTTGGCATCTGATGTTCTCCCCAGTCAAAGACAAGGCCACAAGACGACCATGTACAATGCTTGGGCTATCATCAACAAGCTACGTTCTGACCGCCAACTGCACTTGTGTTGCGGAGTAAGTAACATACTACGACTTAATTCACGAGTCACAGATGTGATCTCAGTCATGTCAAATGCCATTTATGATGGTCATGCGAAAACTTATCATGCATTTTAACAAAGTTATTCATGTTCGTTTACATGCGTCTGTCGTAGAGGTTACCCGGTTAATATGTCTGTGAGCTTTGCGGTGTCCTGTGCTTGTTAGTTAATCAGCATGATTAAACACTATTGAACACCTGGGCAAATTACCCTAAACAAGCAGCAGGTGTTCACTTGTGTGTATGTCAGTTGAATGATATGAACTATCATTTATTCCATCTGTTTCTCTTTATTCAAGTTCTTCTCTTCTATATCTTCGCTGGGGGTTTTATGGCAGCAGTGGCTTTGTTTTGAGTCAACACTGCGCGAAGCGCTCTTCCCTTTTTAAGCACCTGGCACACATGTCAACAACTTGTGCCCGCTGACGTGGCACGGTGGCACTGCCCGTGGCCGCGATAGCGGCCAAATTGCAATTGTTCACCCACTGGCCCGTGTGAGAGCGAAGCGCTCTCCTGTTTCCAAGCACAATGGCACTCATGTCAGTGACTTGTGCCCGCTGACATGGCACGGTGGCCCCGCCTGTGGCCACGACGGCAGCAAAATTGTAATCGTTTTATGGGCGCACACAATGTCATGTGCGCTCACAAAACCAGAGCGCGAAGCGCTCTCCATTTTCCAAACACTCAATGCCACACTATAGTGACACTCATGGCATCCAATAGCACAGACTGGCACTGCCCATTGCCGTGTCAGCGGCATAATTGTAATTGTTAACCATCGTAAATTCCAAAAATGTGTATTGGGCAAGTGAGTAATCGATTAGGGCAATGACGAGCACAGTTTGGGCAAAAAAGGAATTTACACAAATAATCTGTATTAAAAAATCTTTAAAAATGGCTTGACAGCGCTCCCTGGAAAATCAAAACACATTGCGCCATGGCTATACCCGAAAAAGAAGTTTTTGATCCCAATAACTGTAATCACATTGTATTTTTGTAATCCTTTATGTTTGCTTTCAGTCTTGCCTTTAGATGTGTTGGTGAAGGTCCAAGTGTTACACAAGTGTTGATTGGGAGTGTGAACGAGCCACAGTGGTGCACAACACTCACTGTGGCTCGTTCACAAAGGTGCCTAAGCACTCACATTTACTTAAGTAACACTGAACTTTTCAGAGCACTTCTTTAGCATCATATTTTTACTCCTACTTTAGGAAGTCTAAAGAGACAAAAGATTTATGTGACATATGAAATGATTTGAACATTTATATTTCTTCAAATATAATTTAGTTTGTCTAATTTTTGTGTCTGTCCTTTTAAAAAGATATTTAATGTTTTATCCTTCACACTACATTTACTTCAAATTATAAATCTGATGTTACAAGTTGACAGTTACTCTTACTTGAGTAGTAGTAGTAGTTTTTCCAAATACTTTTTTAATCAAGTAATTTCTTGGACCACTACTTTGTACTTCTACTTAAGTTCTTTTGAAGTACCCACACGGTTCTACATTTATAATGACAAATGATAAACTTAATTTATTTTTTATCAATCAATTTTACAATGACAGTTTATCAGCGGTGGCAGACTAGCCAAAAATTGTACTCAAGTTTGAGTACCGTGAAAATTGAGTGAAAAAGTATTTGGGAAAATGGCTACTGAAGAAAGAGTAACTGTTTGGACGTAACATCTAATTGTATAGTGCCTCTCAAGACACCCAGAGCACTTTATAGAGCATTTTTCAGTCACCCCACACTCGGTGATGTAAGACACCACTGTAGCCACAGCTGCCCTGGGGCAGACTGATGGGGCAGACATCTGATTTTGGAAGTGAAGGTATTCTGAAGGACAAAACATTAAAGGTCCCATGACATGGTACTTGTTGATGCTTTTATATGGCTCCTTAATGGTTCCCTAATACTGTAAATGAATCCTTCTTCAAAATCAACACTCAGTGCATGAGAAACAGAGATAAGATGAGAAAGAGTCATTTTTCTCTCTCTGAACAGGCCATTATGGGAGTTGTTGCTTGAATGCAAATGAGGAGGACAGAGATGGCCTATAGTTGAGGGTGGGGGCGTGGCCAAACTCTCCGCTCTCAGCTCTCAGCTGTGCCTGTGCGCTCTGACCCATTTCCGTGTTTTTGCACGGGGGGAGAGATTTGAAGCGTTCCATTGAAAAATAAACACATTTCCACAGAAAATAAAATGTAACCACTGCTGTTCAAAGGTCCAGAGGCTCAGATAAAGGACTTCCGAGCCTAGAAACGCTCGGACGTGCCTCCAGGCAAATAAAAAAACGCTTTTCGCATTGCCTATGCCTATGCCTGGAGGCACGTCCGAACGTCCGAGGCACGTCCGAACGCATTTCGCATTGCCTAGCGCATTCGCAGTCCAAACTCTCTGGGCGTGATTTACAGAGACGCTGAGTACAGACAGACGGGGGTGGAACTGCATTTTTCGATCTGACGTCAATAAGTTTCCTCGTTCAGAATCGCCCGTTTCAGCTCTGTTTTTTTCTAATGCAGAAAAGGATCGCAAATGCTCAGTTTAGACATTTCACAACTTTTAGCCATGGGTAAGGGAGCTCACATTAACGTTCAAAAACCTCAGACAGTGAAAATTTCATGCCATGGGACCTTTAAATAATGCACAGAATCTGATCATTTCAAAGGACAGACACAAAAATGAGACAAGCTAAATCTAAATATATCTGAAGGCATGCTGCAAAAAAACAAAACAAATGTTCAAATAATTTTATATTGTCACATAAAACTTTTGTCAGTTTAGACTTGCTCACAGTGGGGAAAAGGAAGCACAACTTTTTTCTTGAAAAGAGTGCTGTTACTTTAATAAAAATGACTGCTATTAAAATACCTTGAAGTACAATTCCTTTAAAAAGTCACTCAAGTAAATGTAACTGAGTTCTGGGTATAAAATGAGAACTTCTTTTTATAATATATTTTTTGGCTTTTAAAATCCAATATACTACAGTCAAATCTGACTGTTAATTACAGCATTATCCTGCCCACATCTTCCCTTCAGATAAACACAGTGAGTAGCACGATCTTTCCCAGCCATTTGACTCATTTGGATTCCTAATGAGCCCGCGGGTGCCTGTAGGGCGTGACCTCTCCAGCAGGGCGGCGCCTTCCTGTTTGTCCTCACTTTGCTCTGGTCTGATGGCAGCCTCAGATATGGGCGGTCCTCCTCTGTCCAGTGAGGAGCCAGAAGACCCTTCTCAAGTTCTCCCACTGTCACCAAGCCAATATCTGACCTGGTTTGAGTTTGAAGTTAGTCCCTATGATTGGACTACTCATTTCACCAAAACATAGTTAAGATCTTTAGATTAAAGATTTGTGTAAAATATTTTTTCCCAATTTGGCAATTCTTTAGGTTTCAAATTCCTGGTTGGAAATCATGGAGAATCCATTATTGTTGCCTAGCAACTATGTACGTCACTGGGCCAAAATGCCTCAAATTATAATTTGTCTAGTAAAAATGTAAGAAAACCTTTATTTTGTTAAAACAATGTTGATGTGTGTAAATTGTGCCTATAACCTTTGGATACCTCTAAAATTTAACTCTATTTCCTGTCATTTTCAACTGATTTCTCAGCTTTTCTTTGTGAAATTGCTTCTTGATCAGTATAAAACTATTATTTATATTTACTGCAGGTATTATCCCACCAAATGAATCATATGCACTTTAAACACCCTGTGCTAGATTTTTTTCTCCACATTTGTGAGCAAACTGTCTTGCCCCAGTACAGATATGACCTCAAGAGCTGCTACAATATAACTCTGCGGTGCCCGGTCAGCATTTAATTGTCAGCGTTGTTTTGCTTTCAGTTTCCGATACCACAATGATAATAAAAACACTCTTTTAGACAATAAAATGTAATTTTCAACATGAAATGGTATTTCTTTCCTTTCTATTCCCATGTGGCCTTATACCTGTGTAATCCCTCAATGTTTCCATAGTGGTCTATGGGCTCACCAGTTTCAAAGATGAAATTCAATCTAATCATCGATACATGTTTGATTCGCCAGGGTCTCAGTCATTTTGACAAAAATTAAAGTGAATCCAGTTGTCCATAGGAGAAGCCTAGTCTGGGAAATCCCAGGCTGCTTTTGTTCGTTCCGATCTGAAAGACAGTCTGGCAACTAGGCTAAGTGAGCTCTCCTGATTTTGGGAGCCAATCAGAGAGCGGGGAGGGGTGGAAAGACGGTGACACGTACTACGCGACAAACAGAAGCTTGTTTGAACTGACATGATTGGCTAGGGGCTACGTATACGCCAAATGATAGACATTCGTAACACCCAATAAACGGCCGTTGGCGATCGTAAACCACACCTCCACTACGAGATATTCAGTAGGTGCTCCCAGACCATATCTCACTGTGATATGGTCTGGTGTAAACTAGCGTTGTTAAGATGTTTAGGGCGACATCAGTTTTCAGAGTTAGCGGACTTCTTTCTTTGAAGATTTTTGCAGTGGGATGTGTGTATATTAGGGGTGTAAAGATTAACCTATTTGGATCGGTTATCAGTCTGTGACCTCTGCGATCTGAGTGTACCGATCAGCGGAGCCCGGATCGGTCCAAATTCACTACGAAAGGTCCGATGCACCGGATTTACAGCCAAGAATCAGTTTGCTAGCTCCTGCGCGGTCTCTCTCATGGCGCAGCAGCCGCGCCGCGTGTGTGTCTGCGTTCTTTCGCGAACGGTGGGTGGTTCACTTACCTGGGGTTGAAGCTTATTGGCTGGTTAACTGCCAATGATGCGAGCGGCGCGGGCTGTATGCGGAAGCGAGCACAAAATGTTTGCACTGTATAGCCGTGTCCCAATTCGCATTGTGCGGAGGGCGGGTCGCCGCCTCGTCTCGTCAGGAGATCTACTGTATCGGTAAGCTAAGCTAAGTTTCCTTTTATTGAGCTATGGTTAAATTAATTTGGTGCGCTACCGCTATTTATGGATATGGTACCTATACGTGGTTAACTTTTGTGCCAGTGTTGTGTCGCAGTGATAAAACTTTCACTGTCGGTCTGATGTTTCACTGTCAGCTCCATGGCAGCTATAGACCATACCAATTGTATGATACTAGTGTTTTTATTGTCACGGTTAGTGGATTGGGTAATTTATTTAGACAACATTCATGTATTGGCAATGTATATTTGATTTGGGCTAAAATTTACTTGGCTAATTTACTTTTGTGTGGAAAATACAATGTATAATCAGAATTGGTGCATTTCTGTATTTACATTGGCTACTTAGGATTTGTGTGTCTAGAAATGTACTTCACACACACAGATGATTTTTGTCTCAAAGGAGACTGAGGAAATGTTATAAGATGGAGAGAAAGTATTAGTTATTCAGTGGATTTTACATGCTAGTGTTTTCTATAACTGCCTAGTAATATCTATCTTCTTGTCAGTGATATGTTTCACTTTTACACTTACTGAAACTCATGAGTGACTGAAGCACTAATTACTAACTCATTCTGATTCATTCTGATTTTTGCCTTTAATAGGCAACTTTCTTGTTTTATAAGGTCTTTTTTATTTTTGATATCTAACCTTATTGTTTTGTGTTGCTTGGGGGAAAGAATGTGTTGTATTTTAAGTATGAGCAGAGTTTTGCAAACCGGATTGCCAGTTTTTCAGTAGGCCTGGTGTATTGTCTGTTGGACACTAAATAAACAAAAGGATACTATTTTGAAATTTCATTTCTGTTTCTCTTTTTCTTCTCAATAACTTTAAAGCACTTGGGAGTAAAGTTGTCCATTTGTATTGAATCGAAATTAACCGAACTGGATCGGATCGAATCGTAGCCTGTGAATCGAGATTCGAATCGAACCGTTTTGTGAGTGAAAGATTCACACCCCTAGTGTATGTATATATATAAGTGCTGTCAGGCGATTCATTCATTCATTTTCTTCCGCTTTTCCATTTTCTGGGTCAAGCAGTGTTCTGCTGCCCAGAACACAATGCACCAGCTCCCATGAATCCTCCCGCGGGTGGTGGGTCCACAGGAGGACGGCCCACGTCACAACAGGCCTTGATGTATCTTCTGCCATGGCAGACACTGGGGGGCGAGGTGGGGTTAAGTGTCTTGCCCAAGGACACAATGGCAGCGAAACTTAAACTACTGGCACGGATGTGTCCAGACCATCGCAGCGCGGGGGTGAGTAAATTATCGGGTTTAGTGTGATTCGGATGGGCAACACTGGTGCTTCTAAATGTGCACCCTTAGTCGCGGCACCCTCGTAACACAAGAACAGCTGGTCTGAACGCCTCATACCTGCCGTGACTGCGATATAGGTTTTCAGTGTCCAGACTGGGCACAACAACTGTAACTTGTCCCTGCCCTCTCCAAGCGGGGGCTCAAACCGAGCCAAACTCAAAGGCTCATTACAATGAGAACGGGACAACATCTTCGGCATAACGTGGTGTTTGGCCACAGAGTGACACCAGGACCATTCGGACTCCACCTGAGACAGGAAGGGGTGACGGGTGCCCCGACAATGAGCAAACCAGTGTGGGTCCTTGGGCAAGACCCTTCACGGTACTTCCCCCCCGAGCGCCGAAAGATGGCTGCTCACTGCTCCTGAAAAGGATGGGTCAAATGTGTGTCACTGTGTGTGAGACCAAATAAAGACATAATCATAATAATCAAATATGGCATTTAATTCACTGACCCATTTCGCTGACACAGTAGCCAACAAAAAAAAAAGTCTGACATGAAAGCCACTTGAGGTCCACCTGTGCCAAAGGCTCAAACACAGAGACTCCAAGTCTAACGACAAGTCCCACACTGGAGCTCGTGCTGTAGATTTTGGGCACAACCTGCCAGCACCCCGTAGAAAAAGAGAAAAAAAGTTATGGCCTCTAACTGTACAGCTTCCAAACAAACCATGATGACAGGATGTAGCAGGTTTCGAGACACCCTGAGAAGTCATGCTGATCTGATGCCAATCGTCCAGATATGGATATGGCAATATCTTCAGTCTGGTGGCTTGCAAAGGAGCAAGGGCCACCTTCACACATCAGGTGAACATCCTCGGAGAGATGGAGAGCCCAAATAGGAGAACCCAGAATTGCCAATGATGGCCTCGATAGGCAAACCTGAGAAATCTCCGGTGTTGTGGTGCAATGGGCACATGAAAGTAAGCGTCTTTGAGGTCTGTATACGTGAACCATTCCCCCACTGCAAGGGTTTGGAGAACCTCTGCTGTTGTGAGCATGTGGAACGGTAAGACCTTCATGAAAAAAATTGAGTCCCCATAGACGCAGAATGAGACGAAATCCGCCTGTGTTTTTGGGTACGAGGAAATATGTGGAGTACAGGGGGTCCTCGGGTTACGACGTTGATCCGTTCTTAAGACGCGTCGTAACCCGAATTTCGTCGTAAGCCGGATTTTGCCTTTGATCTTCCAACCAAAGCACCAATAACCTTTCCATCTCAATAATTAGACCAGAACGCTGCTTGGTTATCACTGCCGCTTTCATAGGAGCAGATCAGAGCCCACATCAGGTACTTCCGCCCACATTGGGCACGCACACGAGGCCGTCTTCTTCTCCCTACAACCACAACAGAGCGTATTCTTCCGCCATGCGCCGCGCGCCGTTCGCGTTTGTTTACATCTCTTACCACGCTAAACCGCGTAAGACGGAATGACGCGTAATATATACATATTTTTTTTAATGGGGGCGCGTTCGTAACCACGAAACGTCGTAACCCGAGACCGTCGTAACCCGAGGACCCCCTGTAGTAGCCTCTGGGCTGCACCAGGGGATCTACTGCTTCAATGGCTCCTTTGGCCAGAAGGGCAGACAGCTCCTGATCCAGTGCTTGAGCTTTTACCGGGTCGTTGATTATCATCATCTTGATCCGGCCTGTCATGTGTGGCCAGCGTCGGAACTGCAGCCAGTATCCATGAGCCAAAGTGGCAACCACCCATGGACCTGATGCATGAGCAGCCCAATAACTGAGCTGCTGATGGGAGAAGGATCTGACGACCAGCCTCAAGGTTTTCAATTCCTAGGGGCCCTGGGGAGGAAGTGGCCTGTGTCTGAAATTCTGAGCTGCCGCATTGGATGGCGAGGTTCGTTACGAAATTCCTGCCAGGCCTGTCTTGAGGGAAGCGTCCATCACGAGGCCAATCACGACGGGGCGGCTGAGCACTGGAGTCAGCAGTTGGGTGCCTTGGTTGCCGAGGAGGGGGCATAGCTCTGCTGAGACCAGAAAGTTGTCACCTCGTCTGTTGAGCATGGACTGTCTGTCCAATGCCTCCAAGGCAGCTGAACCAAACAATTGCACTGGTTCCACAGGCACACTGCGGAGGGGCCTGTGGCACGCCTCTGTCAGAGGAGATTGATCCAAAGGTTGGCGGTTCAAATCCCGTTCTTGACATAAGAAACATCATTGGTTGATCGGTCAGATCCACTGACCCCCACAGGTTGGCGGTATGATTCCAGCTCCCACAGATGAACGCTGCCGTTGTATCCTTGGGCGAGACACTTTACACCTCACCCCCAGTGTCTGCGTACACTGGTGTGTGAATGGGTGAGTGGTTTCTTGTTGTAAAGCGCTTTGGGTGCCTTGAAGGTAGAAAAGCGCTGTATAAAGATGTGACCATTGTGTAAGCCAAATCTGCCAGTGAGCCTGAACCAGAAAGAACATAGCACGCCCAAGCTCCCTTGTCATCAAAGCAAAAGCCTGCAGTGCCGCATCACTAAATTGAGCAGCGGTTGTAACACCATCACTCTCCTGAAGGGAGGCAGATAGGACAAAAAGCAAATGTGCAAAAAGAATTGCCCAGTCAACCAGTCCGTGCACTGGAATTGTATGCCTTGGTGATGAAACCGTCCGTCACATGGCATTGGGGTCTTGGACACCTAACATCTTGCCGCAATGGCCTCTTCAGGTGAAACAATGAGAGAAGCCACAGCTGGTTCAACAGCAGGCATGCGATCCAGGCCAGCTGTCGTTGCATTGTGCATAGCGGCTAAAATCCGGCCATCTGACGAGAGCCTAGAGAAAGCACTCGGTTCCCTCCCACAGGCATGCCACTCTCTGAGACGCATTTCTGCATCTTTTCTGCATTCATTTCTGAATGCATTTCATTGAGGTGTTATCATTTAATTGTATTAGTCTAATCATACCCCCCCCCTTTGTCTTTCTGTTGCAGTCATAACGAGCGGAAGGTGACGTGTAAGCACCCTCTGTCTGGAGCACCCTCCCAGGACAACTGCATCTTTGTGGTCAATGAACAGTACGTCACCACTACACGCACACATACATACTCGCAAACACTCATCTCTCTCTCTCTCTCTCCCTCCCTCCCTACTAGCATTTTTCTAACAAAAGTGAAATACGACACACTGTACATCTGTTATTATTTCTGATGAATAATTTGCACGTTGAGGGGCTGATAAATAATAAGATATGGACCTGCATAAATTGTTTTTATTTTTTAAGTATTTTGAAAAATGTCATTTCAGTCTGCACATATACGTGTTGTAGGAATACTCCATCACTCACTTTGTTGATGATAAAAAAAACCCCACTACAATCTACATAAATCACAAGCTCATCTGACGGTCTCTGCTCAAAAAAAACAACAGCGCGGCACAAACACACACACGTACTATTGTCAGAGTCTCGCAGCAAAAACAGTCTCTCTGCAGCTCCTCAATGTGGCAGGGCTTTGTAAGGTTCTGTTCTGTCAGGAGTCTGCTTCCTATCCATGTTCAGCACTTTATATGAAGACGTTTAGAGAAGAATTCAGATCAGGCACAGACCATCCAGTCAGTGTAGAGCACAGGGAACATATTTTAAACCTACTGTTCAGTGAGCAAACTGTCCTGTCTCCCTTAGGCCCGCCCCTCCTGTCCCACTGGAGCAGAGTGCAGAGCAAAGGGAGCGTCCCACCAGTATCCTGAGCGACAATGGGGGCTCTGACCTCAGTCCAGCCACCAGTGTCAGCACGGCCACCTCTCCCTGCCCCGGGACAGGCCTCAATAATGCCCACCCACGACTCGGCAGCGCCCCCTCTGCTGCAGCACGGGTTTGTCTTCCCAAGTTCTGCCCCCGCAAAAGTAGGAGTTTGGACAGGAGGACTTATTTTGCCTTTGTCTTCCACAGCCTTCAAGGTCTTCCAAAAAAGTTCACAACTTTGGTAAAAGGTCCAACTCAATTAAGAGGAATGTGAACGCACCGGTGGTGAAGAGGGGCTGGCTCTACAAACAGGTCTGTCCTCATGGGCTGCTATTGCACCCTTTAATCTTCATAAATTAACTGTCAAAATGTGTATTGTGTTGTCACATATCAGTTGTTTTGAGAATGCTCCACCACCTATTTGTCTTCATATGTAACCCCATTAGTCTTCCTGGGGTCCATTACTTAAAAATACAATAAAATATACATACAATTAGAAATGCTTTATTATCCCAAAGGAAATTACAAAAACCCAGTATAAATATTGACCAGTAGATACAATTTAAATGGCAAAAGAGCACTTTGAAAGATGACATATCCCTTACTAACGAGTCAAATTGTTTCTTAGCTCTTTTTTAAGTCAGTTTTTCAAACGTCTGATATAGTTTTATAGCTTTAATAGCAGAGGCTAACTTATTCCACTAAATAGCCCTATACAACACTGTTCTCTGCAATTGCACAAGTTCGAGGCCCAGGAACAATGATGTGATTCTTAGTTTGCTGACCTAGAACTGACCTGGAACTGACCTGGAACTTGACCTGAGATGGATGTTTAATGCCTACTGTAGAACCTTCCAGGCAAAGTAATAACACATCGAGCAGAAAAGTTACAATATGAACCTTTCAATGAAATGGTTTAGGTTATTTTTGCCTGAATTTTGTTTTAAATTAGCATGGCCCTAATTAAGTTTTTGTGGGGATATACCGATACTGGTATTGGGTATCAGGCCGATACTTCCTTAAAGGAAAATTAACGGGTTTTTTTTACAATTTGAGCCTTCTTTCGGCAATAAAACAAGTAGTTTTACTCACCCATAGCACTTTGGTGTCACTTGGAGCAGGTTCTTAGAAGTTATGTTGTAGCCGTTCTGTTCTACTAATGATCCCGTATCCGTTAGCGTGAGTGCTCGGGGCATTACTTTGCGGTGTCCAAATAACACAAACTTTAGCACTTTTCAAATCACAGAAGATCGCTGTGTCAGCGTAGACTTTTAGTGGTTTGCAGTACCCACTTCAGTCAGGACCATTTTGTACCAGCAAAGGAAAAGAAAGAAGGCCAGCGGATTCAGCGCACGATTCTGAGAAGTAATGTGAAACCGATGGCTGTTCTCTGCTGCTCCTAAAACTGTCTCCGCTTCATTCTTTCAGTATCCATTCTGTCTCCTCATCCGTATACTCCTCTTCAGTCCTCAGTCCTCCATAAGTCCTCTTCAGCCTCAAAGTCCCAATCTTCTGCCATGTGTCACTCGCAACAGAAAAGTTACATTTTCTTATCTGCAAATCAGCTGTGACTCTGCACATGCGACTGTCCTCCTCATCTACTCGAAATTATGGATAAATCTCAGATTACAGGCCACTTTTGACTCAAACGAAAGTGTAGACTAAGACATCGAGCTTCTATGATTTGAAAAGTGCTAAAGTTTGTGTTATTTGGAGACCGTAAACATGTGCCCCGAGAACTCACGTTACGGAGATCGCTAAACTAAAACATCTCCAGAAATCCTCCAAATGACACCAAAGTGCTATGGGTGAGTAAAACAACTTGTTTTGTTACCGAAATAAGGCTCAGATTGTAAAAAACATTAATTCTCCTTTATCAAAATTGTAAGATCACTATTATAATAGTCTTTTATGTACTTCCTATTGATTAGTGTTCTTTGACCTTCAGGACAGCACGGGCATGAAGCTGTGGAAGAAACGCTGGTTCGTCCTGTGTGACATGTGCCTCTTCTACTACCGAGGTAACCATCCCTACCCGAACCCTGCATTGTACCCGAGTCATGTGCAACAACAAGCATGTGAAAAAAAAGTTTAGACCTCTCTGCTTTAAGGCCGCCACATACTCAGGAGAATTTGCCCGATTTAGGCTGCAATTTGCTTCTCCCCAAGTTTGGGGAGGCGTGATCCGATCTTTGTGTGCGATTTTGAAGCCGCTGTGCTCCGTGTGTGTGGTGTCAGTGTGACTCTGAGCTGCTCTGTCATATGGTTACCACCAAACATCAGCCAATAAAACATACAATCTCAGTAAATGGCGAAAATAATGATTACTCACCTCTCGAAAATCTGTAAATTTAAACTGCAGCATCTCATCCACATTATCCATAGAATTTGTCTTTCGTAAATAATGGTGCCCAATCCATAAAACGGCATTGTGAATCCAGTTTGAAGTGTTCTTTTACAGTAAGAAGGTGAAAGTAGTTCCTCACGTGTGTCTTTACATCCACACGGCGTGCGGACCGGTTGTGAAGCTGCACAGTAACGATTGAGACTCTACTTCCTGTATACTATATCCCCAACCTTCTGTGCAGTAATAATCATGTATCTGAAGTATTGCACTACACTTCACAAATAATAACACAGTTTTTTAATCTAAACTAGAAGTGCAGTGCTCTGACCTTTTGAGCAAGTGTTTTTACTCTAGACAGGAAATGGCTGATGTGTACAGAAGAGGATTAGGGCCACATGAACAGATTTTTTTTATTTTCTCAGAAATTCTGAGATTAAAGTCAGAATTTCTGAGAAAAAAGTCAGAAATTCTGGGAAAAAAACTCAGAATTTCTGAGATTAAAGTCAGAATTTCTGACTAAATTGTAATAAGTTGTAATAAGACTAAGTACATAGCAATTTATTCTGTTGTGACTCATAGTAGTCTACTTCTGTTGTTTCTGGCAGATTTCTTTTCTCAGAATTTCTGACTTTTTTCTCAGAAATTCTGACTTTATTCTCAGAAATTCGGAAAAAAAACCTGTTCAAGTGGCCCTAATCCTCTTCCGTAGACGTGCACTCACAGCTTTAGACTGTTTTACACAGCCATATCCCACAGCAGTCTTTGCGATGGGAGATTTAAAATCTCATCCTGTCTGCTTTGTTTGCTTTTTGCTGCATGTTTAAAAATCATTTAAGACCGAAACGTTCTGTAGTGTGTGGTGGCCTTTAAGATGAAGAAAGAATATTTTGTGAACTTTTCTAGGAAACTGCGATTGAGAGAATAAAATCATGATTATTTTTGGAGGGGTACAAGAAAATTGTTGGCACCCTTCGGTTAATGAAAGAAAAACTCACAATAGTCACACAAATAACTTGAATCTGACAAAAGTAATCATAAAGATTCTATGAAATTTAACCAATGGAAGCCAGACATTGCTTTTCAACCATGTTTCAACATAATTACTTAAAAAAATAAACTCATGAAACAAGCCTGGACAAAAATGATGGTACCCCTAGAAAAGACTGAAAATAATGTGACCAAAGGGACATGTTAATCCAAGGTGTATCCAGTAATTAGCATCAGAGGCGTCTACAATCTTGTTCTCCGTCAGTGGGCCTGTAGGGCTACAGGTCGTCACTGTGCTGTTTGGTGACACGGTGTGTACCACACTCAACATGGACCAGAGGAAACAAAGGAAAGGGTTTTCTCAGGAGATTAGAAAGAAAATTATAGACCAGCATGTTAAAGGTAAAGGCTATAAGACCATCTCCAAGCAGCTTGATGTTCCTGTGACCACAGTTGCACATATTATTCAGAAGTTTAAGATCCATGGGACTGTAGCCAGCCTCCCTGGTGTGGCCGCAGGAGGAAAATTGATGACAAATACGAATGGTAACAAAAGAGATTAAAGGTGAACTTCAAGCTCAAGGAACATCAGTGTCAGATCGCACCATCCGTCGTTGTTTGAGCCACAGTGGACTTAATGGGAGACGACCAAGGAGGACACCAGTGTTGAAAACAAATTATGAAAAAGCCAGATTAGGATTTGCCAAACTTCGACAAGCCACAAAACTTCTGGGAGACAAAAATGGAACTTTTTGCCAAGGCACATCAGCTCTATGTTCACAGATGGAAAAATGAGGCATATCAAGAAAAGATCACTGTCTCTACTGTGAAACATGGAGGAGGCTCTGTTATGTTCTGGGGCTGTTTTGCTGCCTCTGGCACAGGGAGTCTTGAATCTGTGCAGGGTACAATGAAATCTCAAGACTATCAAGGGATTCTAAAGAGAAATGTGCTGGCCAGTGTCAGAAAGCTTGGTCTCAGTTGCAGGTCATGGGTCTTGCAACAGGAAAATGACCCAAAACACACAGCTGAAAATACCCAAGAATGGGTAAGAGGAAAACATTGGACTATTCTAAAGTGTCCTTCTATGAGCCCTGACCTAAATCCTATTGAGCATCTTTGGAAGGAGCTGAAACGTGCCGTCTGGAAAAGGAACCCTTCAAACCTGAGACAACTGGAGCAGTTTGCTCATGAGGAGTGGAACAAAATACCTCCTGAGAGGTGCAGAAGTCTCACTGACAGTTACAGGAATCGTTTGATTGCAGTGATTGTCTCAAAAGGTTAACTTTAAGCGGATGTTTACAAGTGAACAGGCTAATAGAGCTAACCTGGGCGCAGTGATACGAATCGAGAGAAAATATGCAAATGCGAATTACAACTGTTTGTGACGCAAATATATCACTTTTTGGACAAATGTTGTTTTGAGAAGAAAAACAAGCTTTATTATCTGTCCTGGCTAACTTACCGGAACTGCGTTCACGAGCTACGGAACCGGAGGAGAACTGGGCTCAGATAACGCGGTGAGCAGTGCCTGTGTTAATGCACGACACTATTAGAGGGGAACCCATACAGATTAACATTAAAAAAACACACTATACCTTTAAGTTGACGGTACCATCATTTTTGTCCAGGCCAGTTTCATGAGTTCATTTAGTAAATCAGTAAATCTGTTGAAACATGGTTGAAAAGCAATTTCTGACTTTCATTGGTTAAATTTCATAGAATTTTTATTTATTATTACTTTAATCAGATTCAAGTTATTTCTGTGACCATTGTGAGATTTTTCTTTCATTAACCGAAGGGTACCAACAATTTTGTCCACATGTGTGGGTTTGTGTGTATATATATTTCTTTCTTTTTTATTTCTATTACATCCCTAGTTTTACAACAGTTGATACAGTTTTTACAACAGTTGATAGAACCCTGTTGGATTTGCTGACTTCATGTGGTTTGGCAGTGTTGGAGTTAGAGCTGTGCTTGTGTGTTTGTGACTCAGATGACAAAGAAGACAACATTCTGGGGAGCATCCTGCTGCCCAGCTTCCACGTCTCCATGCTGTCAGTGGATGACCACATCAACAGAAAATATGCTTTCAAGGTAGTCCTACTGTGTGTACTGTTAGTATTTAAACAAGAGCAGGGATGTTGATTATTAGGTTAATCTATAATCATGATTATTCAGGTTACAAATAATCATAATACAAATAATACAAACAAGTATTAATAATACAGCATTTTTTATCTGGCTGTTTATGTCACCTCAACTTTATCATTCCGGACGAGCGATTTCATTAACCAAGTCAGACTGTCACATGTTAGGGTCCGTTTAGACGAGGACGATTGCGACTGAATACGACAAAATATTCTATCGGAAGTGTCTTTCGTTTGCACGGTGGTGGCGCCGTCGGGCTCTGAAACCGCAAAAATCTGAAGACTCCTTCCAGAGTGTGGAGTTCTGAAGACGGCCCGGGTCGTGTCTCCGTCTAAACGGCAAGAAGCGCAAAACATGTTCACGTCGCATACACCTGATGCGCCGTAAAAACAATAACAATACGTCGCAGGCGACAGACGCGAGTTTGGACAAGACCGGGCAGAACCAGTCAGCGGTGGGACAATTTTGAGAATGGATTAGTTGATGACAGCGCTTGGGTGGAAAACTGCAGAATGACTAAACAAGCTCTTGTTGCATTAAGCGAAGAGCTCCAACCCGACATCGAGGGCGAAACAACCGTGATGAGAGCCCCTGTGGTGTCCTGAAAAAGGTAGCTCTGACATTATATTAGCGCCTGGCATGCATATTCAATCGAATTCGCCCACTTTTGCGTCTTCGTATAAACAAACATTTCCTGTTGAGAACGCTCGTCTAAACGCGGATAAAAAATTGAAGACGAGACGCCACTTTTGCGTCTTCTGTTTTTATCGTCGCTGTATAAACGTAGCATTAGATGATGGAAATTGAGAAGAAAATGAAGGGTTTTACTGTTACTGTTTGGTGATGGTGTCAATAATTGTGAATAATCATGTTTTTTTTCTCACAATAATAGTAAGACTAAAATGTGATATTGTGACTTCCTTAAACAACCGTGTGCTTCCTGTGCTCCCAGGCCACCCATCCCAACATGCGCACATACTACTTCTGCAGCGACTCGGCCAAAGACTCAGAGTCATGGATGAAGGTCATGACGGACGCTGCTCTGGTCCACACAGAGCCTCTCCGGCGCTCTGCAGAGCACCTGTGAGCACACACACACACACAAACGCACACATGCATTTAGATTTAATGTCCTACATTCTGGGGGATGGACTAAAGTGGGGTGGCCTAGTTCCTACCACCAATCCAAACTAACCAATCCAGCGCTGACCTGACAAGTGCCACTGTGCTTATGAATGCGTGTGGTTTGTAGTGAATGGATGAGTGTTGGCTGCCCAAAAGTAGTAGAAAAACGAGTAGCTTCTTGGAATAGCAAAATATACAACTAAGAGCGCTGCTGTAACATGTTGTTTTCATAAGGGATCAATTCATGTTTAAAAGCAATCCTCTGTTGGACCATTACCACCTACTCTGATGTTGTTCTCAGGATTGACAAAGTGAATGCAGAGCTGAAGAAGTCTGAGGAACTGAGCAATCAGCACAACCAGCGAGCCTTAACCCGCCCAGAGATCCAGAACAACCAACGCAACCGTGAGCCAACGCGGGAGGCCTCCTGTAACAGAGGGGAGGAGAAACATGGCGACAAAGCGGAGTCCTACACTCTGCACCGCGACGGAGACAGCCTCCTGCTACACAAGGATGGAGTGAACTACATGCTGGAGAAGAATGGAGACCGGTATGTCCTCCACAAAGATGGAGAGCAGTTCTTATTGAAGAAGAACGGAGACAAATACAGTCTTCAAAGAGACGAGCCCTGTGCGCTTCACCCAGACCTGCAGAGGAACTGCTCTCTGAAGAACCACCTGCGGACAGCCTCTTCAGAGGTCAAGTACAGCCAGGTCAAAGAAGGACCTAAACTCTTATCTGTGAATGAGATGCACACTCTTCCAGCACAGCACACAGAAGGACACAGGTATACCCCAGTGAAGGAGGTAAGGAGACAGCTGTCCCTCAGGGAGACGGACAGAAGCATGTTTGCTAATAACAAATATGGAACCATACATGTGATGGACCGATATGGAACGCTGAAGGAGGTGAAGAAGTACAGCACTTTGCGAGAGGGAGATCGCTATGCCACCCTGAAGGACGCAGACGTGTATGGTCTGCACAGAGACCCCAGCACAGAGAGGACCAAGCTCAGCATCCAGCTACAACCAGCCCAGGCAGCCGCCATCGCAGCCGCTGTTTCAGCCTCGCGCCAAAACCAGAAGGTCAACGGGTCTGTGAGCGCCGCTGTGGACCAACCAGACGGCAGCTCTAGGCTCCTCCACACTTCAGCACTGCCCACTGACACTGCCCCTAAGACCAGCTTGTCCAGGACTCACTCCATGCCCCCTATGGAGCCCTGGGCACGGCCCTACAGAGCCAAAGCAGACCCGGACACAACAAGGTGAGCCTCTGATGCTTAGTCTGGTGATTCAGCAGCTAACAGCATACAATGTATTCTGAGTTACTCTTTATCTCCACAGCATTTCTTCATATCAAACATTACCGAGAAACATGCCCAGTCACCAGAGTCAGATGGGACCCCAGTTTCCTGAAGGCTATCGTACTCTGCCCCGCAACAGCATGTGCCGTCTTGACAGTGCCAATGCTGCCAGCTCAGCTGACAAGAGAAGGTCTATGAAGGACGACACCATGTGGCAGCTCTATGAATGGCAGCAGCGGCAATCCTATTCCAGGCTCAGCATGGCTCCGCCCACAGGTATGCTCTAACCCCACCCACATGTGTTCTGCCCCCACCCATGATACTCTTTGACCCAGTCTACAGGTATCCTCTGACTACACCACAGGTATAGGTTAGTGTAAATCTGGCATGAAGCCTAAAGCCTGACAGCAAGTGTAGTGCGGTACATACTTGGAGCAGGTTACTTACAGATTTCCTATTACACGACAACTGCAGTGCCTATTTGACGAAAGCAATGCAGTTTCACGTGAAAATTCAGGTGAAAATTCAGGTGAAAATTCAGGTGAAAATTCAGGTGAAAATTAATATGTAATGACCTGAAAACTAATCCAGACCGCTGCAGTGTCCGGCAAAAATGGACAACTTGCCCATTCTTTCTGCAGACCCAGACCTCACCCGCACTCCTCAGAGGTCAGTGTGATGGGGTGCATTGGTTTTAATTACTTTTTAAGTATTCCGGGACCTGCGCAAGTCCTGAACTGCACTGCAAGTCAGTGTACATCGGCTGTTATTTTCCCAGAGGGGAAATTCTTTTCCACAAACTTTAAGGTTGTTTGATGAATACATAAACATGCAAAATGACAATAGACACATTAAAATGGACATTAGAGTGCACTCAGCGTGGTTGGTGGCAAAGGAGTGAGGGCCAGAGGGGCGCGGGCCAGAGGGCAGCGGGCCAGAGGGGCGCGGGCCAGAGGAGGGCGCGGGCCAGAGGAGGGCGCGGGCCAGAGGAGGGCGAGGGCCAGAGGGGCGCGGGCCAGAGGAGGGCGCGGGCCAGAGGAGGGCGAGGGCCAGAGGTGCGCGGGCCAGAGGAGGGCGCGGGCCAGAGGAGGGCGCGGGCCAGAGGAGGGCGCGGGCCAGAGGGGCGCGGGCCAGAGGGGCGCGGGCCAGAGGAGGGCGCGGGCCAGAGGAGGGCGCGGGCCAGAGGAGGGCGCGGGCCAGAGGAGGGCGAGGGCCAGAGGAGGGCGTGGGCCAGAGGGGCGTGGGCCAGAGGGGCGCGGGCCAGAGGGGCGCGGGCCAGAGGGGCGAGGCCCAGAGGGGCGAGGCCCAGAGGGGCGTGGCCCAGAGGGGCGTGGGCCAGAGGGGCGTGGGCCAGAGGGGCGAGGGCCAGAAGGGAGCGGGCCAGAGGGGCGAGGGCCAGAGGGGCGCGGGCCAGAGGAGGGCGAGGGCCACAGGGGCGAGGGCCAGAGGAGGGCGAGGGCCAGAGGAGGGTGCGGGCCAGAGGAGGGTGCGGGCCAGAGGAGGGCGAGGGCCAGAGGAGGGCGAGGGCCAGAGGAGGGCGAGGGCCAGAGGGGCGCGGGCCAGAGGGGCGCGGGCCAGAGGGGCGCGGGCCACAGGGGCGAGGGCCAGAGGAGGGCGAGGGCCAGAGGAGGGCGAGGGCCAGAGGAGGGCGAGGGCCACAGGGGCGAGGGCCAGAGGAGGGCGAGGGCCAGAGGAGGGCGAGGGCCACAGGGGCGCGGGCCAGAGGAGGGTGAGGGCCAGAGGAGGGTGAGGGCCACAGGGGCGAGGGCCAGAGGGGCGAGGGCCAGAGGGGCGAGGGCCAGGTGGAACAGTACAACAGTGCGCTCTGACCTGAGCATCAAAGATCTGTGGTTGAAGTTGGTGGGTAATGCTAAGTGACTCTTCTGTTTGGTTCTTCAGGTGCAGGACATTATGGCACTCTGCCCAGCGCCAAGACCATGAGCCAACTCCGTGAGAGCATAGCCACACCCCTCCCCACTTCCCCGTCCCACGGCTCTCTCTACAGCACGCTCCCTCCTCCGAGGCTCAAGGGGGCGCCCAACCCCAGCAGCCCACACTCTGAGCTGTCCTCCCCATTGCTCAGAGATGGTTCTGCGACGCTTGAGCGCCAGAAGACGCTCCCTCTCAAGGTACCATTGTATACACATTAGGGCCAAAAATCAAAAGATTGATAGTGATGTCTAGATAGTGAGCTCGAGCTGATGAGGCAAGCACATTTTAGTTGAAAGATCATGTAGCAGAAAGAGCACATGGTGCAGATGAGGAGTCACAAGGAGTTGGTGCGTCTGCCTCTGTGTACTGGCCATACACCCGTCTGATCCCGTCAGATGTCAGTAGCTAAGCAAAGCCAGGCCTGGTTAGTACGTGGATGAGAGACCGCTGGGAATAGAGTGTTTTCACGGACTCGAAAAATCTGACCATGACCTGGATGTGCGGCCATGTTGGAGATATTGCTCACTCAGATTAAACCCACTTATAAAGCAACCATGCAGAAAAATTTACTGATAAACCTTCCACATCAGAATTCAAAACTTCTGATACACTTGACCAGTTGTATAGGGATAAGTTGGATGCCAAAGAAAAGGAGTGTTATAAGAACAAACTTGTTCAGTGCCAGTGGGGATTTGTCGTTTCTGCTGCTGTAAGAGATCCCGATATTGTGAACTACCTGGTCTCCTCCCCAAGTCCTGATACAGCACAAGACCTTCAGAGCTCTAAAGGTCTGGAGGCAACAACCAGTTTGTTTGTGGCTGGTACAAGAGGACAATGTGTGGAAAACTGGAGACAAGCGTATTGTGATGGCAAAGACTGGTTAGCTCAACTGGCAAGTCACTGACTTTTCCCCTGGGGGGACCTGGGTTCACCCCCCGCAATGAGCAAGCCAGTGTGGATCCTTGGGCAAGACCCTTCACGGTACTGTCCCCCGGGCGCCGAAAGATGGCTGCCCACTGCTCCTGAAAAGGACGGGTCAAATGCAGAAGTCACATTTCTCCCGTGTGTCACTGTGTGAGACCAGATAAAGACTTAATATTAATCTTAATCTTAATCTTAAAGGTAGACAGACTTGTATCTAGTAGACCCACATGTGTAACGTGTTTAAGTACGAGTATATTGCTTTTTATTATTCACACTTTGCAAAGATTAAAATATTAACATTGTAATACAATTTACTGTAGGGGCTAATGAAGCAAATGAACATGTACAAGTATTTACAACTAACAAAGTTTAATAAGTTACTGATGCATGGACCTAAAAGATGACAAAAAAATGACGATGGCAATCAAAATGCACAGTACCGGCTGCGAAATGAGCTGAGCATATGCGAATGTTGTTGTGATTTTTCTCATCCAAGTTCTGTTGAAGACTGGTGATCCACAATCGCCTCTTTTCCTTTGATAATCGCTCTGTCTGTTCACTCTGGTCACTACTTTAGGTAAACAACAGAACTGCAGGTGTTTTTCCCTGTCTGATCTATTGTGACAGTCTAGGACCAGACCATTTTGCTTTTTTTTTTTTTTAACTTTGCGGCATAAGTGCAACGTTCGCTTTGTTTCGACTATCTCCAACATGGCCCATTTCCGGATTATGACGTCATGTGAAAACGCTCTATTCCAGGTGCCACACGGGGGCGCCAGTCACAAAAAATATCGTCATGTCCTTAGGGTAGGCACTTCACCCACATTGCCACATTGTGTGTGAGTGAGTGATGGTGGTGGTCGGAGGAGCCGATGGCACAGATTGGAAGCCTTGCTTTCTTCAGTCTGCCCCAGGGCACCTGTGGCTACAGTAGTATCTTACCACCATCAAGTGTGGACTGAATGAATAATGCCCTGCAAAGCATATTTAAGTGTCCAGAAAAGAGCTATATAAAACTGATGCATTATTTATTATTTTTTTATTACTGCTCCCCCATCTCCCTCTGTGATCAAGACGCATCTCAGCTTTTCTCCTCTTTCTATCATCTTTATATTCCAACTTATGCAAAGTAAATGAATTTTTGTAGTTTATGGGTGAAGTGTAAGAGTTCATTTAACACACAGAGATCGCACATGTTTCTGTTTATAGCACACGCATCCGTTTGTATCACTCAGGGCTCTCAAGTCTCACGCTTTGAGAGTGTGACACACGCAATTCGACGTGTTCACACGCTCACACGCCACACATGGCATCTCTCACGCTGATTTTTTTTCTTTTTTTTTGCGCCCAGAAAATCGGTCTGTGTGGCTCAGTTTATGCAGGCACCGCGCGTTTTCAGCGAAAAAAAACTCTCCCCCTCCTTCCCGTCCCACTCCCCGGAAAAAAATCTGCCAATCAGAAAATAGATAGTTCTGTTGTTGGGCAGACTGTAGAGTGTAGTTTCAGCTGATAAGCGCACACTGCAGTGATGATAAAACAAACTGAGAACCATCAGGTCATAACTTCATTTTTATAACTGTCATTAGTTGCTTTGCTTTGTAGTTTAAGTTTGCTCTTTAGACAAACATTTACAGCAGGGCTCTCAAGTCTCACGCATTGAGAGAGACAATTCGATGCACGCTCACACGCCATTTCTCACGCAATTCACCTTTATGACCCAGGACCAGGCAGTCAGCACAGACAGGACACTTTTACATGAAAAGTGGCTTCAAATGTGTGAATAATATTGGACCGTAATCTTTCTGTTGTAGCTGGGGTATCCTGAACGTTTTGCAGCAGCTGGTGTTTCTCCTCACAACATCACCCCTCAGTCCCTGCAGGGCAAAACGGTAAGACCTGTTACATGTAGCTCCTGAGCGGCTCCTGAGCGCCTCCTGCAGCTCTCTTTCAGTATGGAACAGTGTGAGGAGTAGGAGAAAGCCTGACTCATGATGGGCCAAAGAGCCGTCCATCAGAGGAAGCTGAGGTCTCCTGCTCACAGTTAACAGCTAGACCTGTGGATGCACTGGTTTTCACACAAAAAAACAATGTCTGCAAAAAACGAAAAGATGTAAAAGCTACTTGAAGGATTGTTTGACTGTTTCAGTAGCGCACTGTGGGGAGGTCTGGTTGATCATTTAGCTATGAGATAATTTATAAGTGAAGAGGGCTAGAATTGGCCAAGGCAACGTGATGTAAGCTGTTCTTATGCGATGCTACATGATGCTAATTACATGATGTTAGTTAGGAAATGTCTCTTTTCTATTTCCTCACTCCTTGATTCCTCAGCTTTGAGTCTATAGTATCATATTGGCCCCGTAATATTCATTTCTATGGCACTGGTCTGACCTTAAAGGAAAAGTAACGTTTTTTACAATTTGAGCCTTATTTCGGTAATAAAACAAGTTGTTTTACTCACCCATAGCACTTTGGTGTCATATGGAGCATTTCCGGAGATGTTTTAGATTAGCGTTAGGCTAACGCCGTTAGCCTAGCGCGACTTATAGCCATAGCTCGGGGCATTCCCCGAGCATGTAATATGCCCCGTGCGGGCTCCAAATAGCACAAACTTTAGCACTTTTCAAATCATAGAAGCTCGATGTCTTAGTCTACGATTTTGTTTGAATCAAAAGTGGCCTGTAATCCGAGATTTATCCATAGTTTTCAGCTTTGCGTTCCATGTTTGGGTCCCGGGAGCTGAGAGCACAGTCCGCGCATGCGCACTGGCGTCCTCATCTACTTGAAACTATGGCTAAATCTCGGATTACAGGCCACTTTTGACCAAACGAAATCGTAGACTAAAGATATCGAGCTTCTATTTGGAGCCGGCACGGGGCATATTACATGCTCTGGGAATGCCCCGAGCTATGGCTATAAGTCGCGCTAGGCTAACGGCGTTAGCCTAACGCTAATCTAAAACATCTCCGGAAATGCTCCATATGACACCAAAGTGATATGGGTGAGTAAAACAACTTGTTTTATTACCTAAATAAGGCTCAGATTGTAAAAAAAACGTTACTTTTCCTTTAATGAAATTATAGTCAGGACCATACTAAGGGTTATTTAGTTTAATTTTAGCATAAGCTTATGTCGGCCTCCTGGACCATTCCTGTTATTCCTCCATAGTTTCTTTCCTTTGTTTGTTGCTGAGCTTTGGGACACCACTTGGATTTGACAGCAGAAGAATTGAGGAGAGGGGATAGAGGAGAAAGAGACTGGTATATCTTCTTTCCTAGGTAATAAATTAGGGAGGAAGTAATCGGGGACACGAGGGGAGGAAAGAGAATGGAGATGCGCCCCAAATCTTATCAATGCTATGTGATGTTAGCTAGTGTTAGCTGATGCTGTCATATGCTGTGTCTAGTCTGAGGAGCTGACGTTGCTGCTCATCAAATTGCGGCGGCAGCAGGCAGAGCTCAGCAGCCTGCGTGAACACACACTGGTCCAGCTAAGGGCCCTGGGCTCCGAGGGGCCCAACGCCAAGGTCAGCCTGAACCCATGTATGCATGCTCAGGATTTCCCACAAATTTCTGCTGAGGCTATGGTGGTGCTGCTGGATATCTTTATGTTGCACAAATGTAAATCATCGTCTTCTGTTTAGACCATAGAGGAGACCATTGGCCTATGGGGGCCACCATACTCTTTTGTATTAGTTGGGAAATACTGATGCTTCTCTCATGAACATATGAGATTAAAACGCATGTTCATGCCCACAGTTTAGGGTGACCAGATTTCCTGACAGTAGAGTGTGTTCCATGGGACTCCTGGTCACCCTAGTATAGTTGTGGGGATGCTGTGTTTGCATGGTCCTACCTGGAGAAAGTGCCACATTTCTGCAAACCAAGTCATAGATGGGCCTTTTAACGCAGTGTCACTGTCCAGTCAGTATGTTTGTTTCATGACATCACAGGTATGTGGCTATTTTCTCCTGAGTTTGTGTGGCAGGTTTGTGGATGGCTCCAGAGTGGCCTGGGTTTGCAGGAGTTCTGTAGCTGGTGGAGGACTGTGCTTAGTGCTTTTGCATGAGTGTGCATGCCCATGTGAGACTGGTGTTCTGTGGAGAACGGAGAAGCACAATGTCATTAAGTCATGGAGGAGCTCCTCCCACCACCAGGGGGCTTCAGAGTTTGCACTGGCCTTTGTGAGAATGTAGAGCTGATGTCCCTGTCAGGTGGGGGCAGGGTACCTCTGCAAACTGAACCTGATCATTTATTTTAGTGATGAGGTTAGATCTCTCACAATAATATATTTTGAAGAACGATATACAGTGGTACCTCACCTTACGAAATTAATTCGTTCCAGAAGTGGTTTCGTAACGTGAAAAATTCGTAAGTTGAGTAGCTATTTCAATGGAAAAAGCCTGATCCATTCCAAGGTTTTTTTTTTATAGTGTAACTTTTTTTTTTATAGTGTAACGTTGTGTTCCTGACGGGCTAAGAGACTAGACCAGGACTAAAAGAACGTGGAATAAACCAGGTCTGGCCAGAACTAAACCTGGATTGGTCCTGTTATTATTATAACATGGCAGTGCCGTTGGAGGAGCGCGGTGCTCGTGTCTCCGCGCACCTTGCGGTGCGGGGCGGGCTCTGCTTCTATCTGACCTCCAGAGCCGGGGCGCTGACACTGTGAGCTAACAGGCCGAGGAAGGTGCTCTATCAGCGGTGTTGTGAGATGTGTCTATCTTGTGTCTATAGCTCAGTGCAGAAGACAGAGTCTGCGAGTGTGTGTGCGCGCGCCGTGTGCGCGCGCCGTGTCTCCTCCGTAGAGGAGACAATAAAGGAGAGGAAACAATAAAGTCCCACTCTGCAGCAAAACTGCCTTTTTTTACTTGCATTCTCCACCACTGTAAGCGCGCGATGTCCACAAGGGAGTTAACCCCGGAGGGAAAGCTATCTCCGGCCCTGGAGAAGACGATCTCCCCTGTGTCTCCCGACCACGGTTAGGAGATGAGAGCAGGAATGGATAACAGCGGGCAAGACCGCGGGGTCTCGCTCGGGTCGGGCGCTGGTTCTATGTGACTTCCAGGTCTAGACCAGAACTAAACCAGGTCTAAACCAGGACCGGAGCAGGAATAAATCACCCCGTGCTCGGCCCGCGCGTGCTCGGCCCCGAGGAGGAGGCACGGCTGCATCCCGCAGCCCCGGTGTAGCGCGGCCTTGCGCCGTGTCGACGTGATCCTTCGATGTCGGCTCTTCCTCTTGTGAAGCAGAATTCACCAAGTGTTGGATTGTTCACTCACTAAGGGAACGTGAGCTGGGTTTAGACCGTCGTAAGACAGGTGAGTTTTACCACACTGATGATGTGTTGTGTCTCCGCTCCCCTATATTGAGCCGTGTCCCCCCCACGCATGAAAGTTCGAGTGTTTAAAGGAGAGAGAAATACGAGAAAAGTGTAGAATGTGTGTGGTGAGGCATTTACAGCCCTAAAACATGTAGAACAATTGCCAAATACAAAGTTGTCCTACCTTGTGGACCTCTCCCACCGCGGGCACCTCTGGAACCTAACCCCGTGTGTGTTGATAAAGTGTATTTACGTTTCGGGGCATCTGAGCGCGCATTAATTGAATTTTTGAGATTTGTTGTTTTTAAAGTGCTTTATAAATAAAGTTGGATTGGATTGGAGATTTCGCGTTTCGTAACTTGAAATTTCATTCATATCTAGAGACCAAAATTTAACGTGAAGGCGTTTCGTAACTTGAAATTTTCGTTTGTTGGGTCTTTCGTAAGGTGAGGTACCACTGTATTGCTAAAGAAAAATGTTTTGATAAAAGATAATATTAAAACTACTTTATGCCACAAAGCTGGATTATATATACAAAGCCAGATAATCCCAGGAAATCAGTTTTAAATATACAGCATCATTAAAATGCCTGAGCTGCAACAAATATCAACTTATATTTAGCAATAGAAGTGATTTATTCTATCCCTTACAGCTCACACCGTATTGAATTAAATAAAAATAGCAAAAATCTGACCACTAGTGCAAAGAAAAATTACCCACACTCTTATTGTTCCAGCTTTTTGTTTATTAAACAACATAATCGGTATATTAATTGTTGTGACCAAGATAAGGTCTTTTATTGCAATCAGTGAAATCAAACCTAAAAAATGTCCATAGTCACATAGGTGTTGCTTGTCCTCATCTCATGAGTAGCTCAGGGCTGTACTGTTGTGGTTGCCGTAGTGACATTGACATTGCTTTGACATGGCTGGGCACTTGATGGATTCTTGAGTGTGGTAGGGCTGTGTCCTGAGGTCTCACTGTCCCTGTCCTCTTCCTCCTGCTGCTCTGAGCAGACAGACGTTCTCTCACACCATCTGCAGAGGAGTCTGCGCTACCTGGACAGCCAGGTGAGGCCCTGTCAGCCTAACACTGTTCTTCTCCCTGTCTGTTAGCATCAAACTGTAAGACACTTCTCCATCAGTGGACCGCCAGGTGACGCTGTCAACAATTTATTTATTTATTTCAGGGACAATGCACATTAATAAACATCTACATGTAAATATGCCAGGATTAGCCCGAGGGATATTTTTCATCTGTCGTCCCTGGACAGGTGTAAAAAGGTCAACCTGCAGGAAGTCAAATACAATAGAATAAAAACAGGATTAATATTTACACTAAAATCATTCTTACATACAGTCGCATACAGCTCCAGTACGCCCAACAATATGTCCACGTCTCCACCAGGTTCTTCTGTTGGTTGTGTTTCCTCCAGTTCTTGCTACAGTTTGACTCTTTGCTCCAGCTTCACAGTAACGACCGTGTCTTAGACTTGGAACTGATGACCTGTAGTTGACCTTGACTAGACCTATAGGGCAGAGCTTCTCCACCTCCAAATAACAATGGCACCACCTTGGTACCAGACCCGCAAAATCAACATTAACACACATGTAACACACATCAGGTTAAATATGGTTTGTTTCAGTGTTTTATTGTCTTAGGTTTAGGTTTAAATAGATTTATAATATTTATTATATTTACTTTTTTTATCTGTTGGAATAATTTGGAGAACCACTGCTGTAGGTCTCAAACTTGAAAGATGACTCCATAGGGCCTTGACTAGACCATGGTGGTATCCTCTGGTGTAGTTCATGTGCATATGCACAGATGGAAAAGCACTGACATGCTCCAATGTGCACATGTGGACACATGTGGACACATGTGTCCACATGTGTCCACATGTGCACACATGTGGACACATGTGGACACATGTGGACACATGTGTCCACATGTGTCCACATGTGCACACATGTGGACACATGTGTGCACATGTGGACACTGACTCTCACTGGTCTGTCTCTCTCTGCTGCACTGGGCAGAAAAAGGACAACGAGCCTCTAATCTTCATGATTCACACAATGATCGAGAATTCTGCACCGAGACCACAGCTCTACCAGCATGTAAGCTCCTCCCCTCATGGTCATGTAAGCTCCGCCCAGTTTGCCATCCTCACATCCACCAGAGCAGTGCGTGTCTTCAGGATCTCGATGTCCAGGACCAGTCCTGTTTTGTGGTCCATCTCACATCCCTGACTCAAGATCATCAATGTTAAATCAGACCTGTTCATTACACACATGACTCATGACTCATCTTTAGTTGCCACGTACAGCTCACATCCTGCATTCTGTCAGCATTTTAAAAAGTCTTAATTCTCTTTCAGATCAGCCCAGAGGCCATCAAGAGCCTGGTCAATGAGGCAGAAGATCCTGACATCGATGTAAGACAGATTCATGTTTGCCAAAAAGGATTTGTTTTCAGATGAAAGTTTATTTGGTTTTTAAATTTAGGCTGTACTCTCAAGGCCCTGGGGACAGTATTGTATACGATTATACTATGGAACAAAGACTAATGTGAAATAATGTGTATTTGGCAAATGTGCTTTTTTCAGACCAAGCTGAGCCGGTTGTGTGAGCAAGACAAGGTGGTGAGGACTCATGAGGAGAAGGTGCTGCAGCTGCACCGTGAGAAGGTACTTTGTGACATCACTGAGTATCACACACTTATGAGCGAGGGTCTTCAGTGATGTATTCATATAAGAGGGTCTTCAGTGATAGACCATGGGCACGTGTGCAGCCTTGTGAAAAGCTCCATGAAGGTAAACTTGCATTTATGTCTGTTTGGTAAGCAGCACACTTTGGAGACAGCCCTCCTATCGGCCAGTCAGGAGTTGAGTGAGCAGAGCGTCCACTCTGCCCAGGCTCGAAGCCTGCTCCAGCAGAGAGACGTCCTGCAGGGGGGACTGCTGAGCACGTGCCGCGAGCTCAACCGAGTCGTAGCGGTGAGAATGTTCATGTATATGTTCCAATGTGTCATTTTTGTGAGCGTTCAGCTGAATATTTGTGACGCACCGTGGCATTTCAGTCCGCATCTCAGGATTAGGGAATCCGAGATAAACGAGTTTTTAGGGTTTTTTGTTTTGTTTGTTTTTTTCAAAATTTGTGATTTTCGTTTTTTTGCAGAATGTGCTAGTTGAGATCATGAAGAACATCACTCCATGTTTCAGATAACAGCATTAGTGACGTTAAAAACATAGATTTTTAATTACAAATTGACTTGTTTTTCGGAAAGAAACAGGGTGCGTATAAATCAACATATTTTCCCACGCTCACGCGCTCGCCAATCTCGTTGCGAGAAGCGCCGACGTGTTTATCAGCTGTGAAGAGCTGTGCATATGTAAGCCGCACTACAGGACACTAAAGGACATGAAAATTGACTTTTAACTTCTACTTGGACACATGACACGCACGGGAGACCTTCAGGACAGGTTCGGGACACGTCCGTTTGTCCGGAGCTCGTGTACGGACTGTGATTTAGCTCCGAAACACTGCTGTGGCTGCTTGCGGCTGTTATTTTGGCAATCTCATTGAAAAAACATGCATATTGGAACCAGTTGACCCGACGGATATGTACATATAATATCCAACCAACTATCTGCTCAACAGTGAGTCGATCCGCTCATTTATTGTGAAGTTATTTATGTTTTGTGGCGCCGCGGATCTCCATTCACAACGCGGCTAAGCTAATGCTAACGCTAGCATTGAAACAAATGCGGTCAGCGCGACCAAGGTTAATTTCCAATCTTTTTTTGTTTATATAAAAGCCGAACGTTTTGCCATAGGCTATAGCGGTAGAGAAATACTTTATTTTGATTCAATTTGACCCGTTTCGGCACTTTTGTAACTTTTTTTTGGCTCTGCGCTTATTTAGCCATGAGGGTTTGAATGGAAGTTCTTATGGGACGCGCAGCATTTGAACCTTAAATGTTTTCTTTTTGTAACTTTATTTTTAATGAAATGGGCTGCAATGCTAATATTAATTGATTTATTTAATAGAACTTTGAAAGTGCACTTTACTTTATTTTTCGAATTAAACTAGCTTATTGAAATTATCGTTATTAAAGTCCATTTTGATGTGACCAAAAGTTTATTTATAGGTATACTGCTAAGATATATGGCATGTATTTATTTATTATTTATTTATTTAAAGCATAGTATATTATGCTATATTATGTGCAATATGAAATTCATTTCAGCAGTATTACCTCCTGTGAAATACTCCTTAAATACCCTATTTAATCCTACCTGTACCTTGGTATTTTATAACAGATTTTATAACTTTTTAAAAATTATTTTGGTTGCTTTGCTATGCTATTAGTACTTCCTGACTATCTTGGTGAACGGTTCTTCTTGATCTTAAGTATTTCATTGCATTATTGACCTTGTGTTGATCCTGCATATGACAAAAAAACAAGATCTTGAATCTTGGTAGTCTATTAAATTTTGTAGTAAACTTTGACTTAACATATTATCCTGTGTATTATTAAATTATTGAATGATTCTGACCTGCCTGGACATTAACACCACAGATAGTCACTGATGGGGGAGGTCTTGGCTTAATGTTATGCAAATTAGGCAAGCAGTGATAAAGTGAGGAAAGTTCACGGGCTGATTTCTCCACTGAGCATAAACCAATCTGCACGCTTTCAAATAGCCACAATTTCTTCAAATACAGTGGTACCTCATCTTACGAAATTAATTCGTTCCAGAAGTGGTTTCGTAACGTGAATTTTTCGTAAGTTGAGTAGCTATTTCAATGGAAAAAGCCTGATTCGTTCCAAGGCCCCGATCCAAGTTTTTTTTTTTTTATAGTGTAACTTTTTTTATAGTGTAACATTGTGTTCTGCGTAGAGACTGTAGACCCAGGACTAAACGTGGACTATACCAGGTCTAGACCAAGGTCTAAACCTGGACTAAACCTGGACTAGACCAGGACTAGACCAGGTGGATTAAAGCGCCACGCGCGGGTCTATTTCCTGGTTTCGTTTCGAGTCACGGCTGAGGCGAGCAGCGAGGGGGACCGCACGCAGTCTGAGCGCATGAACGAGACCCGTGCTCAAACCGTGCCTCCTCTAGACCTCCTCTAGACCTGGTCTAGACCACAGCGGCTCTTGCATGCGTTCGTTCATGCGCTCAGACTGCGTGCGGTCCCCCTCGCTGCTCGCCTCAGCCGTGACTCGAAACGAAACCAGGAAATAGACCCGCGCGCGGCGCTTTAATCCACCTGGTCTAGTCCTGGTTTAGTCCAGGTTTAGTCCTGGTCCAGTCCTGATTTAGTCCAGGTCTAGACCTGCTGTCAGCCCCGCGCCGGGTCATGCTGCGCCATCACACGTGTCAGTGCGCAGTTTTCTCCCCCCTCCTCCTTCCCCCCACACTTCACTATTAATAATTTTGTTGAAAATCTATGAAAGTTTGAGTGTTTAAACGAGAGACAAATGTGAGAAAAGTTTAAATCCAGTCTGAGAAAAGCGTATAATGTGTGTGGCTGAGCGCGCATTATTTGAATTTTTTAGATTTCGCGTTTCGTAACTTGAATTTTCTTTCGTATCTAGAGACCAAAATTTAATGTGAAGGCGTTTCGTAACTTGAAATTTTCATTTGTTGGGTCTTTCGTAAGGTGAGGTACCACTGTATTGTCATTTTCATGTGTAAGACATCATTGGAAATCTTAGAATCTACACTTTCAGAATCTATGAATAACTCAAAACACCTCTGGGACGACTTGTGTCCTGAAATGTTGGTCACATTTTCAGAATCTGATTTCATGAATGTGCAGGAGCTGCATCTCTCGAAGCAGGAGTACCAGCGACTGGAGGGCGACGTGAGCCAGGCCAAGGCCAACCTGCTGCAACAGTTGGAGGCGCTGGGCAGTCCACAGGTGACACGATTGTCATTTGACTGGTCCCTATGACTGGATCACAAGATGGTCACATCATAAATCACATAATCGTTCACGTGGCTATGGTGGGTCACGTGGGGTGGGGGGGGTCAAATGACGGAGTAAGAAGATGTGTGCGTTTGTGTGTGCAGACAGAGCCGCCGAGTCAGCGACACATCCAGATCCAGAAGGAACTATGGAGGATCCAGGACGTGATGGAGGCTCTGGCCAAACATAAGTCCAAGGCCTCCAGCGACAGTATGTCTGCACATTCTCTGACTGTAATCCAAAGTGTGTGCGCTTCTTAAAATTCAAGCTTTTTCTCACAGGCCTGTTCCCGAGCTCCAAACCCCTGTCCAGCATATCCAAAAACGAGGTAAGCCCTCTTTAGCCTGACATTGTACTAGACTACACCTCAGCAGGATCATTTCAGCCCTCAAACCAGTGCTCGCTCCAGAATTGAAAAAGGCTTTTGGAAGGAAGTCTAACTAAAAACCTTCAGTGGACCACTTTCTTTTTGAAACCCAACACGCAGAAATGGAGCTGAGCTGGAGAAGTATCTGCTGCTCTGTGGTTGGGCCGGGTTTGGGTCCAGGGTGCAAAGCTGTGCTGCACACGTGTTTTTCAAATACATGGTGGTAAAAGCCTGTCTGTGGAGCTTTTCTGTCGTTCAGGGTGTGGTAATAACACATGGTCCTCTTGGCGCGCTGCAGTCCTGGATGCTTGTATCTGCACGCTGTTGTGAGGCTGTGTTTGGTGTTGACAGACAGTGCTGCTGCCCCTCAGTCCCCTGCAGAAGGGGGAGCCGGTGCCCCCTCGCCCACCCCTGCCCCACCACTACCCCCACCCTACGGCGCGCTCGGATGATAGGACAGCTGGCTCCCGGAGCGGAGCACAGAGTGTAAGATCAGCCCTGCGTTCCCTCTTTCACACCATCAAATCCATTCACAATCATGATGCCAAGGGAATAATACCATAGCTCTGGTCAAGTTTTTGTTCGTCCTTGCCCACCATTTTACTTTGTTTCATCAAGCCCTTATGTTCTGTAGCATTTAGCATCAGGATCTGATCAGAATGGGTTTGCTTAAGGTTTACTTTAAATCGTGTAGAAATGAGAGTGTTTTGGTAGGAAGACGTGGGAGAGGTGACCCAAACGTTTCAAGCTCCAGCCATGTTATTTATGAGACATAAGAAGTTTTAAACATGAAAGTCTGATGCCCATGTGAATAGAATAGCAGCGGGCTGAGCTGCTGACAGAGCAGGTTAAGTCCACAATGGAGAATGGACAGTTGGACTGTCTGTTTGAACCTCTTGTCTTGTTCATGTCATGTTTTCTGCATGTGTGCTTTAAAGGGATAGTTTGGGTTTTTTGATGTGAATCTGTATGGCGTCCCCTTCAGCAGTGTCGTGCATTAAAGGAGAATTAAAGTTTTTTTACAATCTGAGCCTTATTTCGGTAATAAAACAAGTTGTTTTACTCACCCATAGCACTTTGGTGTCATATGGAGCACTTCCAGAGATGTTTTAGATTTGCGTTAGCCTAGCGCGAGTTCTAGCTGTAGCTCGGGGCATACAATATATTCCCCGAGCATGTAATATATGCCCCGTGCGGTCTCCAAATAACACAAACTTTAGCACTTTTCAAATCATAGAAGCTCGATGTCTTAGTCTACGATTTAGTTTGAGTCAAAAGTGGCCTGTAATCCGAGATTTATCCATTATTTACAGTTTTGCGTTTCATGTTTGGGTCCCGAGAGCTGAGAGCGAAATAAACTGTGACTCCGCACATGCGCACTGTCCTCCTCATCTACTCGAAACTATGGATAAATCTCAGATTACAGGCCACTTTTGACTCAAACGAAAGTGTAGACTAAGACATCAAGCTTCTATGATATGAAAAGTGCTAAAGTTTGTGTTATTTGGAGACCGCACGGGGCATATATTACATGCTCGGGGAATATATTATATGCCCCGAGCTACAGCTAGAACTCGCGCTAGGCTAACGCTAATCTAAAACATCTCTGGAAGTGCTCCATATGACACCAAACTGCTATGGGTGAGTAAAACAAACTTGTTTTATTACCGAAATAAGGCTCAGATTGTAAAAAACGTTACTTCTCCTTTAACACTGACTTACCCCTGACAGTGTCCTTTGAGCCGAGTTCTGCCCCGGTTCTGGAGCTGATGAAAGTAGGTCCGGCAAGTTAGCTGGGACATTAAATAACGCTTGTTTTTCTTCTCAAAACAATATTTGTCCAAAAAGTGACATATTTGCGTCACAAAACAGTCCACGAAAAAGTCACAAGTCATAATCAAGTCATTATTAGCCTGTTCACTTGTAAGTGGCGATGTTTACAAGTGAACAGGCTAATAATAATAATAATAATAGGCACGCAGTGATACGACTCGAGAGAAAATTGCACCAAGCGATTATGACTTCTGACTTTTTCGTGGGCAACTGTTTTGTGACGCAAATATATCACTTTTTGGACAAATATTATTTTGAGAGGAAAAACGAGCTTTATTTAATGTCCCGGGTACTTTAACGGACATACTTTCGTCAGCGCCACTGGGGCAGACCTCGGCTCAGAGGACACTGTCAGGGGTAAGCCAGTGTTAAAAGGATAGTGCGGTTTTTTATGTTAATCTGTATGGGTTTCCTTCTAAAAGTTCCGTGTGTTGACACCGGCTTACCTCTGACAGTCTCAGCTGATCCCGGTTTGGCTCGCTTTCTGGAGCCCACGTAAGTAGGTCCGGTAACTTCCCTGGAACATGAAATAAAGCTTGTTTTTCTTCTCAAAACAAAACATTTGTCCGAAAGGTGATATATTTGCGTCCCAAACAGTTGCCCACAAAACATCCAGCAGTGTTTTTCGCATTCGCATTTCGTATTGTCTCTCTCCACTCGTATCACTACGCCCATGTTGACTCTATCAGCCTGTTCACCTTCAGCAGATGTCTACGCCGAAGTTTACAAGTGAACAGGCTGATAGAGTTAACATGGGCGCAGTGATACGAGTGGAGAGAGACAATACGCGATCACTATCTACGCTGCTGGATGTTTCGTGGACAACTGTTTGGGACGCAAATATATCACCTTATGGACAAATGTTTTGTTTTGAGAAGAAAAACAAGCTTTATTTCATGTTCCAGGGAAGTTACCGGACCTACTTACGTGGGCTCCAGAAAGCGAGCCGAACCGGGATCAGCTGAGAGTGTCAGAGGTAAACCGGTGTCAACACACGGAACTTTTAGAAGGAAACACATACAGATTAACGTAAAAAAAACCTGCACTATCCCTTTAATGCACGACACTGCTGAAGGGGACGCCATACAGATTCACATAAAAAAAACGAACTATCCCTTTAAGACTATGTGTAGTGACTGAATGAAGTGAAAGTACTTCATCATGAGCCATGCGTCTGGTTGTCTTTTCTGTAGCTGTGTCCTCCTGGTTTGTGTGAGTGCTTCCTTCTGAAGGCTTGTTTGGCTTTGCAGCAGGGCCCAGACTACAGACTGTACAAGAGTGAGCCAGAGCTGACCACGGTGAAGGAGGAGGAGCCTGATGAGTCCCACCCAGAGGAGCGAGGAGGGGCTGGGGCTTCGGAGCGCAGGGACAACTCGATCTCCAAAGGTATGCATGGATCCCCAAGACAGAAGAGAACCAGTATGCTATTTATATACTAAATGTCCAAAGGGAAGATACACCACAAATCACATAATACTACCACACATGACAAAAATGACAATACACATTTGGCCTGCCCATCTCAGTTATTCATTGAAGGATGAAGACCAGTGAAACCCAGTACAGTGGTACCTCACCTTACGAAATTAATTAGTTCCAGAAGTGGTTTCGTAACGTGAATTTTTCGTAAGTTGAGTAGCTATTTCAATGGAAAAGGCCTGATTCGTTCGTTGTTTTTTTTTTATAGTGTAACATTGTGTTCTGCGTCCTGATTGGCTAAGAGACTAGACCAGGACTAAACGTGGACTAAACCAGGTCTAGACCAGAACTAAACCTGGACTGGACCTGGACTAAACCAGGACTGGACCAGGTCTAGACCTGGACTAAACCAGGATTAAACCTCCACGTGCCGCTCTTTGCTGGTTTCTTGCGGCTGGTTTGTGGCTCGGGCTCCAGAGGACGCGGTCCGGGCGCCGTGGTTCTATCTCGTGCTCGCAGCCCCGGTGCCGGTCGTGCAGACCAGGACTAGCGGTGCTCCTCGCGCGGTGCCGTGGTCCTCGCGCGGTGCGTGCTCCTCGCACCAGCTGGTTTGTGGCCCGAGCCACAAACCAGCCGGTGCCGTGCTCCTCGCGCGATGCCATGGTCCTCGCGCGGTGCCGTGCTCCTCGCGCGGTGCCGTGCTCCTCGCGCGGTGCCGTGCTCCTCGCGCGGTGCCGTGCTCCTCGCGCGGTGCCGTGCTCCTCGCGCGGTGCCGTGCTCCTCGCGCGGTGCCGTGCTCCTCGCGCGGTGCCGTGCTCCTCGCGCGGTGCGTTCATGTCTCCGCGCTGCTTCTGGAGTCGTGTCTCCCCCCACGCTTCACTATTTAATACATTTTGTTGAAAATCTTGCGTGTTCGGCGCTAGAGCTAAGAGGCCGAGAAAGGTGCTCTTTGAGCGGGGATAACAGCGGGGCATCTGAGCGCGCATTATTCGAATTTTTTAGATTTCGCGTTTCGTAACTTGAATTTCCTTTCGTATCTAGAGACCAAAATTTAACGTGAAGGCGTTTCGTAACTTGGATTTTTCGTATGTAAGGTGAGGTACCACTGTATTCCTGTTTGCAGCAGTGAGAGGTTTCTAAAATTGGTTACATACTCATTTATGATACTCATTTATCACATACATGAAACTTCTGTTGAGTACAGTCCGTCTCCACAGTTCCGCCTTGTCCGGTGGGCATCGTCCCCCCCAGGACCAAGTGCAGCATCAGTGCCCCAGAATCCAGCACCATTGCTTCATATGTGACCCTGAGGAAGACCAAGAAGCTGGATCCCCGAGCGGTATGTGTCCCTTCACCTCACCTGCTTGATTTCGATACTAAGAAATAGATTTGATACTCATGACCAATTCTGATACCAATATTACAGTGATAGTAAGAACGCACTCTTTAGACAATAGAATGTGATTTTCAATATTAAATCAGTACGTTCTTTTACTTTTACTTTCCTTCTTTTCTCCCAAGGCCTTCTGTTGTCCGTCAGTCATAGAGGTAGGTTCCATAAAGGCCCATGGACGTACAGTTATTCTGATATAGCTCAAGATCATTCTAAAGCAGGGTTCCCCAAACTGTTCCACAAAGGGCCGGTGTGGCTGCAGGTTTTCTTTCCAACCAAGCAGCAGCACACCAGACTTGCCTCATTTAAGCTACGTTTATACGGCGACGATCAAAACAGAAGACGCAAAAGTGGCGTCTCGTCTTCAATTTTTTTATCCGCGTTTAGACGAGCGTTCTCAACAGGAAATGTTTGTTTATACGAAGACGCAAAAGTGGACGCAAAAGCCAGTGAAGGGAACAGTGTCAAGTTACATTTCTAACCACGACTGTACCGGAAAAGAGAAAGGGAAAACTTCAAAATAAAATGTTCTGGTTGTGTTTTAAATGACTTGTTAAGTTCCGCTCCAAACATTTCAGTGACTTGTATTTTTGTTTACATGTTTTTGAATATTGTACTGAAAATAGTGACATTACAGGAGGATTACAGTGAATTAGAAAATATAAAATCACATCGGGTTTTACATTTGAAGTGCCTCATGCGGAAGTCGCTTGTCTTGGCGTCTGTGGCTGTGAGAGTGTGAGAAAGACTTGTACGGGAAGAAGAGAAAAGACGTAGACGTAGACGTTTATACAATTGTTGAAATGACTCTTGTATGTTGACTAGAGCTGCTTGAACATCCGTGGTATCAAGGTATGCCGCATCTATGTGACGTAAACGCGTACGCAACGTGAGCAGATCTGACCAGTTTTGCGTCTTGGGAAGTTTACACGGAAACGCTACAGCGGAGCGTATTTAACTTTTCCACTCTGGAGGGTGGTTTCAGATGTTTGCGTTTTTAGGCCCCAAAAACGCCGTCACCGTGTAAACGAAAGGCTCTTCCAATAAAATATTTTGTCGTTTTTACCCATAAGCGTTCTCGTGTAAACAGGCCCTTAAACAACTGATCTCAGTCTTCAGACAGTTGAAGTCGTGGCCTTGGTTAGTTGGAAAGAAAACCTGCAGCCACACCGGACCTTTGTGGAACAGTTTGGGGAACCCTGTTCTAAAGCTATTCAAGAAAGGTCAATTTCTGTCCTGTGAATGTGACTTTTTTTTTTAGCATTGATACCTACTCCAATGACCTAATGTATTTTGATTTCGATTACTTTTCACAATCCTAGTCTACTCCCATGGACCAGCTCACGACACATTTATTAAACCAAATGAAAAGAAATCATGTTAGTATTGTAGTGCTTGCCATATCAAGTTTCATAATTACAAAAGTAATGTCAGAAAGTGGCAGACAGTGAAAATGTGGTACACAGAAGCCCACATGGTCCGGCTCTAATCCAGGGATCTCACATTAAGTTTCCCTGAGGCCCAGTCTGAGACAAGCAAAGCTATGGAGCATTATAGGGTCTCTTTAATGGTCTACAGACCAATAAAAAGGGTTACGTGTGAATGTAAGGCACCAGCATTTCAATACCAATGACAAGACAAAGTGATTAATACAATGAAGTAAATTTAATTAATTTAAAAGAAGTAGGTCCATTGTTTTCTGCTATTAATCAACAGCATTTGTAATGATCAACTTGCTCGTGTGAGGGGGTCCGGGGGTTCTTCCAACTTTTGAGCATAAAGGTGGTGTTTGTTACATTCTTATGTAATATCTATAACTGAGCAACCGGTCTTGGGTTTTCCATTCTACAAAAACAGTACAAATTATAGTGGAACTAAACACTAAATCCTTTTTTTTTTTTTGCTACTAAACTGTGTACAAACTTTAGTACAAACTAGGTTCTGCCTGAATGTGTGCTGGCTTCAGTGGTCACCATAATTTCAAGTACAATGTGACATCACACGCCAGGTTTTTCTGCTTACAAGCACCTGACTGCAGGGGCGGAGTTTGAAGTGTGTATGTTCATACTTTGCCCCTCTTCCTAAACTTATTTTTCAATCCAAGTGCAAAGAGCCGGTCCAGAGGCTTCAAAAAGTCCCATGTGGCTCCTGAGACGGTGGTTGCGGACTCCTCTGTAGTCTAATGTGGGGATCACACATGCTTCATGCTTGTGTGCAGGAGCGGCCCCACAGTGCTCTGGACCAGGTGGGGAGCTTCGGGGAGCGGGAGCTGGGCAGGAGCCGCATGAGTGTAGAGGAGCAGCTGGAGAGGATCAGAAGGAATCAGGAAGCCTCCACCCTCAGGAGGAGCAGGCTGTCCCGCTCCTCGTCCTTCAACCGCGACCCGGTGCCGGCTCTTGGATCACAGGTCTGAAAACACACTAACACTAATGATTAATGAATGTTCACATGAAACCCAATAGCTCTATTTGCAGCAGTGAAAAACACACACAGCAGGTCTCGTAGCTATGGCCTGATTTAGAACCATTACAGCTTATTTTTGATTCTGCCCCTATCTCAGTGGTCCATTTAAAATAATCTGCTAACTGACTTGTCCTGATGTCCCTTGCAGAGTGGAGGGCAGACTGAGGGGCCGTGCACTGACCCCTGTGGACTAGAAGCGGCACTGCAGCGTCTGAAAGACATGAGTGAGTCCCTGTCTGAGGAAGGGGCCCCAGCGCCAGAGCAGGTACAGGTAAGAAAAAGTTCAGGCCTTCTCCTAACCCCTTAACCCTACACCGCACCTTCTACCTCTAACATTCACTACGTTTACATGCACGCCAGGAAAACCAACCAGCCAATCCAGTTTTATACAGATTTTTCAAAATGCATGTAAACCTGGGAATAAGATGATTTGAATCTCAAAGATCCCATGTAACCACTGCCAAGATTTACAAAAGGCACAGACTAAGAGAGGCATTCAACTGCACGAGTTAAGAAACAACCTGGAAACTATTCAACATGTGCTTGGATATTTACTTGTTTTAGATCAGCAATGACATAAACTACGGCTTCGCCACTGGAATACGCCATGGGAGATCGCAACACAGACTGTACAGCAACGGGAACCATGGTCCTGCTGGCCAGTATGGTGCGACCAGCAAGTGTCTGTGGCCTTCCTGGAGAACCCTCTGTAGGGTTGGCCAAATCAGAGGAAGAGGGGGAAAAGCGTAGAGGAGGCACTGGGGCCAAGTGTGTGCCAGTGCATACTGTCCCAGAGAACCTGGCTCCATCACGAGGGAGAACCACAGAGGACAGTGAGTCGACTCCTTTGAGGTGAACAGATCTACCTCTGCCTGCCCAAAAAGGTTCCAGCTCCTGTGCACATCCTCCGGGTGAAGACGCCATTCCCCTGGAGGAGGCTCCCTCCGGGAGAGATAATCCGCCACTTGATTTCCGTCTCCTGGTAAATGGACTGCTCGCAGTGTGGACAGATGAGACGCAGCCCATGTCAACAGATCTCGAGAAACCCCGAGAAGTCGTGCTGATCTGACACCCCCTTGATGGTTGATGTGATAAACAGTCGAAGTGTTGTCTGACCGAATAAGAACATGTTTCCCTCTCAGGTGTGACAGAAAGCTCCTGAGAGCCAAATGGATTGCACGCAACTCCAAGACATTTATCTGGTCTAAGCGATCTCTGGCAGACCAAACCCCTGAGCTGTCCTGTGCTGCCATACAGCACCCCATCCTGTGAGGCATCCAGGGTGACCACTTCCCTGCAACACACCTCCAGACCCATGGGGACCCCTTGTGACAAATAGCTCCTGTCCCTCCATGGTTTTAGTGCACGGGAGCACTGCCACGTCACTCTGAGCATCCGTCGTCGATCCCTTGCAGGGTCCAGATAAAAACTGTTCAGCCACAAAAGAACCTCGCTCCATATTTGTTGGTCAGAAAGGAATGGGAAGTGACTCTTTATTCGTTGTTGTCGGAATTAGGATTGGCTTGCAGAGCGTTCTCCATCTTTCTGCACTAGTTATGATGGCGCTTGGTGGCGTATTTATGCGGGTTGATGTAAACTTTTTTTTTTTTAAACAATGCTATGTGCATGATGTCATTTTGGAAAACTGAGGGAGGAAAATATTTGTTTCTCAGCATACCCGGCTATGAGTGTAAACGTAGCCTAAGGTAATAAGTGACAGAAGCATTTATGTTGACAATATGAAATGATTAGATTTTCTGATCTGATCTATGAACAGTTACATTAAAGTTCCGGGGCCAGGTCCTGTGGCATTCACACGTACCACCATTAGATTCTACTCCTGTTTGGTAGTGTCCAAATACTTTTTTTACTATTCAACAACCATTCAGTACCATTTTAGCTACTCTAAATAGAATCATTTCACTTGTTTTACATTTAAGTTGACAGTGGTGACATGAGCCTTTCTGCAGCATCTAAAAACATGCTCTGAAATGCAGATAATAGTTGAATAACTGTTGGTTGATATTTGTGCTGTGTGCAGGAGTGTGAGCGGCAGACTGCAGTCATCCTGGAGCTGCCTCAGACGGTGAAGGTGGTGGAGTTACAGCCGTTTGAAGATCTGAGCTCCGCCACCTCTCCTTCAGAGCACAGGTGAGTCTGGTCTAGTCACATCACAGTAGCAGTGTAAACATGTGTGATACGAAAATGAAAATTAACTGTCAGATATATATAATACAAGCTGTAGTTTACTTGGTGCTTGGTGGCCATTCAGATCAGAGACTTTTTGATTTAAACCAACTGGATTTTATCGTTGAAGCTGGTAACACATACAAGCTTCAGTTTTTGTAATTGGGAATAAATCGGTGTTACTATCGAATAAATCAGTATTTATCAGTAAAATCCATTTGGACATGTCCACCTCATATCTGGGGGGTGGTCATCTTTATGGAATTTAAAATTAAAAAAACTAGGGCTGGGAATATTAACGCGTTAATCGCGATTAGATTAATGTAAGTTATGATCGCGAACAATTTTTTTAATCGCGATCAGAGTTTGCCAGCATTTTCTGCAATTCTACCATCCACATGCAGCTCATTTGGTTGTATTAATTAAACTCATTGTCGGTTAAACGCGCTATTTTGAGTTTGCTAGTATTTTGTTCCTTCTACGCATCCGTAGGCAGCTCGAGCGGGCTTCAATCATTTATTTACAATTTCTCAAAGTAAGCACTATTACTGGTTCATTGTTACTTTTTCCTTTCTCTGCACTTTTTTGAAATAAAAAAAATGGTGAGAAATACTTTGCATTGTGAGTTTAACTTTAGATTCGAACGGTCTTACTGCAAGATATCAATTTTAAACATGCAAAATAAATCGCGATTAATCGCGATTAACTATGAAATTTCTGAGACTAGTTGCGATCAAGAAAATTAATCGTTTGACAGCCCTAAAAAAAATACATTTTTGCTGTTTTGCCCCTGTACTGTGTACATTGCATTTTAGGAGCATTCCCTCGTAATTTAGTACAAACCAAGTTCATTTGCACCTTTCTGTTCTAAATCCATCTAGAACTGTGTGTGTGCTGCCTTCAGAGGCCAACAGCTCAGTACACAGACCATTGAGTCTCATCTGAAATGAAATCATTGAGTGTTTGTGTTTCAGCTTGCAGACTCCAGAGACCACGTGGAGTGCAGAGGTGAAGGAGGAGCTGAGAGCAGAGGAGGGCGGGGACAGTGTGCTGAGCGCTGACGACCTTCAGCTCAACAGCCTCCTGCCTGGTATGTACTGATCCAGCGTTTTCACTTCTGATGGGGATTCCAATACTATAGTTTTAAGCATCAGTATCTGTGATCTGTAATACCCAATATCAACCAATACCAGAGAAAACACTTAAAACATTTATTTAGTTTAAGTTTTAGTTGAAAATGAGAAAGAACTGATCCAAATGTGTTATGCAGCTGTTATTTATCTGCGCACCACTTTTTTTTTTTCCTGACCAAAGGAGTTTGTGTGAAGTAAACACCTTTACTCTGTCTATTCTCTTCTCAGCACAGACCATGGCTCTGGTGAGCAGTGACACATGAACACACAACTCCACATCTTCAGTTTCTCTATGGACACATTTAGACCCAACAAACCATCTCCAGAAGAACACCGACCAGTGCTTTGGATCCACTTCAGCCTGGGCCCTGAGCCCAGAAGGGCACACGGCCCTGTGTGGCCCCTGGCCCGCCTCTTTGTGTGATCACGTGTGGATGCAGGGTGGGGCCTTCAATGTGGGGTGTGGGTGGAGGATACCAGGCCTTCCATGGGGGGAGGGGGCATCTGGGCAGGGCTCATCAGTGCCTCTTTCTCCATAGAATGTTCATTAGTACAAAACTCCATGCTGCTCACTTCATTTTTACAAATCTTTATAACATTTGTATTTTTTAATCTCAACTCTGAATGTTTTTTGTTACATTTCACCTTTATCATTGACCGTTTGAATGGACAGAGGGACAGAGGGACATGCTGCCTGGACCAAAGGTCCACCATGAGCAATAAGGCGGACAGCAAACCCACGAGCTGAACACTTCAGTCTGTATAAATGTAAATGTGTAAACCCTAAGCTTAATTTATGTACACAAAAGAATGAGAGTGAATATAGAACTATGAGATTATATTAATAGTGTCAATATGCAAAGCCTTCATAACCCATCAATTTTATATCATGTAAAATAAATATTACTGTTCACACAATATGGGCCGTCTCTCATCAGATCACGTTTAACCAGTTTAGTACAATTTCAGCACGAGTATTCTGACTGACGCGTCCTGTTGAATACTCTGAGGGTCTCACTCCGGAGACTGGCCCCAGGCTCATTCCCTGGACCAGTGGGGGGGTGTTTAACATGAGCAAAGCGGTGAAGGCGACTGCAGGCGGACAGCCCTACCACTCTGCACGCCCCGGTAATACTGTGAGATCAAGGCACTTGGAGGCGAGTGGGGACGGGTGAAGCTGCATGAAGTTGGGTTCACCCGTCTTTATGGACATCAAGGTGCACTCATGACTCATGACCAAATATGTTTGAACACCCTGCCGTCCACAAGCACACCTCTTTGATGTGAGGTCAGTTTTTTGCTCTGGTGATGTGGGGTGAGTCCGCAGTGTGTAGGGAAACGGGAAAATGCATTCACTAAGATTTATGTAGTTTTATTCAATGGAACATATCAAATTAATGAGAGATCTGTTCTGTGTGAAGCTGATTTCAGCCTTTTCCACCTCCATTTTGGCATCTAAAACACGCCTAGTTATTCAGCACTCCTTACAATAGGACTAAACACCTAAACTGTGCCCACAGTCACATTTCAGCTGCTAAAGTGGGTAAAGTGGGCAGTACCTGGAGGACTAAAGGTTAAGATTAAAATTAGTGCTGTAAATTGATTAAAATATTTAATCAATATTAATATCATGAATGTCATAGTTAACTTGCGATTAATCTTAAATTAATCGCACATTTTTGTTTCTTGAATCAAGATTCTACTACTGACTAACCAGAGGTGACGCTGAGTTGCCGCAGTAACAAGCACCAGGCACAAACCTGGTGAGGAGGAGGGAGTCGTGTCTTTGCTCTCGCTCCTCAGATCAGAATGACCAGAAAAGTTCCGTGGCCCAAATCAAACTCTGCAGATGCGCGCTGTGGTTCCTCTCTCGTTTAGTCAGATCATTAAAAAACTGCACATTTTAGGCCCATTTTCTGTGATGATGTTGCTCCACTGATCTGGCCTCCTCAGAGTCGCACAAAGAGCAGCTTAAATTTCAGACCTGAGCTTTGGCCTTTGACTCAAGCTTATTTCTGTCATGGAACGAGTTAAGGCCTAAACTGGAGATGACGCTAGTTTCCACTCAGGATTTCAGGATAAGCCTAAACTTAAGTGACTTTGATGGAGCACCCCCAGGAGGGGGGTGATTACAAACACCAGCAAACACACCTAGCAAGTCCTGTGTGATGTCACCAAGTACCTGAAATTGGCCAATGGAGCCAGGACGCACCCATTTTTATACATTTTTGACAACCAAGCTGCAAATATGATAAAAGGAGAAATTCAATTTGTCAACTGGACAAAGTTTGTTTGGTCAAACGTTTCGCCGCTCATCCGAGAGGCTTCGTCAGTTCTGGTTCTAGTGCTGGTTAGACCCTGTTTATATCTAGCTGCAGGGAGGAGCTAACTACACTGACATAGCTCCGAAACTATCTCAACTAATCTGTCTCTTTTGTTTTTCGAATTTTTCTGGCGTCTAGTATTGGCATATCTATTCAGCCCTAGGAGGAGCTCACTACAGCCATCTGATGCAGAAGGTGTAATATGAAGGCATCTTCTGTTGGTGGAAGGCAACGCGTGTTTCCTTTGATGCTCACAATCGCAGTGCATCTAGAGTACCACCAAAGTCACTCATGTCATAGAGTGACACCATGTATAGCCGTGCTGCTGTTATATCATCTTCCTGAACATCCAGGCTTTCCTCAGGGTCATCGTACCTGCACAGTGGCAGAAGGTCTGTCAGGTGTTTAATGGCAGTTGTGTTGGCCCTTTCCCCTTCTGTACAGATGGCTCACTGTGTCGCATCCAGTAAGTATGTAAGTGCTGAGATGAAGGGATGTAAGATCTGAAGCTGTAACATCATACTTCCCCACCAGAGCTGCTGTGATGGCATGAACAGGTCTGAAATTGTCATCTTCACCCACAGCTCCTGTAGCCCATCCATGTGTGTGATGTAGTACAACCACATCATGATCACATCTGTGTCAGTTGCAAACACTACAGTCCAGGTTTTTTGCGATATTTCCGGCAGAGCAGACCCTCCAATTATTGGTCCTTAGGGTCAGAGTTAACAAAAAACAAACAAACAAAAAGTATAGCAGACCATGTCAGGGTCAACCCATTTTTGAGACTTTGGATCTAATTACTCCACACACGCTTCGAAGCCTCGGCACATCTCGTAACATCACTAAAAAATACAATTTTCGCCCACCAAAAACGCCGGTGCCATGTGGACGAAAGGCCAAAACGAATAAAAACTTCTCAGTTTCCACCAATAAACGTTGCCGTGTGGACGAGCCCTGTGGGAAAGCTGCTCTGCCCAGCTTCTGTGCATTCGCTGGGGATAGGGGGACTTTGGTGATGGCTGGCTGCCCTGAGCGCTCTACGAGCCCCACTGCTGCTACTCTCTTGCCTCATCGCAGTGGAATTGGGGTTTTGCAAACTGTCCATGTGCGTTGGGATAATAGATATTTTTTACAATACAGGTCAAGTTTACAAGCAAATGTGCCTGAGCTGCGCGTTATTGCATGTAGCGCTCTCCGGTTTTGTCTTGGTTGTGAAGAGAGGTCACCTGGAACTCACCTGGAGCCGCTACACCTGTGTATTATATTCTTTGCGAGTGGCCCACGGCCTAAAGTATAGCCCGGTAACCAGTGGCACTGAGGGGAAGACAGACGCACAGGGTTCTTCAGCGCATCTTTGTAGCTGCTGGAGTTTTGATGTTAGACGCCCATAAATGATGCATTGTATAAGGACGGGACTCTCTACCCTCTGGGAAAGATACACGTAAACAGGCCCTATGTGATATTTAAAGGTCCCATGGCATGAAATTTTCACTTTCTGAGGTTTTTGAACGTTAATGTGAGCTCCCCTACCCTGTTTAGGGCCCCCACCCCAATGGCTAAAAGTTGTGAAATGTCTAAACTGAGCATTTGCGATCCTTTTCTGCGTTTGAAAAAAAAAACAGCTCAAACGGGCGATTCTGAACAAGGCAACTTTGTTACATAACATTGAAAAAAGAAATGCAAATGCAGTTCCACCACCGTCTGGATCTCCACCCCCTGTCTCTGTAAATCACGCCCAGAGAGTTTGGACCGCGAAGGAGCTACGCAATGCGAAATGCGTTTTTTTATTTGCCCGGAGGCACGTGCGAGTGTTTCTAGGCTCGGAAGTCCTTTACCCGACCCTCTGGACATCTGAAACGGCAGTGGTTTAATTTTATTTTCTGTGAAAATGTGTTTTTTTCACTGAAATGCCTCTCCTTTCTGTCTTCGTGCTTCAAACGCGGAAGTTGGGAGACAGCGCAGAGCAGCGCTCAAGCGGCTTAGAGGAGCGGGAAGGGGGGCCCACCCGCTCCTCTAAGCCAATCTGTGTCCTTCTCATTTGCATTCAAGCAACTCTGAACTCTGAATGAGTTGTTCAGAGAGTGAATTTGTGACCATGTCTGTGTAAATGGGTCTTTCTCATGCACTGAGTGTTGATTTTTTCATTTACAGTATTAGGGAACCATTAAGGAGCCATATAAAAGCATCAAGAAGAACCATGTCATGGGATCTTTAAAAGAGACAGACATTGTAGGCCCGGGCTTTCTATGAAGGTGAAATAAAATAAGTTTTAGGCAAATAAAGACACAGACTGCTGTGAAAAGATCGAAGAGGCCACAAAGACAGATTAGTCTGTTAAACATGGACTTTACATTATTTTTACTTTGTCAACACATTTTTCATGGACAATTAGAATGGATATGAAACTGATATTTTAATGGTTATAATTCCACGGCATGTTAAAAAATGAGTTTAAAAAATCTGCTCAGTGTGTGAGCCAGGCAGCCACAAAAGCAGCCACTGCGTTGCCGTGGAATAAATGGACAACTTGTTTCACTTAACAGATTTAGACCAGAGCATAAAAGCGGAGTTTAGATGAGGACACTCAGTGAATTCCAGAAGAGGATTCACCATGGGAATAGTAAACCACAGTAGGCTTCCTCCTCTACAAAATGTTTTTACAGCCTATTTACATAAAACACCATTAAAGTTTAAAATTACAATTTTAATATTTGATCTGAGGTTAGGTACTGTGTAACTAATGAGTATTTTTTAAATGTTAAAAGTGTACACAAATCAAATGGCTTAAAGTATAACCCATTATTCTGATGAACTGCACTTCCCAACATGCTTTACTGCAGGTGATCAAAGCATTTGAATAAAATAAGTGCAGGCCTGGACTGGTAATCTGGCACACCAGCCTCCTCTTTGCGCGTCACAAATCTGTGAGCCACAGGACCCAACCTCATATTCTCTGCGGCTAAAAGGTTTGAGTTTGGAAGCCGCAACATTCTTTTTTTCTTAGAGACAGGCCCACAATTTAGGACTGAACCAGGACTAAACCAGGACTAAACTAGGACTAAATCAGGATTGAACCAGGACTAAACCAGGACTAAACCAGGACTAAACTAGCATTAAACCAGGACTAAACCAGGACTAATCAGGTCTAAACCAGGACTAAATCAGGCTTGAACCAGAACTAAATCAGGTCTGAACCAGGACTAAATCAGCGTTGAACCAGGACTAAACCAGGACTAAATCAGGTCTGAACCAGGACTAAATCAGCGTTGAACCAGGACTAAACCAGGACTAAATCAGGATTTGAACCAGGACTAAACCAGGACTAAATCAGGTCTGACCCAGGACTAAATCAGGGTTGAACCAGGACTAAACCAGGACTAAATCAGGTCTGAACCAGGACTAAACCAGGATTGAACCAGGACTAAACCAGGACTAATTATGAGGGGCCGGTCAAGCCAAAAATGCCAGGGCCTTTTTTGTGTCCCAGTCCAGCCCTGAATAAGTGTAAAGTAAAAGAATACAAGTCTAATCATTAAACTCTTGTCAAGCCTTATTAAGAGCACCTAGTCCATCTGCGAGTGTCCAGACTCCTTCAGGAGCAGCCCCTGATTAAACTCTGGGTTAGAGGAAAAAAACCTGCTCTGGACCAGGTTAGGTTCACCAGGTGAGTTATCACGGTGAAAATAGGTCAACCCAGAGTTAAAGTCTGAGTTAAGTCTAAGCCTGCTTCTTGAAACATGGCCAGTATCACCCTACACCTGTCACTGGGCTACAGCACTGAGTCAGGACTATGAGAAAACTCTCATCACAAACACACACGGATGAACTGGGCTGAGGGTTAGTCTTTAATGACTTCAACAAAACAAGTTCAGTTCAATGATCATACATTAAAAAAAAAAAAAATCTACAACAGTGTGAATACAAAAGTGGAAAATATATTAAACATGGGGGTATTTACAGCAGTTTCACAATTCAGAGCAGCTTCAGTGGGGCAGCAGGGGGCAGTACTGAGGAGCCCCGGAGCCTCAGAAGAACATCCTAGAACAAGGCAAGAACAAGTGTCAGAAATCCAGAGACACACCAGGGACACGCTGAGGGGACACACAGAGAGGAGACGCACAGAGGGGACACACAGAGAGGAGACACACAGGGGAGACACACAGAGAGGAGACACAGAGGGGACACACAGAGAGGAGACACAGAGGGGACACGCTGAGGGGAGACACAGAGAGGAGACACAGAGGGGAGACACAGAGAGGAGACACAGAGAGGAGACACAGGGGAGACACAGAGAGGACACAGAGAGGAGATACAGAGGGGACACACAGAGGGGACACACAGAGGGGACACAGAGAGGACACACAGAGGGGACACAGAGGGGACACACAGAGGGGACACACAGAGAGGACACACAGAGAGGATCCACTTGTGTTTGTAAAGTTTTTTTCAAAGCGTTTGGTTCTGGCTGGACATGTACGCTGATGGGTGCATGGTGTTACCGTGGTAACCGCTGGACAGTCCACCATACACATGATGATGTCACTGCAAAGTATCAGGAATCATGATTATGACTTGCTATAACTGAGCAGCGCTAAGAAGACGGTACATTCTCAGGGGACATAGTGAGGGGTGGACTGAGGGGAGACTGTAGGACATGCACGGGGGGACATAGTGGGGACACACAGAAACAGCCAGAGGACATACAAATAGAGCATAGAGGACAGAGGGGAGATTACATAACATACACACAAGGACATCTTTATGGAGCTACAGAGAGAGGAGCATAAAGTCAGGAGACAGACACGACTGTTTAGACACATTTACACTGTAGATCCTCAAACGCATCACACCAAATGACACATGGAATGTAGGAAACTCTAAATAACCTCACAATTACTCAAAATGTGTTCAGTTCAAAATTCCTTGAGAAGGCCAAGGGTTTACAGTGCTGTTAGTAAAGCAAAGGTTAGGGTTAGGGGCAGGGTGAGTGCTCGGAGCGAGGGCTCGGGGCGAGTGCTCGGGGCGAGCGCTCAGACTGTTGCAGGGGCAGCAGTAGGCTCCCCCAGTGGACTTCTGGGCCCTATCTTGCCACCGGTCTTTGCATGTCGATGAGGGACGTGTCCAGGTCAGGCACCCTGTAGGCCAGTGCACACACAGTGGTTTTCTCTGTGTTCCTCTGTTTTTTTGCCTCAGATTACACAGCAGACCACGTCTTTCTTGTGTGCCCCCCATCCCACATCAGACCTGCCTCCTTTCTCTCCCTGGTCGCACCCACTCCCGCCTGTCCGCACCCGCCTGTGTCTCTCACCTGAGGTATGAGTTTCCACTGCTGCTACTCCTGACCGCTTACATTGTCGTCTTATTATTATGAAATACTTTTGTCAATACTTTGATTTTACTGCTTTGTGCGCGGCCCTGGATTAAACCATTAACACACAGGGAAGGTGACTGCATGACCTGCGCTTGTAGAAGGAGTGCTTACCCTATAGACAGGGTAAGGATAGTGGACTAGTGAATGAGCTTTTGTACAGGTCGTGATCAAATCAAATAGAGCAGCTCTGAGCCTCGGCGTGGGGCTCTGGACAGCACACCGACACCCCAGACAGTACACAAACATGTGAATGTTATTCATTTATCAAATATTAAAAAAAAAAAAAAAAAGCTTTTTATGCTTTGAATATATTTTCTGTGAACTAGTTTGATGTTTATTTTACCAATTCACACCATGCCCTCAGTCTGCTCCACTCCAACTGATATTCAGGCACGACACACCCCTTGTTTAGAGCTCCATGCCCCAGGCTTGCGCTTACACAAAGACCAGAGGCAAGATACGACCCATAGTCTCTTGAGCATGTCCTCGGTCTTCCCCGGATCCTCCTCACACTAGGACATGCCTGGACACCAGGAACGCTGACTGATATTTAAAGGAGAATTAACGTTTTTTACAATCTGAGCCTTATTTCAGTAATAAAACAAGTTGTTTTACTCACCCATAGCACTTTGGTGTCATATGGAGCACTTCCAGAGATGTTTTAGATTAGCGGTTAGCCTAGCGCGAGTTCTAGCCGTAGCTCGGGGCATATAATATATGCCCCAAGCATGTAATATGCCCCGAGCGGTCTCCAAATAACACAAACTTTAGCACTTTTCAAATTAAAGAAGCCCGATGTCTTAGTCTACACTTTCGTTTGAGTCAAAAGTGGCCTGTAATCCGAGATTTATCCATAATTTACAGCTTTGCGTTTCATGTTTGGGTCCCGGGAGCTGAGAGCGAAATAAACTGTGACTCCGCACATGCGCACTGGCGTCCTCATCTACTCGAAACTATGGATAAATCTCGGATTACAGGCCACTTTTGACTCAAACAAAATCGTAGACTAAGACATCGAGCTTCTATGATTTGAAAAGTGCTAAAGTTTGTGTTATTTGGAGACCACTTGGGGCATATATTACATGCTCGGGGAATATATGATATGCCCCGAGCTACGGCTAGAACTCGCGCTAGGCTAACGCAAATCTAAAACAGCTCTAGAAGTGCTCCATATGACACCAAAGTGCTATGGGTGAGTAAAACAACTTGTTTTATTACCGAAATAAGGCTCAGATTGTAAAAAACGTTAATTCTCCTTTAAATCAAGAGTTTTAGCTTTGGTCTCAGTTACTCCTTTACCTCAACAGTCAGAGACAGTTTTTTCCATTACTACAATTAATTACATTTTGTGTCTTTCTTATGCATCTAAAATGTAGAAAGTAATAAAGAAAAAACAATGAATGAGTATGTGAGTCCAAACTTTTGACTGGTAGTGCACTCAAGAGCTAAAGTGTGTCCATGTGTGTGGAGAGGAGCAGCACCTGTAGATGCTGGGGTCCAGGAGGACAGCCGTGTCCGTGGGCAGTTTGGACAGATGTACCACACGGGTTTTCTGCTGGAGACGCTCACTCTCATTCACCCACACATCTGGCAGTCTGTAGACAAGCACAACAAGTCAGCAAAACTCCACCTCACCAAAGTCACTAAAGGCGCCGTACTCAATTTTTAGTCTTCAAAAGATGAAAATCTAAACTATTTGGTTTTATCTGGTTTGCAGTGGTCCAAAGTTAGTACCTTTTCCAACTCTCAGAGGCCAGAGTGGAGCAGGTGCAAGACAACTGCTCAATATACATGAAAAAAAGAATCTGGGGCTTTCACTGTAGCTTGTGAAATATGTGTGCTGACTTGCCATGTCATTTATAGCTATAGAGCTCCTGCAGTTGTCACGCAATCCAAGCCTCCATTTTTATGAATTAAAAACCACTTTAGCAGTAGGTAGCAGCAGGAGTAACCTGAATGTAGAATGTCTTGAGTGTTCGTGTCGCTACACTCTGTACTGAAGGGAAATAAACATCCAGAGCCTCCAGCTTCTCTACTACAATTATTACTGAACTATCATACATACACATTCTGCATGGAAATAAAGTGTAGGGGTGTGAATCTTTGGATTGTCCGGCCATTCAAATCTGACAACTTTTTGTAGCAATAATAATCTTGATTTGCAAAAAAGTAACCTTCTAATCTTTCAACCTTATAGGAGTTAAGGGAAGGAAAGAAGGATAAACAATTTTAGGCTATCCAATTCAGTAACAGTATTATTATGCCATATACTGCCTAAGGATTAACCAGAACAATTTTTGCAAACTAGAGTCCCCCAAGAATTTGTTTGGAACATGAAGAAATCCTCCACACAGAGTGAAATGGCCCTGTGTGGAGCCTGTGTGACTCACATATCCTCAGGAGTCCAGTGCAGCAGGACCTTGACTTTCCCAGAGTCCTCCTTCCTTCGCGCGATCACCTGTCATACGCACAAAGACCGGTTTGATTTATATTAGGGGTGTGAATATTTCACTCACAAAACGGTTTGAGTCGAATCTCGATTCACAGGCTACGATTCGATTCAGGGACGATTCATAAAATTAGTAAACGATTCGATTCGATCCGCTTCGGTTCGGTTAATTTCAATTCAATACAAATTGACGACTTTACTCCCAAGTGCTTTAAAGTTATTAAGAAAAAGAGAGAAACAGAAATGAAATTTCAAAATGGTATTCTTTTGTTTATTTAGTGTCCAACAGACAATACACCAGGTCTACTGAAAAACTCTGCTCATACTTAAAATACAACACATTCTTTCCCCCAAGCAACACAAAACAATAAGGTTAGATATAAAAAATAAAAAAGACCTTATAAAACAAGCAAGTTGCCTATTAAAGTCAAAAATCAGAATAAATCAGAATGATCTTCAGTCAGTGCTTCAGTCACTCATGAGTTTCAGTAACTGTAAAAGTGAAACATATCACTGACAAGAAGATAGATATTATTAGGCAGTTATAGAAAACACTAGCGTGTTAAATCCAACATGTCTTTATATAATTAACTTTTCTGAACAAAAAAAAGAAAATCAGAGAAAGCTCTTAACACTGAATAACTAATACTTTCTCTCCATCTCATAACATTTCCTCAGTCTCGAGACAAAAATCATCAGTGTGTGTGTGTGTGTGTGTATGTGTGTGTGTATACACACACATACACACACGCCACAAAGGGAGCTTACCGTGCTGTGGAAGACCACACTGTGCCCACTGCCAAGGCTCTCGATGTGGGTGGCCAGGTTCAGGCAGATGGCCCTGTGTCGGATGGCGTCCATGGTCTGAGCGTCAAAGAAGTCATGAGGCCGCGCTGCAAACAGAGAAGAGTGTGAGCAGAAGAGAGGAGAAAAGACACAAGAGTGTGAGCAGGAGAGACACGAGAGTGTGAGCAGGAGAGACGAGAGTGTGAGCAGGAGAGACACGAGAGTGTGAGCAGGAGAGACACGAGAGTGTGAGCAGGAGAGACACGAGAGTGTGAGCAGGAGAGACGAGAGTGTGAGCAGGAGAGACACGAGAGTGTGAGCAGGAGACACGAGAGTGTGAGCAGGAGACACGAGAGTGTGAGCAGAAGAGACACGAGAGTGTGAGCAGGAGACACGAGAGTGTGAGCAGGAGACACGAGAGTGTGAGCAGGAGACACGAGAGTGTGAGCAGAAGAGACACGAGAGTGTGAGCAGGAGAGACAAGAGTGTGAGCAGGAGAGACACGAGAGTGTGAGCAGAAGAGACACGAGAGTGTGAGCAGGAGAGACAAGAGTGTGAGCAGGAGAGACACGAGAGTGTGAGCAGGAGAGACACGAGAGTGTGAGCAGGAGAGACACGAGAGTGTGAGCAGGAGAGACACGAGAGTGTGAGCAGGAGAGACACGAGAGTGTGAGCAGGAGAGACACGAGAGTGTGAGCAGGAGAGACACGAGAGTGTGAGCAGGAGAGACACGAGAGTGTGAGCAGAAGAGACACGAGAGTGTGAGCAGAAGAGACACGAGAGTGTGAGCAGGAGAGACGAGAGTGTGAGCAGGAGAGACACGAGAGTGTGAGCAGGAGAGACGAGAGTGTGAGCAGGAGAGACATGAGAGTGTGAGCAGGAGAGACGAGAGTGTGAGCAGGAGAGACACGAGAGTGTGAGATGAGACGAGACGAGAGTGTGAGCAGGAGAGAGAGGTGAGGGTAAGCCGAGATGAGCAGCCTGAAAAAGGTGACACAGCCCAGAGGTGACACCTGGGGAACACTGGTGATATTTGTCAGTGGATAAAGCTCATAGTTTCTTTGAACTTCCCAATGTATCACTGATAACATCTCTGTCTGTGTAAAATATCACTATATAAAATCTTTTGCCTGGAGTGTGGTGGACTCACGCAGAGACCGCCGTTGTCGGCTCCGGGCCTTCCTCTTCTTGAGTCCGGCCTTAGACGGAGACTCGTCCTTGGCCCTGCTGTGTCCGGGCACTCTAGAGGAGCTGTGGGTGCTGAAGTGGGTGGGCACGTGACGGGCCAGGCCACCTTGAGAGGAGAAGGTGGCAGTGCATCCTCCCACCAGGCACTGCACAAAACAAATGAGCCTTAGAGCACCACAAAGTAAAGAAAAGTTCCCTGAAGTCACATGAGCCCCAGCGATATCGATTGATGGATTTGACACAAGACTCACCTTGAAGGGCTTGTCCCCGCTGTGGCTCAGCATGTGCCTCTGCAGCCAGCTCTGACTGGTGGACGGCGTGTTGTACACTTTACAGCCTTTCCACAGACATACAAACACCTGCTGAGGGAGGAGCTGTCAGAGTGTGATGGAGCAGGTACCAACCCACCCTCAGGAGGGGGCACAGAGGGGGGGAACTTCACAGGTAAAGGCGCATACTTGAGGAGTAATTAAACATCCTCCTCAGTCTGAATAAATAATCTATCAATTTAGTACCAATTCAACAATAAAACTTGACTGCGAGGACTCGAATTATCATATTTACAAAAATTGTTTGGTTATTAATCATACCATGCGGAGTAGAGCTTGAAGGAGAATTAACGTTTTTTACAATCTGAGCCTTATTTCGGTAATAAAACAAGTTGTTTTACTCACCCATAGCACAGGTGTCATTTGGAGCATTTCCAGAGATGTTTTAGTTTAGCGATATCTGTAACGCGAGTTCTCGGGGGACATGTTTACAGTCACCAAATAACACAAACTTTAGCACTTTTCAAATCATAGAAGCTCAATGTCTTAGTCTACGCCTTCGTTTGAGTCAAAAGTGGCCTGTAATCGGAGATTTATCCATAGTTTCGAGTAGATGAGGAGGACAGTGCGCATGTGCGGAGTCACAGTTTATTTCACTCTCAGCTCTCGGGACCCAAACATGAAACGCAAAGCTGTAAATTATGGCTAAATCTCGGATTACAGGCCACTTTTGACTCAAACGAAAGTGTAGACTAAGACATTGAGCTTCTATGATTTGAAAAGTGCTAAAGTTTGTGTTATTTTGAGACCGCTCGGGGCATATATTATATGCTGTGTACTCGAGAACTCACGTTACGGATATCGCTAAACTAAAACCTCTCCGGAAGTGCTCCAAATGACACCAAAGTGCTATGGGTGAGTAAAACAACTTGTTTTATTACTGAAATAAGGCTCAGATTGTAAAAAACGTTAATTCTCCTTTAAAGGGATATGCCACCCCCAGGGCAAATTTGGGCATCTCCCCACAGTCCAGAGACTAAAATAAGTGGTGGAAAGCGTTTTCCTGCTCACACAGCCATTGTCCGAGTCTGTCGCCACTGACCGCCGCGGTATCTGCTGCTCCTCCGCCTTAGACTGGAGTCTAACGTCGCCAGAGAAAGATTTCAGCCAAAAGGAATTAATTTGCTCGATGCGTTTCCCAATTACTTTGTGTGTAGTGCGCATTCATATCGAGTGCAAATAAATGTGCAAATCAACACGGAGAGCTTGACTTGGTCATTTTGGGTGGGGACTATTTTCCAGTGCGGAAGAATACAGCCGTATCACGCACCACGTTGACACGGGAATCCCAGTTACGCACCAGGAAGGGAGTTCCCCTGTTGCACAACGTGGTGCGTGATTCGACTGTATTCTTCCGCACTGGAAAATAGTTCCCACCCAAAATGACCAAGTCAAGCTCTCCGTGTTGATTTGCACATTTATTTGCACTCGATATGAATGCGCACTACACAGAAAGTAATTGGGAAACGCATCGAGCAAATTAATTCCTTTTTGGCCGAAATCTTTATCTGGCGACGTTAGACTCCAGTCTAAGGCGGAGGAGCAGCAGATACCGTGGCGGTCAGTGCTGACAGACTCGGACAATGGCTGGGTGAGCAGGAAAACGTTTTCATCACTTATTTTAGTCTCTGGACTGTGGGGAGATGCCCAAATTTGACCTGGGGGTGGCATATCCCTTTAAGGTTCACTCAAATTGTTGCAATTGCAAACTGCTGCAAGGTCATACGGTCTTCTGCTGACAGTTTTGTTCCCTGTGCATAAGATGCCCTCCCTGTGTCCCCATAGCATCTTATTGTGACTGTTGTTATAAAACATGCTGTGAAATGCTTGACACTGTTGGATTCATTTAGCAGGATTAGCATGCGCGAGTGCTGGGTCACGGTCTCACCCCTCCTCTCTGGGCATCGACGTGGCGGTCACGGATGTGGTCGGCCAGGTCGGGGCTGGAGGAGAAGGGCAGCCCGCACAGGTCCCAGCAGCAGGTGTAGTTCAGGGGGGCAGGAGGCGGAACCATCCTCTTCTGCTCCAGCACCAGGCGCAAGCTGTTCACACCAAGTTCAAGTTAGAGCGGACTCACCACAAATCACACACGGCTTTTGGATTTGGCAACTGCCCCGTCTCAGAGCTCTTCCTTATAAAGTAAACGAAAGAGTGCGGTGAATGTTGAAGGTTCATAGTTTTAGTCCCGAGCCTAGTTGAGTTTTGATTTTGACACTTTGAATAGTAAACCTGTGTAGTTTACCATTTTAAATTTAAAAGTCATATCATCCCCATGTTCAAAAATACAGTGGTACCTCACCTTACGAAAGACCCATCAAATGAAAATTTCAAGTTACGAAACGCCTTCACATTAAATTTTGGTCTCTAGATACGAAACGCGAAATCTCAAAAATTCAAATAATGCGCGCTCAGCCACACACATTATACGCTTTTCTCAGACTGGATTTAAACTTTTCTCACATTTGTCTCTCGTTTAAACACTCAAACTTTCATAGATTTTCAACAAAATTATTAATAGTGAAGTGTGGGGGGAAGGGGGAGGGGGGAGAAGACTGCGCTCTGACACGTGTGATAGCGCAGCATGACCCGGCGCGGGGCTGACAGCAGGTCTAGACCTGGACTAAACCAGGACTGGACCAGGACTAAACCAGGACTAAACCAGGACTAGACCAGGTGGATTAAAGCGCCGCGTGCGGATCTATTTCCTGGTTTCGTTTGGAGTCACGGCTGAGGCGAGCAGCGAGGGGGACCGCACGCAGTCTGAGCGCATGAACCAGCGCACCTGGTCTAGTCCTGGTTTAGTCCTGGTTTAGTCCAGGTTTAGACCTTGGTCTAGACCTGGTATAGTCCACGTTTAGTCCTGGGTCTACAGTCTCTACGCAGAACACAGTGTTACACTATAAAAAAAGTTACACTATAGAAAAAAAAACTTGGATCGGGGCCTTGGAACGAATCAGGCTTTTTCCATTGAAATAGCGACTCAACTTACGAAAAATTCACGTTACGAAACCACTTCTGGAACGAATTAATTTCGTAAGGTGAAGTACCACTGTAAATGAATAAATAATGAGTATTATGCTCTGTGATTTGAATAATTTTCTTTTTGGGTAGTGGAGAGTTTGTCCACTGATCCAAATCCGGTTCTTGACATAAAAACATCACTGCTTGAGCAGTCTGATCCAAGTTGAACGCTGTCCTTGTGCCCTGGGCAAAACACTTAACCAATATTTCAGTTTATGTCTCAAGTTAAAGCTCAGAACCTCCAGAATTCACTCACTTGAGAAGCAGAGGCTGCACTAGCACGGATTCATGACTGGCTACAGGAGCTGAGGTTTAGGTAGTCGCCATTCAGGGAGTATCTTTACATTTGAAGGAGAATTAACGGGTTTTTTTGTTTTTGTTTTTCGAATTTCCCTGGCGCCTATTTTAAAATAGAAAATAAATAGAAATTCAAAAACAAAAGAAACTGATTAGTTGATAGTTTCAGAACTATTTCAGTGTAGTGAGCTCCTCCCTGCAGCGAGATATAAACAGGGACTAACCAGCACTAGAACCAGAACTGACGAAGCCTCTCGGATGAGCGGCGAAACGTTTTCGACCAAACAAACTTTGTCCAGTTGACAAATTGAATTTCTCCTTGTATCATGGATTCTACCTGGACGCCTGAGGGACTCTTCTTCTCCTAAGTTAAAGTCTGGAGACACAGTGGGCTGTGGCTACTGCACTTATTGTGGACTCTATGTTTTTTTTTTTTACACGTTTAATCACTTTCGGTCGTGTAAACGAACTTGTTGGGCCGAACACTGACCTGTCCTGCTCCGCTGGGCCCGGGAACCCGTCTCCACTCGGACCCGGGGCCACGCTGCTGGGGCTCTTTGTGCGCTCCACGGACCCCCCCGGCCTTTGTTCGGAGTCCAGCGGGACCCGGGAGCCCTCTGGGGGGCAGTCACTGCTGCCACACGCCAAACTGCCCTGGACGGGACTCTTCTCGGGCTCGGACAGATCTCCGCTGTCCTCGTGTCCCGCGCCGTCCACACTCGGGTCCGTTAGTCGGGTTCTGGAGTGCGCCTCGGCGGACGCGGGGCCCCGGTCTGGCCCGGGTTCTGGAGCGGAGTCCTCGGGCTTGGAGCCGGTGTGCGCCGCCTCACTGTCCGCCTCCACCTCGGGACTGGAGTACGAACCTTTGGTCAGAATCTGGGGCATTTTCCTCCACGTGTGAACGTCCCGAGAACTCCAGGGTCTGAAGTTGTTTGCGCGTGTTCTTTCTCCGGAGCCCCGCGTCCGAACACAACAGGGGTCCGAGTGACGTCACAGGCCGCTGCACAGATCGTGTGTGTGGACTGATGCCTCACACAGGACATTTATTTCATCATGTTTAATCATCCGCGTTTGGTCCAACTCCAGACGCCCGTGTGCGCACTGACCTGTGAGCGATAAATGTACAAACATGTCGCTCACAGCGGACGCGGAAGACGTGGATCAAACACGGAGCGTGGAAGAGCGAGGAGGAGCGAGGAGGAGCGAGGAAGAGCTCCTGCGCGGCTGTAGGCGCTGCTCCACGTGCTCTGCGCAGTGTGTTCAATAACCCTCCTCCGTGTGATCAATAACCCTCCTCCGTGTGATCAATAACCCTCCTGTGTGTTTGGCTCCTGGACTCAGGGGCCACTGGAACTAGTGATGGCTGATCTTTTGGACCGATTCATTTCAAAGAACTCTTCAACAGACTGCTTCTTTTGCTCTTCATTTATACGACAGAAACCCATCCATCCATCCATCCATCCATCCATGTTCTTCCGCTTATCCGGGGCCAGGTCTGGGGGCAACAGTCTAAACAGGGACTCCCAGACCTCCTTCACCCCGGACCCTTCCTCCAGCTCCTCCGGGGGACCCCAAGGTGTTCCCAGGCCAGCCGGGAGACATAGTCCCTCCAGCGTGTCCTGGGTCTTCCCCGGGGTCTCCTCCCGGTGGGACATGCCTGGAACACCTCCCGAGGGAGGCGTCCAGGAGGCGTCCGGAACAGATGCTCGAGCCACCTCAGCTGCTCCTCTCAACGTGGAGAAGCAGCGGCTCTACTCCGAGCTCCTCCCGTGTGACTGAGCTCCTCACCCTATCTCTAAGGGAGCGTCCAGCCACTCTACGGAGGAAACTCATTTCGGGCACTTGTATCCGCGATCTCGTCCTTTCGGTCATTACCCAGAGCTCATGACCATAGGTGAGGGGAGGACACGACAGAAACCAATTGAGGGAAAATACACACATTTGTTTTGTTTGTGTGTGTGTGTGTGTGTGTGTGTGTGTGTGTATGTGTGTGTGTGTCTTTTATCACACTGCTGTATAACTCACCCTGCTGGTCTTGCCGTCTCCTCAGGTGGGGAGGGTGAAGGTTTATCCTAGGGGTGGGCGATATCTCGATATTTAAAATATATCGATATATTTTTTAACTCGATATGGATTTTGACGTATCGTATATATCGATATAATGTTTATATTTAATTTTGTTTTCTCTTGTTTGCCTTCTCTGTTCTGTGTGTGCCCCCGCCTCCCCTCGCGTGTCTCATTCAACACGGCGGTGCCACAAACAGCCCGGAGGAAACAGAACTCCTCTAAAAAAAGGACAACTGGCTCCATTAAATGGAGATACTTTGGTTTTAAGGCGTCAGAGGAACAGCAGACAGATGTCTACTAGAACCACAAACCTTTTCTACCATTTACAGAATCACCATCAGCAGCACACCCTCTGTCACAGAGAGAACACACACTCTGTCACAGAGAGAACACACATCCTCTGTCACAGAGAGAACACACACCCTCTGTCACAGAGAGAACACACATCCTCTGTCACAGAGAGAACACACACCCTCTGTCACAGAGAGAACACACATCCTCTGTCACAGAGAGAACACACATCCTCTGTCACAGAGAGAACACACCCTCTGTCACAGAGAGAACACACACTCTGTCACAGAGAGAACACGCATCCTCTGTCACAGATAGAACACACATCCTCTGTCACAGATAGAACACACACCCTCTGTCACAGAGAGAACACACATCGTCTGTCACAGAGAGAACACACATCCTCTGTCACAGAGAGAACACACATCCTCTGTCACAGATAGAACACACCCTCTGTCACAGAGAGAACACACACCCTCTGTCACAGAGAGAACACACCCTCTGTCACAGATAGAGCACACCCTCTGTCACAGAGAGAACACACATCCTCTGTCACAGAGAGAACACACACACTGATCGACAGGAGCTGATCCATCAGGGCACGAGGACAGAGCTGTTTTTTTTCAGCGTTTACAGTTTAAGCAAATGAGCCATGTGGTGTTCAAGTTTTGTTTCTATAAAACTTTCTATGAAAAAAAAATGAATAAAAATGAGGCAATAATTATTTCTTCCCTTATTTTACAGTTAAATTATTATTATACAGGGATTTTTTTATGTCGCAGAAGCCCTTTGTTCCTACATGAGCTGCACTTCAGTTACATTTCAATAAAAAAAGACTTTGTGGAATTTGACATATTTGTTTTTGCAGTAGTTTTTGGAAGGTTCTTTTTCCTGTACAGATATCGAGATATATATCGTATATCGAGATATAAGAGAATATGGAGATATATTTTCTGCTCCGTATGGCCCAGCCCGAGTTTATCCCCAGAGCAGTATCTGCAGTTTGCCGCCCTCCTGATGATCCCACCTCACAGGAACCTACACCTACATCATTAAGTTTAATCTGAAATTATTTTGTTCTGTTAAAGTTGTAATATTTGTCATCTGAGGCAATAAAATAATGACATAATAAAGTTATTTTGTTGTATTAAATTTCTTGTGACATTTCCATTTGGAGAACAGAGTTATGTTGAAATTAAAAAGATGAAGTTTAATCATGTGGACATTAAACCTGCTAAATATCCAGTGCCTTTGGAGACGAGCCTGAAATTCTGTTGAGGTTCTGGGCCTGTCTAATAGTGAAATCATCACAGATCCATTGATTTTGGTTGGATTTTTATCATTTTTTCTGTGGAGTGAGTATACTGTTTGGTGAAAAGAACGGCATATTGGTTGATGTCGTAACTTGGGGGAATAGTTGATTGCCAATGAGGTAAAGATGAAAATATTGGAAAAAAGTGAGAAAACGCCTCTTCTTTTTTTTTTTCATTAAATTGCATAAATTAAATCATGTAGAAATGTGTTTTAAGAATTATTTTTTCACTGAATGTTGTCACCACATGTGTTCTTTGCATCTGGAATACCCAATCCACTGAGGATTTCAGGAAATTTTACATTTTTCAAAATTTTCTGTCGAAAAATGAAGGGTTCATACACTCAAATGGCCAATTTTTTTTTTTTTTTGCAATAATTCAATAATGTAAATATCTGCATGTTTAACACGTTAGAATGAGCTTCAGTCCTTTATTCACTCCAAGATCCTCAAAACTACACAATAAATATTAAATATTGTTTGGTAGATTTCCAAAAAACTTGCAGTCAAAAGTTCTGCTCATGGTAAATTGGGCCAATTCACCTGGAACCCAGAGGGCCAAGAAAAAATTGTCTAAGGGCTGCATTTGGCCCACGGGCCAGAGTTTGGACATGCTGGGTTTATATAGTTTGGAGATATTTTGCAGAGAGTTTGGAAAGTTTAGGGAGAGAGATTTAGGAGAGTGAGGAGCAGGCCCGGACTGGTAATTGGGCATACCAGGCATTTTCCCGGTGGGCCGACAGTCCTAGGGGCCCATGCCCTTGTTTTTTTTTTTTTTTTTAACTTAGAGAGCGGCCCACAATTTAGGACTGAACCAGGACTAAACCAGGACTAAACCAGGACTACATCAGGTCTGAACCAGGACTAAACCAGGTCTGAACCAGGACTAATTATGAGGGGCTGGTCTAAGCCAAAAATGCCAGAGCCATTTTTTTGTCCCAGTCCAGACCTGGTGAGGAGAGTAGGAGAGGTGATAGGATGGAGCCAGCGAGGAAGAGGAGGTTTTCCCCTGTGGGGGGAACACTTTGATCTGAAAACCAAAACCTGTTGAGAAACTCTTGTTTCTGAATAAAAATGAATTAAAAAAAAAAATTCCCCTGTCCTGTACATCATTGTCCAAGTTACATGAGCATAATCTGTGTCCTTTTCCTATTTCCACAAACACTTTCACTCCTCTGCCAGATTATGCCCTTGACATTTTCAGAAAAACAGCTTAACATTTAATTTAATTTTTTTAACAGGACAATGTACAGCCACTTAATGCCAAAGGCAGAGATGCTTGTACCAGATTATAGCTTGAAAGCTAATTTCCATCTGTCGGCCTTTAACCTGTCATATATGATCATTTTGGGAAAATTTACACACACAGAATACATACAAAATGTATTATACACATATGAGATAATATATGTACAGAAAGTATTTGTTCATACGTGTTTTGTAATTCATATTCATTCCCAACAGACACAAAAACACAAAAACACAAAAACACAGAAACACAGAAACCCATTCTGTGGTTCAGATACAGCTGCTGTGATTACACACGTGGCCAGTAGGTGGTGTCGTGCGCACATGAAGCTTCGAGAAACGAACCTTTTCTCGATCCAGTTGGATCAAGTGGTTCAATGCCTCATGAGGCTTCATCTCACATCACTATTAATAGTATTATTATTTTATTTATGTATTTATTTTACTTTTTATATTAGTAAGTCGCGTGTCAGTTCACACTCCTCATCAGTTGGTGGCGGTAAAACACCAATAAGATTTCCACAAGAAGAAGAAGAAGAAGAACCCGCTGGTGACGTAGAGGAGAAGATGGCGGGCGTGTTGAAGAAGGTAACAGCGGTCACTCTGAACATTTACGCACTTTTATGCACTATTATTATTATTATTATTATTACTATGCACATTTATCTGTGTTTCTCGTGTGGGTCGCGGTGCTCGGTGTGACTCTGGGACAGGTCTGGACTGGGACAAAAAAATGGCTCTGGCATTTTTAGACCGGCCCCTCATAATTAGTCCTCGTTTAGTCCTGGTTCAGACCTGATTTAGTCCTCGTTTAGTCCTGGTTCAGACCTGATTTAGTCCTGATTTAGATCTGATTAGTCCTGGTTTAGTCCTGGTTCAGACCTGATTTAGACCTGGTTTAGTCCTGGTTTAGTCCTGGTTTAGTCCTGGTTTAGTCCTGGTTCAGACCTGATTTAGTCCTCATTTAGACCTGTTTAGTCCTGGTTCAATCCTGATTTAGTCCTGGTTTAGTCCTGGTTCAGACCTGATTTAGTCCTGGTTTAGTCCTGGTTCAGACTTGATTTAGTCCTGATTTAGACCTGATTTAGACCTGATTTAGACCTGATTTAGACCTGATTTAGACCTGATTTGTCCTGGTTTAGTCCTGATTCAATCCTGTTTAGTCCTGGTTTAGTCCTGGTTTAGTCCTGGTTTAGTCCTGGTTTAGTCCTGGTTTAGTCCTGGTTTAGTCCTGGTTCAGACCTGATTTAGTCCTCATTTAGACCTGATTAGTCCTGGTTTAGTCCTGGTTCAATCCTGATTTAGTCCTGGTTTAGTCCTGGTTTAGTCCTGGTTCAGACCTGATTAGTCCTGGTTTAGTCCTGGTTCAGACCTGATTTAGACCTGATTTAGACCTGATTAGTCCTGGTTTAGTCCTGGTTCAATCCTGAGTTAGTCCTGGTTTAGTCCTGGTTCAAGGGCCCAGTATGCCCAATTACCAGTCCAGGTCTGCTCTGGGATGTCCCAGGCCGCGTTAGGCTCTGTTCACTTGTGCAGCAGTTTGGCCTTTGCGTCTGTCAAAAACAACGTTCTGTCAAACATTTATGTTTAAAATGTACATGGAGGAGCAGGCTGTAGACCTGTACAGTTTTCTCTTATGTCAGTTACATACATACAGTTAATGTCACTTTGACCTGGTTTATAGTTCTGATGTCTAACGGAATTAGGGATGTTGATGTTTTAAAGGTCCTGTATGATGCCAGATTGAATCTTGTGAGCTTTAATGTTGTTACCTCATCAAAACATACTTCAGGTTGTATTTTGGTTCATTCACACACGGTACACGACTAATAAAGGATCACCACAATGTTCAACAAAACTCAGAATGCTCTGTTCCACCTTGTGATGTCATGTGGTGGTAGTTTTCAAGTTAACAGATAGTAATCCCACCAACACTGTCTGAATCCTACGGTCTGTTGCCTGTGCTCAGCCAGGAAGTCAAATTGTAAATGATAAACTCCTATATTATATAGACTCATGATGTGCATAGTGAAGCTTTCAAGCCTATTTTGATTATTATGGCTTTAGAAAAATGTTACATAAGATAAAAGGATATTTTAAACAGAAATAGAAACAAAAAAGCTTTAGTTCAGGTAAGGAAGGTAAGTTTGCGGGCCAATCAAGCACAGTAACACCATGGTCGTCATTGGGCGGGCTTTGGCTGTGTGGGCAGGTGCCGATTGATTATCTATAAGCCACAATCATCAAAATGTCAAGAAATATTCAAGAAATTTCACTCTGTGTGTCATGAGTCTATATATGGGTTTGGCTTTCTGAAATGTACTAGTATTGGATGTATAGGATGTGAAGCTTTAAATCACATTTTGAACGAACTCCTCTGTCCCTGTGTTTTCCTCAGAGCACCGGGCTGGTCGGCCTCGCGGTGTCCCAGAACCCACATGAGGTAAGTCTTTAACGTTGTCTTCAGTATATCTCTGATTGTAGCGTGTCAGTTTTCAGTAAATCAGATTAAAATATGTACTAGCACTGGCTGTTGCCGTCTTATTGCTGTGATAAAAGGAGAAATTCAATTTGTCAACTGGACAAAGTTTGTTTGGTCGAAAACGTTTCGCCGCTCATCCGAGAGGCTTCGTCAGTTCTGGTTCTAGTGCTGGTTAGACCCTGTTTATATCTAGCTGCAGGGAGGAGCTCACTACACTGAAATAGTTCTGAAACTATCTCAACTAATCTGTCTCTTTTGTTTTTCGAATTTCTCTGGCGTCTAGTTTAGCATCCCTATTCACCCTAACGACCGTCTCCACACCTCTGGCCCTGGCTCGTCTGCCCTAATGTTTCTTTTGTCTGTTCTGACTTGGTTTGAGAATCGAATTATAAATGGGAGACAAGTTATGTCTAACTCCCCCAACTTGTCTCCCATTTATAATTCGATTCTCAAACCAAAGTCAAAACAGACAAAGAAACATTAGGGCAGACAGGTCAGGGCCAGAGGTGTGGAGACGGTCGTTAGTTTGAATAGGTATGCTAAACTAGACGCCAGAGAAATTTGAAAAACAAAAGAAACAAATTAGTTGAGATAGTTTCAGAATGATTTCAGTGTAGTGAGCTCCTCCCTGCAGCGAGATATAAACAGGGTCTAACCAGCACTAGAACCAGAACTGACGAAGCCTCTCGGATGAGCGTTTCGACCAAACAAACTTTGTCCAGTTGACAAATTGAATTTCTCCTTTTTATCATGGATTCTACCTGGACGACTGAGGGACTCTTCACACGTCTTATTGCTGTGTTTACGCAAAACACCCATGTACAGTCATCTGTAGGGTGCACTGATCAAATACTGGTATTGGATAAATGCTGTTCTGGTTGACATTGGGTATTGCAATAAGAGCTGTCATTACTTGCTCTCTTTTTCTGGATTAATTTTTTACAAATCTTAGCTCTAAACTGACCATCACAATTGCTCTTACTACTTCATTCCCTGGTTCATGGAGACTTGTGCTCTTTGTGCCTTTTCGTTGTGTCTGTTGTGTGGTACCAGCGCCTCAGGGTCCTGTACTCCAAGATCCTGGCCTCACTGCAAAACATGCCGCAAGACGCTGCCTACAGGAAGTACACAGAACAGGTGGTCAGCGGCAGACTGCACCATGTCAAAACGGTAAGTACAACCTCCACACAATGCCAGGATTAATCCGACAGGTTTATGGCCATTTTTTTTTTTTTTTTTTTAAAGGTACAGTGTGTAGGATTTGTGGCGCATAGGTGGATAGTGGCTATTACACTTCCTGTTTTAGCTACGGCAGACCTCGAGGGTCACCCGGGTGCGCCGTAACGCGGACAGCTCGCGTACCCGCGCACAAACCGCACACACCCGGCGCTGTGCGAGCCCCTGCCGACAACTACGGTATAAATAAAACGCGGTCCCGTTCACTGTTTTTTTTTCTTTTCGCATGAAAACACACATTCCCGATCATGTACCATGACAATCTACACATCAAATGAAACCTTACAGTCTCCTCTTTTTGACTATGCAATTCATTTCCCGGCACAACAATCACTCCCCGAGCACATGGGGCTTTTATACGGAAAAGCACAAAACGAGGTTTGTTACTTAGCTTACCTTTGAAGGCTCTGGACAGGTCAAACTCTGTATTTCAGTATTTGCGCCATAGGTAAAATCCTCCAGCTTAGGGCCTGACCAAAGCCTAAATAACAAAACAAAATCATGGGGATGGTCCCCGGGTTTCACCATAAACTCAATCTGTCCGTAAGGATCCAGCGAATAAAATCCAGTAAAACAATTTAGTCCAAAACACGTGTTAGATCCATTACGACGTGGGATCCGGCAACATGCTTGTCGTTGTTTACCCAAAACCACGAGCCTTGCCGAAGGGGAAGGCGGAGCCCAAATGTCCTTCTGCGGCTCTCGTATTCAAAATGGCTGCCTCTGCATGGGGAAGATCCCCCTTTTATGTGACTATATCTAAGTCCAAAAGAATACTTTGATTTCATGATGGAAGTGAAAAGGCTTGGAAAACAATGTGTATTTGAATGGGTATCTTCAATTTTGGTCATTAACGGGTAAAAATCTTACACACTGTCCCTTTTAGAATTATCACAAAATTTTAAACCCAGTATCTGATTTTGGTGTATTCCATATTCACAAGTGGGTTGCATTCATGTTCTAGAATCTATGCCAGGGGTGTCAAACATGCGGCCCTGGGGCCAGATCCGGCCCTCCAAGACCTTTAATCTGGCCCTCGGCTGATTTTGTATTAAAATATTTTAATATTTTAATTTCCTATTAAAATATTGGTAATTTTCTGCGCCAATTTTCTGCGCAGCTTAGCATAGAAGCGTCTCCATCGCCTCCCACCAGAGCAGTACAAATGAAGAGTCGTCTCTTTCCAAACGCTCTTAAAGGAGCATCGTTTTGACTGTCGACCGTGACGCCCTCATCAGCAAAATGTCAAAAATGAGAAAAGTGGACGCCGAGTGCAGGATTTTCCAAGAAAAATTGATTAATTCCTATTTGTTCACAGAGGTGAATGGGAAACCTGTACGCTCGGTGTGTTTGCAACAAGCGGCGGTGCTCAAGGAATATAATCTTAAACGCCACTACAAGACACGGCGTTTCGAACAATACAATAACTTGAACGGAGAATTGAGAAGACAGAAGATAAACGAATTATTGCTGGACTGAAGAAACAGCAGTCTGTAATAGATTTGTGTTTCTCTGGACAAATATTTGGACTTATTGCTATTTTTGGGGTATATTTGCCATGAGTTTTCTGATCCGGCCCCTTTGGGATCAGAGTCGGTTGGATACGGCCCCCGGACCAGAATGAGTTTGACACCCCTGTTTTATGCCATGATTTCAAATGTGGCAGATTTACAAACTGTAACTTAAAGGAAGGGGTATTTGTGCAAATTAGTTTGATGGTGCTTTCTACCGGGTTATAATGTTCCCTTATCATAAAACATACCTCAAGAGGCTTTAGATGTCCATGCACGTTTGGGTATTTTAGATCTCTGCCCAGGGCCCTTTTCAAACCCTTCTTACGGTTACCTCCAATATTCTGTGCAAGATTAAAGGAAAATTAACGTTTTTTTTTTACAATCTGAGCCTTCTTTAGGCAATAAAACAAGTAGTTTTACTCACCCATAGCACTTTGGTGTCACTTGGAGCAGTTTCTTAGAAGTTATGTTGTAGCTGTTCTGTTCTACTAATGATCCCGTATCCGTTAGCGTGAGTGCTCGGGGCATTACTTTGCGGTGTCCAAATAACACAAACTTTAGCACTTTCCAAATCACAGAAGATCGCTGTGTCAGCGTAGACTTTTAGTGGATTCCAAAACGGCCTGAAACCCGATATCCAGCTATAGTTTCATTTGATGACGTCATCAGAGAGGACAGTGCGCATGCGTGAACTCAGCTGTTTTGTAAACACCGCTAGTCCGAAAGAAGCTAACACCGCTCTGAACTTTACTTTTCTGTTGCGATATCGGGTTTCAGGCCGTTTTGGAATCCACTCAAAGTCTACGCTGGCACAGCGATCTTCTGTGATTTGAAAAGTGCTAAAGTTTGTGTTATTTGGACACCGCAAAGTAATGCCCCGAGCACTCACGCTAACGGATACGGGATCATTAGTAGAACAGAACGGCTCAACATAACTTCTAAGAAACTGCTCCAATTGACACCAAACTGCTATGGGTGAGTAAAACTACTTGTTTTATTGCCGAAAGAAGGCTCAGATAGTAAAAAAAAATGTTAATTTTCCTTTAAGGCCTGCTTCACCTGTACTCCTGACAATTCTCCACAAATATTCAAAACTGTACATAGCAACTTGACAAACCTGATGGCAATGTGCAGTGGTTTTGCTAGTGGGACGTATGAGGAGTGACTCAAAACAAGAAAAATATCTAAATAATCTAATCTAAATATGTTGTGTTGGTAATTAATACCCCATAGAAATAAAATACCCTCTTTAAGGATTAAATCATATTATTTGGTACTTACTCCCCAAACTTACCATATTAATCTTGTGGCTCTGAAATTATTGTAGAATAAAAACAAAAAATGCATTTTGAGAGCTTTCTATTACACAAAATAAGATAAGAAAATGAATTCTTGTGAGCCTTTAACATGTTATAATCCTGTTACATGATCAAAACATACACAGGGTTGTTTTGTTTCATTCACATGTTGAGTGATGCTGGTTTATTGTCAGTCTACATCTCTAAAGCTCAAAATGCTCAAGGCGAATAAAGTGAGTTACTCTAAATCTGTTTGTCAAGTAGAAAACTCTGACTTGTTTGTCTCAGAAGACCAACTTGAGTTAACAAGTTTATTGAACCTCCTTTGTGAAACTTTGGCTCTGCTTTAGATTTATTAGCCATTTCTAGAATTCTAGAAGATGAACTTGGGCTTGTAGAATGCAGTAGAACAGTAGCCGCACACAGATGAGTGACGGCTGTGGTGGTTTGCAGGAGCCGGATGTGGAGAAGCTGGAGCAGAAGATCAGCTGTGGTCAGATTGAGGAGGTCATTTTCCAGGTGAGGAACAAAACATCTCGGTGCACTACAATAAACTGCAATGTGCTAAACGAGTCCAACCAGCTGATTAGAATGTTGTGTCTGTTGTGCCTCAAAGCCTCCTGAATGAATCCAGTGGCTGTAAAGGTGCACTATGGATGGTTCAGTGGGAGGTAGTGGTTGGTAGATGAGGTCTCAAGGCGTGTAAGACATTTCTAACACTGTGTGGACACCGTGTTCTGTAGCGCCATCTGGTGGTTTAAAAATGAACTTCCTTTGCCGAAGCATTGACACAGCGTAGGGATTGTTCATTCAGACGCTTGAACTGATTTGTGATCTGATATCCAACGAATGAAAGAGCTGACGAGAAGGTAGTGCAATCTTATGTCATTAAAGCAAATCACAGCTTATTGCACAATAAAGTAGTCATATACGTGACAAGATGAATGGTTGTGAAAATGATAGTAAAAATGAGAACTTCACACTTCAATCTCTTCAGACGGGTGCGTTGGAGGCAAGGGGGCAGACCCAGAACACACGAGGAGAAAACAATCCCGTACTCCGTCTTGCTTGCAAAATGAGAAATTTATTAAGACGTGCAACGTTTTGGCCCTAGGCCTTCATCAGGCAAAATGATGACTTGGTCATTTTGGGTGGGAACTATTTTTCAGTGCGGAAAAACATAGCCGAAGCACACACCACGCTGGCAACAGGGGAACTTCCTTCCTGGTGCGTGACAGGGATTCCCCTGGCAGCGTGCTGCGTGATTCGGCTATGTTTTTCCGCACTGAAAAATAGTTCCCACCCAAAATGACCAAGTCAAGCTCTCCGTGTTGATTTGCACATTTATTTGCACTCGATATGAATGCGCACTACACAGAAAGTAATTGGGAAACGCATCGAGCAAATTAATTCCTTTTGGCCGAAATCTTTCTCTGGGGACGTTAGACTCCAGTCTAAGGCGGAGGAGCACCAGATACTGCGGCGGTCAGTGCTGACAGACTCGGACAATGGCTGGGTGAGCAGGAAAACGCTTTCCACCACTTATTTTAGTCTCTGGACTGTGGGGAGATGCCCAAATTTGACCTGGGGGTGGCATATCCCTTTAAGCCATGCCCTCAGAAACATACCTGGATTTATTTGTTGTTTGAGCTCAAAATGCTCTGTTCCACCTAGTGATGTTACATAGTGGTAGTTTTAAGTTAACAGCCTTTTACCTTTTTAGTTCAGTAGATCTGAAATCATCCAAATGATTCTTGTGCTAAACTCCAGGTATGTTTCGTATGAGGAAACATAGATCAGAAAATAGTGTGATATAGATGGGCCTTTTTAACCGAATGTTTATGACTGAGCCAAATGGTTGTTGTGCAGGCGGAGTGTGAGCTGAGCCTGTCTCGGAAGATGAGCGAGTGGAAGGCCTGGGAGCCGCTGGTGGAGGAGCCACCCCCAAACCAGTGGAAGTGGCCCATTTAAAGCCCCCCCACCCCCAAACAACTGTACAACGGCTGCTCTGTCTGCATTTACCATTCACCTGTGTAAATAAAATGTTTCCCATGTTTATTATTTGTTTATTTGGAAGGGACAGTGCATATTAATGAACGCGCAATTTGTATAAGATCACACAAACCGACGTAAATATGTCGGATTTAGCACAGCGCTAATTTCCATCCGCAGTCCCAGACATAAAGATGTAGCAGACAACAGAAAATATGTTGCAGACATTAGACGTTTTCCAGACATTTATTTTACTTATAGTAAAACTTAAAGCTCATATGACAGTTTAGACTTAAGGTATTTTCAAAATGTTAAAATTACACAAACAAATCTTGACTAGTCTTTACTAATTTTGGTCAAGTTTTTAATTTTACTTCATGTTCGTTTGTCACATCTGCCCATCACCAGGGCAGGGTCATTTCATAACTGTTGCCAAAAGCTAAAACCTGTCAACGTTACACAAAACGTATGATTTGAAAGAAAATTTTATTAAATCAATGTGCATAAATTGACAGTACATTTTGAACGGAAAGGATAACATGTAGAGGGATTCTCTTTTAGAACTCCCCACAACATGCCTTTTCTAAACTTAATACTTTTTCCTCACAAACTGACAATTGACTAATGCAAAATTGTGAATATTTACCTCAGGTACCATCCCACCAAACCAAGTCAGAATAAAAAATATTAAATCCCCACTCACACTCACGTTAACAGATATCACTAAACTATAACATCTACGGAACTGCTCCAAATGACACCAAAGTGCTATGGGTGAGTAAAACAACTTGTTTTATTACCGAAATAAGGCTCAGATTGTAAAAAACGTTAATATTCCTTTAACGTCATATTCATAATGTCATAAAATGGCTGTAGTCTTGCCCCAGTTCAGATCTATTGTAAAAGCAGCTCTTTAGGTCAAAATAAGTCTGTATAAGTGTACCGTCTGTAGCTAATTATAAAGAGTTTTACTGTCACATAATCAGGAAGTGTGCTGTTAGCATACTAGTTGCTATTAGATTTACTATCAAGGCAAACTTGTGAAAAGCGCTTGTAATCGTGGTGAATAGTTGGGACGCTCTGAATGCTTAAGGTCAGTTCAAATGAATTAGTTCTGTTCGTTTAAAAAAAAAGTCAGATTTTTTTACGATATTTACAATACAAAGAGGGAAACGTTAATATAAAGTGGGAGTCATCTTTGTTTTGGAGTTGTGAAACAGCTCAAAATGTAAGTGGATTTATAAAATGATTTGACGCGACCGCCTTGTACATGTGATCATGACGTCCAACCTTTATTTGTGACTTAACATGTAATTATAACTAATATATATATTAGGGCTGTCAAACGATTAATTTTCTTGATCGCAACTAATCTCAGAAATTTCATAGTTAATCGCGATTAATCGTGATTTATTTTGCATGTTTAAAATTGATATCTTGCAGTAAGACCGTTCGAATCTAAAGTTAAACTCACAATGCAAAGTATTTCTCACCATTTTTTTTATTTCAAAAAAGTGCAGAGAAAGGAAAAAGTAACAATGAACCAGTAATAGTGCTTACTTTGAGAAATTGTAAATAAATGATTGAAGCCCGCTCGAGCTGCCTACGGATGCGTAGAAGGAACAAAATACTAGCAAACTCAAAATAGCACGTTTAACCGACAATGAGTTTAATTAATACAACCAAATGAGCTGCATATGGATGGTAGAATTGCGGAAAATGCTGGCAAACTCTGATCGCGATTAAAAAAATTGTTCGCGATCATAACTTGCATGAATCTAATCGCGATTAACGCGTTAATATTCCCAGCCCCAATATATATATATATATTTTTAGAAATAAATCAAGAACTAATATAAATCATAATAAATAACTTCAAATATTGACTTTTCTTCATCCCACCAAACCAAGTCAGAATAAAAAATATTAAAGTCCCAGTCCTTGTGCCCAGGGTGGCGGGTCAGGCTCGGGCGTCGGGCGGTGCACTGGCCCTCTGCAGCAGTTGGAGCATGATGGGGTAGATGGGTGCAAACTCTTTCCCCTGCCGGGCTCTCACAGACTGGACATAGGCCTCCAGGCTCGCTCTGCACAAAAACATTACCTTCACATTCAAGATGAGCTGATGCTTATAAGGTCGTCTACACGTACTATATACACTGGACAAAAGAGCATTATACTCACACACTAGTATTTTATGCACAACAATTGTCCTATTTATAGCTCTAATATATTTTGTATACACATTATGGTTTTATGCTACCGTTTATTGTTGAGAAAGCTATACGCTGCATTCCAAATTATTATGCAAATTATATTTCTCTGATTTTGCCAAAATTTTAAAGTCATCACCCTTTGGAGTACAATTCAAATTTTACTGAACAAACCTCCCAATGATAAGTGTTTTTTTTTTCTTCCAAAAATAAAAACTTAAAATGCTCTGTTCCAAATTATGCACAACAGTTTCAAATCATGTTATTAGTGAAGAAATGAAAATGGTCATTTGTTTATTTTTCAAGTAGAAGCATTAGCACATTACTGAAATCAAAAGCGATTTCAATCAAAACAGCTTAAAGGAAAAGTAACGTTATTTTACAATCTGAGCCTTCTTTCGGTAATAAAACAAGTCATTTGACTCACCCATATCACGTTCGTGTCATTTGGAGCCGTTTGAAGAAAGTTATGTTGTAGCGTATCCGTTAGCATGAGTCTTCGGTGCATTACTTTGCGGTCTCCAAATAACACAAACTTTAGCACTTTTCAAATCATAGAAGCCCGATGTCTTAATGTAAGATTTCGTTTGAAGCAAAAGTGGCCTGTAATCCGAGATTTATCCATAGTTTTCAGCTTTGCGTTTCATGTTTGGGTCCCGGGAGCTCAGAGCACAGTCCACACATGCGCACTGGCGTCCTCATCTACTCGAAACTATGGCTAAATCTTGGATTACAGGCCACTTTTGCTTTAAAAGAAATCTTACATTAAGACATCGGGCTTCTATGATTTGAAAAGTGCTAAAGTTTGTGTTATTTGGAGACCGCAAAGTAATGCCCCGAGCATATGATATGAGCACCATGTTAACGGATACGGGATCATTAGTAGAACAGAACGGCTCAACATAAGTTCTGCGATACTAGCCTGGGAATTCCCAGGCCGCTTCCGTTCGTTTCGAACTGGAAGGCGGCCTGGAAACTCGTCCAAGCGAGAGTCCCAGATTTAGGGCCCCAATCAGAGAGCGGGGGAGGTGTGGCAAGACGGTGACGCGTACTACATGACAAACGGAAGCTTGTAGTTTGAACTGACAACTGACATGATTGGCTATGGACTTACGTATACGCTCAATGATAGACATTCATAACGCCCAATAAACGGCCGTTGGCAATCGCTAACCACACCTCCGCTACGGGATTTTTCGAAGCGAGTTTCCAGACCCATATCTCACTTGTGATATGGTCAGGTGTTAACCAGACTACTGCGATACTGCTCCAATTGACAGAAAAATGCTATGGGTGAGTAAAACTACTTGTTTTATTGCCGAAAGAAGGCTCAGATTGTAAAAAAAAAACGTTAATTTGCCTTTAACAGTCAAGTTACATTTGAACATAGGAGCCCTTATTTGACAGGAGCTTCACAATTCTTCCACTGAACTTGTGAGTTTGTGGAGTTTGAAGATCCTCCCTGAGCTGCTGTTTGGATATGAACTGCCTCTCGCCCTCATCACGCACCAAGATGATTTTACTACTGAAAGCACGGTTCTTCTTTTTGTACCGTGGAAGAAAGTGGTCAGTCAGAAACTCCACATACTTTACAGAGGTCATTTTCACACCTTCAGGGATCCTAAAGGGGCCGACCACCTCTCTCCCCATGAGGAGGTGGCTGAGAGGAGGTGCTGGACAAATTCACGTCCATCATGGACGACACCTCTCATCCTCTGCACCGGACTGTAGAGGAGCTGAGCAGCTCCTTCAGCAGCCGACTGAAGCACCCCCAGTGCAAGAAGGAGCGCTACCGCAGATCCTTCATCCCCACCTCCATCAGACTGTAGAACTCCACTGTAGAGTCCAGACGTGCAATATCGTTTTCCCAATGTGCAATATTGTTTTTTTTCAATACTCTCCCTGACACTGTTATTATTATTACCATTATTATTCAATTTATTACTTATTTTATTATTATTATTACCCATCTTATTCCATTCTTGCTGCAAGCACTTGTCTTTCTTGTTCAAACTGTCCCTGCCTGGAGCTACTGTGACAAGTAAATTTCTCAATAAAGTCTCATCTCATCCAACCTTCAATTCACTTCACAATTCAGTGTTGACAAAGTAAGTTTTTTGGACATGTGGGTGAAAAAGGACAATGGCAACATTATTACTTCACTGTATCGTAAAGAAACTGATAAAAACACACGACTGTTGCCTCTAGCTTCCATCCGACTCCCCTTAAAAGACGTTTACCCACAAGTCCATTTTATCGCTTAAGAAGAATTTGTCATTCCACTGAGGACTTTATTCAACAAGCCACTGACATGAAAGAGAGATTTCACCAATGAGGGTATCCCAGTTCTCATTGTCTTGGGTCAATGATGTTTATGAGCGGACTCTGCATAAGTCCTGGACAGATTTATTAAAAAAGAGCACTAAGAAACAAAAAACATTTTCTGTTAACCTGCATCACTCAATATTCTACCCACACTCCTGCAATTAAATCTATCTTCCTAAAATCAGACCCGGAAATCTCATCCATCTTTAAATATCCTCCTCTCTTTGTAAATAAAAGGGGTAAAAATCTCAGATTATCTGGTACGTGCCAATTTCACAAACAAATCAAAATCATCCTCCCAATTTCTGTTCCATCCTTTACCCAATGGAAAGTACCGCTGTGGCAGCTGTGCTCAGTGCAACAACACCCCCCCACTGGGAAGAAATATCCCATCAAAAGTGTCCTCACATGTGCATCCACACATGTTGTCTACATGCTCAGAGGTCCATGTGGCCTGGCTTATACAGGCAAGACCTCCAGGAAACTCAAACAAAGAATGAGTGAGCACAAGAGCTCCATCAGAAGGAATGACAGAGACTATCCTGTAGTGGTACATTTTAATGATCATAGACATGACATTTGTTCACTCCGGTTCTGTGGCATTGAGCTTGTCCCCGCTCCGCTCAGAGGAGGGGACCACGACCGCCTTCTCAAACAAAGGGAGGCATACTGGATCCATACCCTCCAAACTTTAGCTCCAAAAGGACTCAATGATGACTTTAATCTAAGCATTTTTTTGTAAATATTGTATAGCAAATAATCCTTATGTTCTTGCTTCTGTTGGGTTGTATGTGGGCTGTATTATAAGATATAAGTAGATATGTATATAGCACACCAGTCTTATTCTATAGTTGGGTGCATATTTACTAGATCTATTATGTATTCGTATATTCTCCAGCTTTATTTTTCAATTATTATTATTACTACATTACACTATTTTGATTGATTGCCTTTGGATTTTGAATTATGTTGTTTTGGGTACACTGTTCTTTTACGACCTGTCACCCTTGGGTGCCTGGCCACCTTTAGCTCTTACTCCATTGTGCCTGATGAAGGCCTAGGGCCGAAACGGTGCATTTCTAAATAAATTTCACATTTTGCAAGTAAGACTGAGTGTGGGATTGTTTTCTCCTCGGGGGGAGAAAAAAAAAGCTCAGCGTCAGTAGGAATAACAAATTAATAAAAATATATAATATAATATCACTCTGCCAATCAATGTAGAAATAGGAAATGGAAATAGGACCACCTGTTCTTGTACACCCCACTCAAACAAAATGGACAGACTCACCGTATGAGCGTGAGGCGTTCTCTTTCTGACGGGTGGTCCTCCAGCCACTGGGAGTAGCGTGTGATAGACCAGTCTGCCCTCTGTCAACAACAAGACGGGTCACCCGGAGCACCAGTGTGCCTTTCACACCCAGAGCCATCTCAGAAGTACAGGATACACCAAGGCCCTGTCCGCACGACAACGTTTTTGGGTGGAAAAAGGGGAAGTTTGTGTTCGTTTGGGCCTGTGGTCCACACAGCGCCGGCGTTTTGGGGGGGTGTAAACGGTGTTTTTTAAAAACGGGTTCCAGAGTGGAGAAGTCGGAGAACGCCGGGGGTCACGTTGTCGTGTGGGCGGGCAAAACGCGACTTTTGGGAAAACCTGACATCACGTAACCAGTGACCAGAAGGTAACTTTGCGCATTCAGCCAATAACGACCAGATAACAACAAACATGGCGGACAATGGAGTGGAGTTTGTTATGCGGACATTTCCAAGTTTATTTGCACTGTTGTGTCAAAACCTGTTGATCTACTATGCAGTGCAACCCCAGCGGAGATGCATGCACAATTACGCACGACACACGAGTGTTTGCCAATTCAAAGGTAAACGCGGATTTTAAAACTGGAAAGATCCCATCGCTGAAAAGGCAGATAGTGGACAATGAGGAGCCCATACCAATTTGAGTGTGTTGTGTGCTGTACATAAAGAAAACGAGCAACCATTTCTTGTCTTTTTTATAGAATGAAAATTTACCTTTTACAAACAGGCACATGCAGTATCACACACAAAAACATATGAAAGCATTTCTGTTTTCTTTACACAAATTCACACAACTATACAGGTGCCCGTTGGTGATGGTCCCAGTTGTATATTCTCGCCGAAAAGCCAACATAATGTCCGAGTATGTTTAACATTCCCGTATTAAGATCCAAACAAGCATTTTGCCTAAATAACACGACCAAGGTTAACGAGAGTTCTACTTGTTAATGTCTATGTAATAAAACGATAGCAAGTAATACTAACTATTGATTTATAGGCAAAAACTCTGCTCACGCAGCGCAAATCTTTGTTCTGTGGCGTCTGTCACATTACCGGAGTGAGTCACTGCAATGTTGGTGGAGCAGGGGGACAAAATAAATCCACGTTTGTTGACGGTCCCTAAAGTACACGTGTTTGCTTGTTTACGAAAGAGAAAGGACTTTATGCGCATGTGCTCTTTGTAGTCTTGCGTTTCCGGCGGCTCTGGCTGTTTCCGGTTTACAGCGCCACTTATCGGTGTGACATATGTACTACATCGTTTTCACTCAGCGCTCCGTGTTCGCCTGGACGCGAATATTTACTGATCCAACACGTGTGTGGACGCGTATTTTTTCCAGCCCGTATAAAAAAAAAAACAGGAACGTTGTCGTGCGGACAGGGCCTTAGTCTACATAGGTCATAACCAGTGCCACACTATGTGCAATCTAGAACTAGAAGTAACAGGACAGGAGAAACAGAACTTCAATTAACTTAATAATTCTGTCTTCTGGATTCTTCAATTAAATAAGAGGGTTATTTTGCTCAAATCAGGAATACTTAAACACAAAATTCTACTGAAGGTAAACTTAGGAGGGAAAACTATAAGAACATTTTGCATACGTCTCCTTTAAAGGAAATGTATGCACTCTCATTCTCAGTATGTGAAGCTCAGAACCTCCAGAATTCCCTCCCTGAGCTGCAGAGGCTGCACTAGCACTGATTCATGACTGGCTGCAGGTGCTGGGGTTTAGGGAGTGACCGTTCAGATCAGAGTCTTAAACTAACCGAGTTTCACCATCAAAACTAGTAACCCAAATTAGACTTGTTTGACATATTCTGCTTTCTGATTGTTATAATTTCTCAGGATGATTATCCAAACACTTTGGTCATCATGTCCAGTGTTTTTGTAATCAAGAATAAAATCAGCATTACAATTGTGACTTGTAAGAGCTATATTTCATTTGAACATGTTCTCATATCTGGGGAGTTACGTCATTTTCATTTAATATCAAAATCTTACACAAGGTTCCTGTATTATAAGCTGTCAACCATAACTACCGAGGGGAAGAGCATCAATTGGGGATAAGATGCCCCTCTCCTCAGCTTTGTGAGCACAAGTGGGACATTAACCTGCAGTGACCAAAGGGAATACTGACCTGGTGTGGGCCCTTCAGCTCTGGGGGACCCCTGGAGAAGAGGAGGTGCAGGACCGTGCTGTAGGGGATGATCTCTCCCACGGCCGGGTTAGACACCACCAGCTCTGAAGCCTGGAAGAGCAGCGGCCTGGAGCGTGCACAACAAACAGCTGTTACCTGCTGGTACTGCCATTTGGAGTGTTATTTTTATACTAGGATCACCATTTAGTGTACAACTGCAGCACTTTGTGACTCAAAGGTCCTGTATAATGCAAAGCCAACTCTTGTGAGCTTTAAGCCGTGTTAGAATGTTGTAACCTTATAAAAACCCATACCTGGAGTTTTTTTCAATTTAATTTACAATTTAGATTTCACATTTCATTAAAGTAATTATGAATTACCATACACATAGTTTAATTAAATTCCTTTGTTTAGACTTATATTTTCTAATTTGTGTGTACCCATTTTAATATATCATATATATATTTTCTATTCATCCATTTTCTTCCGTTTTAGCCGAGGCCGGGTCGTTGGGGCAGAAGTCTAAGCAGGGAGGCCCAGACGTCCCTCTGCTGAAAATGTGTCACAATTAGGGATGTCAACAATTAATCGACTTACAATTGTCGATCAAGACGTTGGGCGAACAAAATGCATTCATTGTAACTAATCGCTAGAGGGCGCTACTCTGGAATGTGAACACGAGATGTGAACCCACTCGTGAGAAAGACCATAGCGTTACATCATGTAACCCTTTCCTCTCTGGATGTTGTTACAACTCACAGTAGAGCTGGACCTAGAACCATATATTTTTGAAATTATAAAAGCATGTCACTTACATGCTTTTATAATTTCTTGATTGTTCTGGTTTGAGGCCCTGTAATGTTTTATGCTGTGTCCAGGGGCCCTGTGAAATGTATATTTTGTACTGTAACCCTTCACAGATTAAGGGAGAGAAATACTGTTGATGCCTTAGTTCAAAATAAATGTTGAGAATGTCCTAAAAATAGCCTGGATTCACTGGTTTCATCATAATATGTAGACTAAATAACATTCTGTTATGTAATTTCCTTTTAATTTCAGGATTTCCATGCTGCAAGTGCAACAACTGAGCCAGTCCTCAATTTATTTTCAATAAAGAATGTATTTTGTTATTCAGCATCAATACATTTGTCTGCTTTTTACTAAGGAATAATTAATTGAGGAATATACAATATAATAATACTATGATATATTTTTGACTCAGTGTTATGTTACTATAGCTTATATTCTTAAATACCCTTGAAACCTATTGAAACACTCAAATTCAGGTGAAAAACGCCGCTTATCAGTTAATCGTAAGTCGATCGATAAGGTCAGTCGACTATTGATTAATTAATTAATCGATAATTTGCATCCCTAGTCAGAATCACCTTTAGAAACACATTTGCTCAGAAACAGTGATACATCCTATTCCATTTTAGCTGCTGTAGTTGTAAAAATAAAATAAAATTAAAACCATGTAGACTGACCTGAAGGACCTGAGCATTCTGTAGGGCTTCCCCAGGTCTGAGACTCGTCTGCAGAGCGGAGCTACTGCCAGCTCCATCTGGACACAGGTTAGGTTTATGGGGACATTGCATTGACTTACATTTGTTTTCTTGAGATTTATTCTAAACTTTACCATAGTTATTTAACCCATATCTGAACTTCAAACTAATCTAATATTAATAATAAAGGATTTACTTCATTTTTCAGGTAAGTAGGAGGCAGATTCAGACACAGTGGCTATGAGTACGAGATACAGTACAAATTTTGCAGATTGTGGTTTCATCTAAAAATATATTTTTGATATTCTATACCACAAGAATAATTTAGAACGCCCCGTTTCTGGACAATGGAATGTAACTTATAAGAGGTGAGGGCAAGTTTACACAGCCATCATTGTGTCCATCCTCAAATATCACATGTGGTACACCGAGGCCTCAGGGACAGAGACGGACTGCAAAGTATCTCTCCAAGGCCTGTCTGTGAGTAATTCTTATTCTAAACACAAAATAACAGTACGGTAGTTTCTGTTAGTCCTGAAAATTCAGTGTCTTATTTATGTGATTTTAGTACTGATTCAAAATAATCTATTTTTGATACGAGATGTAGTATCTGTTAGTATCAGAGTGCCAATACTTCTGACAACCCGAAACCCTGATACGAGAAAATGTACTGTAATAGCCTGGGGTGTTTACCTGAGCAAAGTCAGCAGCCAGCCTCATCTTGCCGCCCTCACCCAGCGGGCGCAGCAGGCTGGCATGGCAGATGAACATCTGGATGGCGCCCTGTGCGATGCTCTCTGTGCGCCCGTAGATGAAGTCCACACACTGAAAATTCTGGAAGTACTCAACCATCACACGCGAGATGAAGCTCTGCAGCTCCTTCATGTACAGTGAGCAGGGCACATCGGGTTTGTCAGTGCTGGACAGCCCTCTGCACACAGCACATAGGCCAAGGGGCACAGGGGAGTCAAGACTCATGACAGCAATAATCAAACATAAATAACCAGATCTGCATGGCCACAATATTCAATGCAAGTCAATTGGAGCCAAGGTCAGAAGGAGCAGGAAATGCCCCCATTCTAACCTCCAGTTTGTAACGCAGAGGGTAGCAGGTTAGCATGTCCATTCATATATAGAGTCCTATGGTGGTGACAGGGTGGTGGTCTGACCCAAGAAATGTTCCTGGTGCAGGGCAAGGAGATGGGTCTGTATACATAGTGCATGGTATATGTAGTGACAGGGTGGTGGTCTGACCCAGAGAAGAAGTCTTCCTGGTGCAGGGTGAGGAGGATGGCCTGGATGGAGTCACTGACAGACTGGAGCAGAGGCTGCACTGCATTGCCCATCAGCACCTGCAAACCCTGGACATAGCGCACACGCACACACACTCAGCTCAAGGCACTGCAACGTTTGTTTTCAATGCAGTCATTTAGAAAACCCAGTGGTCACTTAAATTAAGTACGTCTATATTATACTGTAATACATAATATACTATATTATGCTACAGAGAATGACTAAACCATGGCTGGGCTTGATCCAAAGGTGTGTGAGCCATACCTGTAGCGAGGAGGAAAGAGCCTCCGCAGCAGCCGGACAGGAGCTCAGACCAGGGAGGATCTGCATGCAAACACACACACAGAATTAACTGTCACGGTACCAAGACTTTAGGAATCTGTTTAGGACTTTTCTAGGATTTGGGGGTAGAAATAGACAGAGGAGCCAAGACTAGCAAGAGTAAAATTATTTAAAAATGATATTACTCAAGTAGAAGAACAAAGTAGTGGTCTAAAAAATTGCTCAAGTAAGAGTAGAAAAGTGTTAACTATGTATAATACATTGAATAATGCACAAATATACTGAATAATGCACAAAATATGACATTTTCAAAGGATAGACAAATTAACAAACCTATTAACCTTATAAATCATTTCATACAGTCAACATAATTATCACTTGTGGTAGTGGGAGTACTACAGAGTACTACAGAGTACTACAGAGTACTACAGAGTACTACAGACCTCTGTTTGGGAGTATGAGTGTAAAAGGAGACCTGGCCTGTTCATAAACAATAATAGAACCCTCTCACCCTGAGGACAGCCTGGTGCAGCCGCTGCAGACTGTTGACCACCTCCACATTCCTCCTCTGACCTTCGGTGAGTGGGCCGATCACCTGCGTAGCATCCATCCCCGTGTACAGCTGCCACACACACACGGCAGTGCCAGAGAGAGTCAGTGGCACATGTGGAATGCAGTAAACAAAAATAAGACTTCATCATGAAGATCACTGAGCAAAGGCCAAGGTTTTGCGGCGCTGTCAACAAAGCAAAGGATGGATACTCTAAGGATTTGAATATTATTGATAGTTATTGATATCACTTTTTTTTCTTTACTACATAATTCCAATTCCAGAAAGTAGTAAACAAAGAGAAGTATTGACTGAGGAGGTGTGTCTAAACTTCTGACTGATAGCCATGGTCTGTATGACTCCAAAAGTATTGGAACAGCAAAGCAAATTGCCTTAGTTTTGTCGTTCACTGAAGACATTTGGGCTGAAGATCAAAAGAGAATGAGACAAGAGTTCAGAATTCAGAAAAGAGCTTTAATTCCCTGGTATTTATATTTAGATGTGTTAAACAACTTAAAGGAAAAGTAACGTTTTTTTTTTTACAATCTGAGCCTTCTTTCGGCAATAAAACAAGTAGTTTTACTCACCCATAGCACTTTGGTGTCATTTTGAGCAGTTTCGTAGAAGTTATGTTGTAGCGTATCCGTTAACTTGAGTGCTCGGGGCATTACTTTGCGGTCTCCAAATAACACAAACTTTAGCACTTTTCAAATCATAGAAGCCCGATGTCTTAATCTACGATTTCGTTTGAAGCATAAGTGGCCTGTAATCCGAGATTTAGCCATAGTTTCGAGTAGATGAGGAGGCCAGTGCGCATGTGCGGACTGTGCCCTCAGCTCCTGGGACCCAAACATGAAACGCAAAGCTGTAAACTATGGATAAATCTCGGATTACAGGCCACTTTTGCTTCAAAAGAAATCGTAGACTAAGACATCGAGCTTCTATGATTTGAAAAGTGCTAAAGTTTGTGCTATTTGGAGCCCGCACGGGGCATATTACATTCTTGGGGAATACATTATATACCCCGAGCTATGGCTAGAAGTTGCGCTAGGCTAACCGCAAATCTAAAACATCTCTGAAGCGCTCCATGTGACACCAAAGTGCTATGGGTGAGTAAAACAACTTGTTTTATTACCGAAATAAGGCTCAAATTGTAAAAAAAACGTTACTTTTCCTTTAAGATACATCACCGTTTGTATTATAACACAGCATTTTTAGGTGAGCAAAAGTAAAGGAACAAAAAATGTTAAAATAAATCAAATTGAATATTTGGTGGCAAAACCCTTACTTGCAATAACTGCCTCAAGCCTACGGCACAACATCACCAAACTGTGGCAATCTTCATTTGCAATGCTATTCCAGGCTTTTACCACTGCTTCCTTCAGTTCTTCTGGTCAAGTTCTTGGCCAGTCTAAAACCTTTTCCCCTGATGAAGTCCTTTGTTTTTTTTGACAATGTGCTTAGAGTCATTGTCCTGCTGCAAGATAAAATTCCTCCCAATTAGTTTGGATGCATTTCTCCGTACACTGGCAGACAAAATATTTATGGTGAGTGTGGACACATGCTCCTCCAAGGTCCATAAAATCACATGTGGTGTCCCCCAGGGTTCCATTTTAGGCCCTGTGCTTTTTAACTTGTACATGCTCCCTCTTGGCGGCATCATCAGGAGACATGGAATCCACTTCCACAGCTCTGCAGATGATGCGCAGCTTTACATTTCCATGTCTCCTGATGACACCAGGGAAATGGATGCTCTTTTTAGCTGCATTCTAGATATCAAATCCTGGATGGCAGGAAACTTTCTCCAGCTTAACCAGGACAAAACTGAAGTTTTAGTCATCGGTCCTGAGGCTCAGAGAGAGAAACTTTTATCAAAACTCCAAGCACAGTCTCCTCATCTCCTCAAGTGAAAAACCTGGGTGTCATTTTTGACTCTAAGCCGACTTTTATCCCACACATCAAGAATATCCCAAAAATAGGTTTCTATCACCTAAAAATATATCCAGAGTCCGCCATATTCTCTCTCAGGCCAATACGGAGACACTGATGCTTTTGTCACCAGTCGTATAGACTACTGTACTGCCCTGGTCTCTGGTCTTCCCAAAAAGGATTTCAGGTTTGCAATTATTACAAAATTCAGCAGCACGTGTCCTGACTAGGACCAGAGGGCGGGACCACATTACACCGGTTTTAAAATCTCTGCATTGGCTCCCTGTGAGTTTCAGGATAGATTTTAAAGTTCTTTTACTGTTTTTTAAATGTCTTAATGGTCTTGGGCCTTCTTATTTTTCAGAACTGCTTTTTCCTTAGGAACGTTCACGGGCCCTGCGCTCCTCCGGCAGCTCCTGGTCATTCCCAAAGTCAGGACACTTACGGAGAGGCGTCTTTTCAGTACTACGGCCCTCGTCTATGGAACTGCCGGAGGAGCTCAGGGCTGCAGAGAACGTTCATGTTTTTAAGAGTGGGCTCAAGATTGAATTTGTTTGTCTGTTTGTTTGTTCTTTTGTTTGTTTGTTTTTTTGATTGTTGGCGGCTGAGTGGCAAGCACTCATGCTTCACAGCAATAAGGTCACCCGGGCCTTTCTGTGTGGAGTTTGCATGTTCTCCCCGTGTCTGGGTGGGTTTCCTCCGGGCACTCCGGTTTCCCCCACCAACTCAAAATGAGCCATAGGTAAAATCCCAAACAACAAAATCATGGGGATGGTCCCCGGGTCAAATGCAGAAAAAGATTTCTCCTGTGTGAGATCAATAAAAAGTCAATCTTCTAATCTTCTAATCCTTAATCACTGTAAGGCGCTTTGTGTTACATTTTTTGTATGAAAAGCGCTTTATAAATAATGTTTGATTGTTCCAGAAGTGACCATGACATTACCTCCACCCTGCTTCACAGATGAGATTGTATGCTTCAGATCATGAGCAGTTCCTCCTCCAGTTCTTCCTCCACACTTTGTCCTTTCCATCACTTTGGTAGAGATTCATCTTGGTCTCATCAGTCCATAGGATTGTGTTCCAGAACTTGTGCGGCTCATCTCTGTAATTCTAATCTGGCCTTCCGATTCTTACTGCTGATGAATGGTTTGTATTAGGGATGCAAATTATCGATTAATTCATTAATTGATAATTGATTGACCTTATCGATCGATTAACGATTAACTGATAAGGAGCGTTTTTCACCTGAATTTGAGTGTTTCAATAGGGTCTTTAAGAATATAAGCCATAGTAACATAACACTGAGTCATAAATATATCATAGTATTATTATATTGTATATTCCTCAATTAATTATTCCTTAGTAAAAAGCAGACAAATGTATTGATGCTGAATAACAAAATACAGTAATCCCTCGCTCTATCGCGGCTCGCAGATTTTTTTTTTCAATTTTTTAAAAATAGTGTAACATTTTTTTATAGTGCGTGAAAAGTCCCTCAGTCGTCCAGGTAGAATCCATGATCAAAGGAGAAGTTCAATTTGTGAACTGGACAAAGTTTGTTTGGTTGAAAACGTTTCGCCGCTCATCCGAGAGGCTTCGTCAGCTCTGGTTATTGTACTGGTTAGACCCTCCTTATATCTAGCTGCCGGGAGGCGCGTCCTACAATGACAAAAGCTCTGAAAACGATCCCCCCTAATCTGTCTCTTTGTTTTTCAAATTACAGGATGTACCAACACAGACGGGCGTGCCAGAGTGGACCGGCGTCTGCGGTACATCTTCACCTAGAAGCCACGGGCCATTCTTTTGAGGACAGTGAGGTTCAGATCTTAGCCAGGGAAAAGAACTGGTTTGAGAGGGGAGTTAAAGAGGCTATTTTTGTCAAAAAAGAGAATCCGTCATTAAACAGAAATGGGGGAGTGAGACATAACTTGTCTCCCATTTATAATGCGATTCTTAGACCAGTCAAACAGAGCCAGGGCAGAGGGGTGGAGAGGGTCGTTAGACGTTGAATAGGGGGTCGAAACAGCCGTCAGAGTAATTTGAAAAACAAAGAGACAGATTAGGGGGGATCGTTTTCAGAGCTTTTGTCATTGTAGAACGCGCCTCCCGGCAGCTAGATATAAGCAGGGTCTAACCAGTACAATAACCAGAGCTGACGAAGCCTCTCGGATGAGCGGCGAAACGTTTTCAACCAAACAAACTTTGTCCAGTTGACAAATTGAACTTCTCCTTTGATCATTTTTTTATAGTGTAACATTGTGTTCTGTGTCCTGATTGGCGAGACTAGACCAGGAGAGACTAGACCAGGAATAAACGTGGACTAAACCAGGTCTAGACCAGGTCTAAACCAGGTCTAGACCAGGTCTAAACCTGGACTGGACCTGGACTAAACCAGGATTAAACCACCACGTGCCGCTGTTGTGCGGCTGGTTTGTGGCTCGGGCTGAGACTACGCATTCCGGGCGCCGCGGTTCGATCTCGCCTCGCGCTTACACCAGGGCTGCTGAGCAGTGCCGTTGGCGCCTGTGGCCGGCTGTGAGTCGAGCTTGGCGCAGCGCTTTTGCCTTGTTTCGTGACCACGCGGGTGCTCGTGTCCGCGATTAATTACAATTAATGCATTTTGTTCGACCAACGTCAGCCAAGAAGTAAACTAGTCTTGCAGAGCTATTTAATGCTTGAACAATCAACCTTAAAGGCAACACCTGGTCAAGGAGAACCTGCCAGTCACAAGTTCCAATAGTTTTGCTCACTTGAAAAATAGGTGGGTTTAAACAAAGGTTGGTATGGTATTGTTTAACACGTATAGATGTAAAAACCAGGGAATAAAAGCTGACATTCTGACAACTTGTCTCATACTCTTCTTTTGATCTTGAACCCAAATGTCTTCATTGAACAACAAAAATAAGAGAATTTGCCTTGGTACAATGTCTACAAGCACAACAGAAGTGAAAGTATCTAGCCCTCATGACTTCTGTATAAAGTCAGTGTCAAAGCTCCAGTGTGCGGGTGCCAGACTCACCAGCTGCTCAGACTTGACACAGAAGAGCTGGACTGTCTTGGCTGTGTTCTTGGCCACAGACAAGGCCAGCTGTGGGTCCACCAAAGCCACGCTCAGCTCACTGTCAGCACACAACAACAGCACATCTTACTCTCCATCACTCTCACACTAATCACCTGTTCTATGCAGAGTAAGAGAAATGTGTGGCCCAGTTATATCCTCCCGGGACCCGAAGAAAAAAGTCTATCTAAATTATTATTTTTATTATTAAAATTTTCTATTTGGACGTAAATGAACACTTTAGCATTTGCATTTTGTTAATTTTATTTTTATTCATAATGTCGTAACATGTCCTATGTAATGGACTGTAATGGTGTTAAATCCATGTGAAGTTAACAACCTAACAAAAACATTGGGTTTTTTGTTGTTTTGATGACCAATATCTCTGACAAGCTTCTACAGTCACCTCAAAAAGTTTTAAGACTCCCTTTTTATTTCTTATGTATTTATTTATTTACTTATATACTTATTTATGTATTTTTTATTTTATTTATATTTGTATTTATTATTTATTTATTTGTTTACTTATTTATGTATTTTTATTCATTATTTTTTATTTATATTTGTATTTATTTACTCATTTGTGTACTTTTATTCATTATTTTTTATTATTTTATTAAATTATGTATTATTATTATTTATTTTTTATCATAGTAATTTATGTATTTATTTATTTACTTATTTATGTATTATTTATGTATTTTTATTTTTTATTTTATTTATATTTGTTTACTTATTTATGCATGTTTATTTATTATTTTTCATTTATATTTTTATGTATTATTTATTTACTTATTTGTGTATTTCTATTCATTATTATTTTTATTTTTTTTAAATTTATTATTATTATTATTTATTTTTTATTTTTTTATCCTAGTGCAGCCACAAACTAGAGTCTATCTCAAAACACTTAAAAGTCAGACCTGTTAACTCAACGTCCAGTATAAAGGACACAAATGAATGGGCAGGTCTCAGGAGGATATAGAGGTAGGTTAGCCTCAAAAACTACTGTGGAACATTTGTCCCAAGTTCAAGTACATTAAACAAGGAGTGTTACCTTTTACCATTTTAAAAAATATTTCTTTGCTGAAAATCTATTACAGTGTTTAATTAGTTTCCTCGTACGAAACTACTGCACATTCCATCAGGTTTGTGAAGTTTTAGTGTATTGTTTATATCCCGCTTTTGTATATTTATGAAAAATAGCTGTGCAGGAGAATGGCCTGGTTATGCTGGCTTGTACTGGCTTTTACAGATAACCATAAGGAGGATTTGAATAGAGCCTGGATGACATCTAAAACCTCTACAAGCATGTTTTTTGTTTTATGAGGGAACAATATTATAATATGGTATAAAACCTAAAGCCCAGCCATGGTGCAAATGTTTTGTAGGCCTCCCTCCAGTGTCTGACCTGCTGATGGTGCGCACAATGCTGTCGAGCTCTTCAGTGGAGGGCGGGTTGTACCCTCCCAGAGGAAACACCAAGTTGATTGGGTCAAAGAGGCGCGACAGAGACTTGGAGAGATAGGCTGACTCATAGGGCTGGAGGCAGTCCTTCAGTGCTCTCTCCGGGCTACAGACACACACAAACATACACCATCATCATCATAACTGGAATAAAGTGTCTAATATAAACATCTGGGTCTCACTGAGGACCTTTACCAGAGCAATCATGCTATTTGAAATCAAAGTATACCCGGGCGCCTGAAAGATGAGCTGCCCACTGCTCCTGAAAAGGATGGGTCAAATGCAGAGGCATAATTTCCCTACGGGGATAAATAAAGGATGTCTTCTTCTTCTACTGTGTTTTCTATAGGGAATATGTGGTATGAACTCAAAATCAATGTTCTCAGGGCTGAAACATTCTGTTCACAAATGGCGTTCCAAAAAGCCTGTGTGACATTTTTATCATTTGTAATACAGTAATCCCTCGTTTATCGCGGGGGTTAGGTTCCAGAAATAACCCGCAATAAGAGAAATCCGCGAAGTAGGACAACTTTATATTTTACAATTATTCTACATGTTTTAAGGCTGTAAATGCCTCACCACACACATTATACGCTTTTCTCAGACTGGAATTAACCTTTTCTCACATTTCTCTCTCGTTTAAACACTCAAACTTTCATAGATTTTCAATAAAATGTGTTAATAGTGACGCATGGGGGGAGACACGGCCCCGCGAGCCCCGCCGGACGCGCGAGGAGCACTGCCACGTCCCGGGACGAGACGCGCACCAACCCCTTGGAGAAGTGCGCAACAGGTGCACCCCTCATCGCGGACAAATCCGTGACAGAGCAGCACGAGCGGGGCGAGGCCGCGCGTACACCGGGGCTGCAAGCACGAGATCGAACCGCGGCGCCCCGACCATGTCCTCTCAGCCCGAGCCACAAACCAACCGCACGAAACCAGCAAAGAGTGGTTTAATCCTGGTTTAGACCTGGTCTAGTCCCAGTTTAGTCCAGGTCTAGACCTGGTCCAGTCCTAGTTTAGTCCAAGGCCAGTCCAGGTTTAGACCTGGTTTAGTCCTAGTCTAGTACCTTAGCAAATCAGGACGCAGAACACAATGTCACACTATTCAAAAACATTTTTTTTTAAATCCACGAAACAGCGAGGCCGCGAACAGTGAACCACGATAGAACGAGGGACCACTGTATAAGGTCCTGACTTAAAAAGTCAGTTTCATACATGAATTATTAAAGGGTAATTATGAGCTGTTTTGAAATGTGTGTTTGCACAGATCTGAGATTTTAGTAGTATTTCACTTGTGGCTTGTAGTCCTGTTGTGCACACTCACTTGTAGTTCTGTTGTGCGTAGGTGAAGAGGTCGTGTCCTTCTGACTCAGTGGAGCTCAGGTCCAGACCAGGCTCCGAGCCACTCGGTATCGCCCCCTGCAGGCTGCCATTGTTCTGCTGTAGGCGACGCCACAGATCATTGAATAGCCTCAGCAGCTTTGGGTATTCTCCTTCAAATGCTTGCTTCAGAAACGACGAGGCTGACAACAAAACCCTTTTTTTAAACTAAAATATTACAACATTTTATGTGTACATTTTATGAATTACAATTTCAGCTCAGTTTTTATTTGTTTATATGTCACTATGTGGGGATGGCCCTCCTGATAATGCTCACCATCTGCGGCTCTGTGGAATTCCTTGCTCAGTGTGTCTGTCACGTTGGTCCAGAAAGTGCACAGAATGTCTGGCTGCCCATCCTATCCACACAAACACACACATCATACCTACAAAGAACCTAAATAGGACCTCCACCGGACCACCACAGGATCAACAGAGGACCTCCAGACCTCTGCGGGGTTGTACCTTGTTGATTTCATCGATGAAGCAGACGTGACTGACTGGGTCCCTCTTTTTGATCAGAACCTTTTGGAGATGCTGCACCTGCCTCCACAAAAGGATTGACAAAATTATGACAGTTAAACATATTATAAATGAATACCTCCATAAAAATATACATCATACAAGATACGAGCTTTCGCACTAGTGAGTGGCTGAGTTAGTATTCCTGCCACACAACAAGAACTTATCTGGTACTGTAATGAACTATGTAAGTATTCAATATTTTTAGTCTTCTTATATTGATTTCCGAATCCCGGATTTTCTGTGATCTGCTTTTTAGACTGGCATAGTCCAGCATAGATGCAGGAGATAGTGTAGCTTCCCAGGCCTAACAGACAGAGTGTTCACAGTGTAAACAGCATGCAAAGTGATGGCACCTGTCTGCAGGCTGCGCAGATCTGGTCCATAAGCTTCTCCAGGTTGGTCCATAAGGTGGCCCGGAACTGTGCCGTGGTGCCAGGTGTGGGCAGCATGGCCCGACCAGGAGCACCTGCAGAACATATTCAAATATAGAGGAACATTGCTTGTATTAGAAAATGACAAATTACATTATGCATCACAAAGCGTCTAATTATAATAAGCAAAAGTTTAGCTCTGTTTAGCTCTGCAAATGACCCAGTTAGCTTTCTCCCACTCCTCATTCTAATGTTATTTTTAATTAATGACCAACCAAATTCCCTGTTAGAGTTTGGTAAACTTATAAACCTAGGAACTGCTGTGGGGAACTGTAAATATTTACATATTAATAAAAGTGTCGCTGCACTTACCTCGGTTGTGAGACTGAGTCAGGCCCCTGATCTCCAGAGCAAACCGGATATTGTCCCTGAGGCTGTTCTGGTGCCCCTCCACCAGAGCAAGAACCGTCTGCCGTAGACTGCCCAGGTTATGGAACACCTGCAGGGCTGTCCCCACCTGAGTGGGGTTCTGCCAGGATACAGGGACATTGCAGGTTTAGATAGAGTATCCATGTGCTGGATACAGAGGGCTGGACCCGAGACTGAAATGTGGGAGTTTCTGTGGGGTACCTGGATTTCGATGCCCTGCTGCAGCAGTCTGTGCGCCTGGTTCTCCACCTCCAGCCGAGCTCTGCTGATCAGGAGCAGCTCGCTTTCTATTACCTCTATGCCACTCAGGTCCACACCCTGCGACAGGTAATCTAAACACACACACACACACAAAACATGACTGGGAGCACTGGAACACACACAGCTAAGCTGTCATGGAAAAGTACCTGGACAGAATGACTTTGAAAAAAAAATACCTTTATTATAACTAAGAAATATGTGATTAGATTTGTGACCACTCTAAAAGGTGCAGTGCTAAAATGAACCATGTGGTACTTGTTAAACCGATGTGTTTGGGAGACATACCCAGTTCGTTGAGGCTCTGCGCAGCCTTGCTAATTTCACGGCTGCCCCCCTGGAGCTGTCCCTGGAGCCTCTTACTCAGGTACAAGATACGGATGATTCTACGCAGCAGGTCACAGGCCATCTGCAGCCACAGGGTCAAACATGCTTTCACTTTTTACAAACATGTGCATTTATCAAAGATTATCAAATTGGACATCAGGACTACAAGCAGCATTTGAACAGTGTGTGTTCAGATTTACCTGGAGTCTGGAAAGCTGTGTAATCCGGGTCATAATCTTGTTGTACGGATCTAAAATCTTGTTTCTTATTCTGAAAGTGAAAAGTCTGTGAGACGTGATGTAACAGTAACATAACAGTGACAGAGGGGAGCTACTTACCTGTCCACAGCTGCCTGCAGAGCACTGATCCTGGTCTGCATCATGTGAAGGACCCCTACAGACAATACAACACTCAGATGGACACTACAGCCCCGAAACTACAGCCCCGAAACTACAGCCACAACACTACAGCCCCGACACTACAGCCCCGACACTACAGCCCCGACACTACAGCCCCGACACTACAGCCCCGACACTACAGCCCCGACACTACAGCCACAACACTACAGCCCCCACACTACAGTGCTATAGCTATAGTCCTGTCACGATAACACATTATCTTGCTGGAAAATATTCTGATAAACAATAATGTTGAAAACTACTATCACTGACACAATAACCATGAAGCAGGTAAACCCGTTTTGAAGTGGGCCATATAAAAAAACAAAAAACACTTGCCAGCAATACATAAATAGCACAACTAAACACTTTATAGATATTTATTATTTGACAAACTCAAATGTTACCAAATACTACCAAAGTACACTAACAAAAAACCTGTTAGTGCAAAGAAAAGGTATATGTGATTTTTATTGAGCCTGATAAAGTAGTTTTACATCATCATATACTGAACAATAAGTCGATATAGTAATTACCGTGACAAGCTTGTATAGCAATGAATACAAACACATTTAACAAGTGTGTCACATGTCGGTGCTGTGTTACCTTCAAGAGACTCGATTCCTGTGGCCTGAGCAAGCAGGTCCTCATATCGGCGCACCACCTGCACACACACAATAGTGGAGATGAAATGATGAGATAATCTGTGTAGGGATACTTTAAGAAGTCCAGAAACATAATAATAATAATAATAATAATAATAATAATAATAATAATAATAATTGTAAAGCGCTTTTCATGACACTCAAGATGTTTCATATAGATCCAAACACACACAAATGAAAGAAAAAGATAAACAGGTGATAAACAGGGTTATTTAAAGGCAGTTTTGAACAGGTGAGTTTTTAAGATAAGATAAGACTTTATTGATCTCACACAGGAGAAATTTACTTGTCACAGTAGCTCTAGGTAGGGACAGTTTGAACAAGAAGACAAGTGCATGCAGGCAAAAAAAGGCATAAAGATAGGTGATAATAATAATTAAAAAAATAAGTAATAAATCGAATAATAATAATAGTAGTGATGATAATAATAAAAAACAGTGACAGGGAGAGTATTGAAAAAATTGGAAAAACGATATTGCACGATAGGAGTATTGAAAAAACAACAATATTGCACATTTTAGGACTTTTTTGAAGATGTGGAGTGTAGATGAGTCTCTGATGTTTTTGGAGAGGGAGTTCCAGAGGGTGGGGGCAACAGCGGAGAAAAACCTGTCCCCCCAGATCTTATGTTTAGTCCTGGTGGGGGTGGGGGTGGGGGGTTGGAGGAGGTTGGTGTCATTGGTTGCAGCCTTCCATCTCTGCAGGACCTGTACACCTCCAGGACACGGACACGTGCAGGTCGGATTGCATCCGATCCTTCTCACCCTGGACATGGACTTTTTGACCTGCTCCCCTCAGGCAGGAGGCTACGGTCCATTCGGACCAGAACCTCCCGCCATAAAAACAGCTTCTTCCCCTCTGCTGTCGGACTTTTGAACAATAACAACACTAGGACTCTTCTCACCCACCCGCTCTGTGTCAGGCACATGACCCTGTGCTGGTTTTTCTTTTTGCACCTGACCATTACCTGCACCTGCACTGTTACATTCTTGTATTCTTGTAAATTTGTTAAATTTAAGTTTTCTGCTATTTTATTTTATTTGTTGCATGTTAAGTGTTGGTTAACATTCTGCTCCAAGTACCGAAGCAATTTCCTAATGTTGTGAACATGTTCAAACATATGGCATTAAAACCTTTCTGATTCTGATTCTGAGGGCACAAGCGGGGTGGTGGAGGAGCTCAGAGAGGTAGGTGGGGTTATGGAGGGACTTGTACTCAATGGTGAGGAGTTTGAATTGGATGTGCTGAGGGATGGGGAGCCAGTGGAGATCTGTGAGTTTTTAAGATTGTAAAACTGAGTTCCTCCCCAGACTGTAGACAGGACAGTGTGAGAGCATGGTGAAGGGCACAGACCTGGCAGTGCAGCTCCTTGTCCAACTGGCTGATGCCCTGGGCCAGTCGAGCCAGCTGCTCGCTGATCACCGCCTGGTGGATGGCCTGAGCCGTGTAGGCCTTCACATCGAACTCCTCTGCCACAAAGTCCACGTACCACTCTGTGAAGGCAAATAGGGGTTACGGCTCAGACAATAAAGGCTAATTTTATCTTCATTTGCAAATGCCTCTTTGCAAGTCTGTAAATACTTAAGTCGTGATTTCTCCATGTAGACTTCTAGGGATATTACCTTTATATCGTTTTTTATTTTTTATTTACTGAATGTCTGCATTAAAAATTATTTAGTAACATATTTCATAAAGTGGCCCAATCACAGTACACACACACACACTACAGATGGAAATTAGCTATATGAGCTACAATCTGGTACAAACATCTCTGTCATTGTGCTTAATGTAATTGTACACTGTCCTAATAACCAATAAATAAATGTTAAAGCCGCTGTTTTACCCTCAGTGAGCAGAAAGTCCGTGCTGCCTGCGGCTTTCGGCTCCTCCATGTTTACCTTCCACTTCCGCGTTCACTTCCGGGTGACGCGGCACTTTCTTCTTCTTCCTTTTCTCGGTGCAGTGCTCAGCTCAGCGTCCCCCCCTAGTGACGTCCCCTAGTGACGTCCCCCTAGTGACGTCCCCTAGTGACGTCCCCCTAGTGACGTTCCCTAGTGACGCTGCTTTCTCTTCCTCCAGCTGCACACGAGACCTGCACATTACGACTACTACACGACAGAGGGAGCAGTCCTCTAACCTTGATCCCGAAGGAAACTGGCGGTAACTGGTGCAAATAAATATTGTTGACATTTTTGCACAGGGAACTGTACAAAGTGAACCGGAAGGTCGGAGGATCTATTTCAGCTTGGACCAATATTAATATTATTGTTGTTGTTGTTTTGTTGTAGTAATAATAATAATAATAATAATAATAATAATAATAATAATAATAATAATAATAATAATAATAATAATAATAATAATAATAATAAAAACCAGCATGAGAACCAGAGCTGACGAAGCCTCTTGGATGAGCGGCGAAACGTTTTCGACCAAACAAACTTTGTCCAGTTGACGAATTGAATTTCTCCTTTATCATGGATTCTACCTGGACGACTGAGGGACTCTTCACGCAATAATAATCAGTGTTGGGAGTAACTCATTACAAAAGTAATTAATTACTGTAATGCATTACTTTTTGGTGTAATGCAGTAATGTAACGCATTACAGGGAAGAAAATCGGTAATATATTACTTGTTACAATGCCAGTAACGCACATTACAATGCATTTTAACCTGCTTTGTTTTTGTGGGTTTTGCGTTTTCTTCATACAAAGTTCGCGGATCACCACGAGATCAGCTACTGAATCTGATAAGTCCGCGCAGAACATTACATTTCATACAAAGTTCCGCGAGATCAGCTAGTGATATAAAAGTCCACGCAGACCATTCCATTTCCTTTTACTTCGTCTCGAACTGGCAGACTGACAAAGGATGACAGAACCAGAAGAATCGGATAGTGCTAGCTCCTTTTCAAGATGGGCATACGCCCACTACTTTCACTTCGTTTAAAATAAGGACTCCAAGAACATTTTAGTTAAATGCACACTGTGTGTGAATCCCAAACCTCTTTCCACGTCGAAATGCAGTACAAGCAATTTGACGAAGCACTTGCAGAGGTGCCATAGCACCACGATATTAGTCAGGAAAGGAGGGGATGGGACAGGGAACGATACAACCCCAACAAAGCAGCCGAAACTGAGGTTGACCCGACCACAGAGATTTGCACTGTAGATGCCAAATCCTTATTTCCAGTCATTCTGGCGAGAGTAACTAAAGTAATGCAAAAGTAGTGTAATGCCTTACTTTTTATTTAGAGTAATATTGTAATGTAAGGCATTACTTTAAAATGACAGTAACAAGTAATAAGTAGTGCATTACAGTTTTTGAGTAACTTGCCCAACACTGATAATAATAATACCTATATTAAATCAGCAATTGGCAATTCATAATTATATGATTACATAAACAATCATTTCATAATTTCATCTCAGTTAAAATGATCAGACATTTCATTCATAATTATAAACAAGACAACAAAACAACAAGATATAATGAGAGAAAAGCACAGAGAATCACATTTGTACCAATTTAAATATTGTATCTAAGCATTTGCCAAATGCAGTTTACCCAGAAGTGTTTGGTTTCATCACTTTATAGACCGTGGTTTGTTGAAGAAAGTTGGTTTGGGTTCTTGGCATAAGAAACCGTCCTGCAGTGACACACACTGTAGAATTGTGTTTTAATTGGTCATACATGAATTTAGGGTACTCTTGGTTTTTAATCCTTTATTTATCCCTCTAGGGAATTTATTTCTCTGCATTTCACCCATCCTTCCAGGAGCAGTGGGCAGCACATTACTGTGCCCGGGGACCATCTCCATGATCTTATTGCTTAGGCTTGGTCAGGACCTCATCTGGAGGATTTTACCTGGAGCATGTTTTTAGGTTGATGGGGGAACCGGAGTGCCCGGAGGAAACCCACCCAGACACGGGGAGAACATGCAAACTCCACACAGAAAGGCCTGGGAAACCCGGAGATCAAACCCGAAACCTTCTCACCGCAAGAAGGTTCCGGTTTTCCATGCAGTAGTAATAATAGATGCTTTTACTCTATCTTCCACCTTCAGCCAGTTTAGCCGAGAATGCTTGGTGTTCACACTTGTGCTGTATGGACAGTGAAGGGCGAAACATGCTGCTTTATTTTGAATGAGTTGAAGTTTCTTGCCATTTGCCCATAATAGGTGGCACTAGTCCAATTGTGATCATATCTTCATCTGACTCACGGATGCACATTAGATAGAAAAGAAATAAATAGAAAATATAAGCAATATAAGCAAATATTTCAATACTTTGTGTGCACTAGGACCAGGTCATAGCCTCTCAATTACGTTTATTATTTGCTGCTCCACAGGTGGGCTATAAATCTATAATCTAGCAACATGTATTCAGAACGCTGCACAAATCAGTCTGGTGAGAGCCAGGTTAGTAAGCCTCACTTGTCCTCCTTAATCCAAGCTCTGTCTATAGCAGGCATGTCTAAACTATGGCCCGTGGGCCAAATGCAGCCCTCAGACAAATTTTTCTTGGTCGTCAGGCTTCCAGGTGAATTAGCCCAAACTACCTTGAGTAGAACTTTAACTGCAAGTTTGTTTTTAAATCTACCTCGATAAGACAATATTTATTGTGCGATTTTGAGGATCTTAGCATGAATAAAAGCAGGGCTCTCAAGTCTCACGCTTTGAGAGTGTGACACACGCAATTCGACGTGTTCACACGCTCACACGCCACACATGGTATTTCTCACGCTGAAATTTTTTTACGCAATTCAAAACTGTAGCCACTGTTCACAGCGCTTCTGTGCCCACAAAATCAGTTAGTTAAAGGAAAATTAACGTTTTTTTTACAATCTGAGCCTTCTTTCGGCAATAAAACAAGTAGTTTTACTCACCCATAGCAGTTTGGTGTCACTTGGAGCAGTTTCTTAGAAGTTATGTTGAGCCGTTCTGTTCTACTAATGATCCCGTATCCGTTAGCGTGAGTGCTCGGGGCATTACTTTGCGGTCTCCAAATAACACAAACTTTAGCACTTTTCAAATCACAGAAGATCGCTGTGTCAGGGTAGACTTTTAGTGGATTCCAAAACGGCCTGAAACCCGATATGCAGCTATAGTTTCATTTGATGACGTCATCAGAGAGGACAGTGCGCATGCGTGAACTCAGCTGTTTTGTAAACACCGCTAGTCCGAAAGAAGCTAACACCGCTCTGAACTTTACTTTTCTGTTGCGATATCGGGTTTCTCAAACATTGAGTCCTGCCCAAGCATACTCGGACATTATGTTGGCTTTTTGGCGAGAATATACAACCGGAGACCATCACAAAAGGGCACCTGTATATTGTGTGAATTTGTGTAAAGAAAACAGAAATGCTTTTATATATTTTTGTGTGTGATACTGCATGTGCCTGTTTGTAAAAGGTACATTTTCATTCAATAAAAAAAGACAAGAAATGGTTGCTCTTTTTCTTTATTTACAGCACACATCACACTCAAACTCCTCATTGTCCACTATCTGCCTCTTCATTGACGGGATCTTTCCAGTTTTAAAATACGCGTTTAGCTTTGAATTGGCAAACACTCATGCGTCGTGCGTACTGCCAGGCCACGTCACAATTACATTCATAAACCGGTACCTGTAGTAACACACTGCTTGTATGTTTAGGGAATGTTTGCCCTTTCTCTTGATGTAGTCCGTGGTGTTGGAGGATGGCTGCTTTATTTCAACGTGGGTCCCGTCGATCGCTCCCAAACATTGTGGCATGCCATACTCTCGACGGAAGTCCGAAACAAGCTCCTCTGCCTCGGGTTCTGTGAAAGGCAGCTTGATGTATTTCGGGTTGAGTTGAAGAGCAATAGCCTTACAGGTCTGTCTAAAGATGACGGAGACAGTTGCGACAGTCCGAATGAGTTAGCAGTTTTTCATAGCCTTCCCTCGTCGCTCAAATAACAGAGCGTAATGGCGACCTTCTTCAATGTGTCGACTGCTGCTCTCATATTCGTTGTTTGGCCTTCGATATGAGGACGCAGTTCTTCACTCAGGGCCACAAGAGAAGCTCTGGACATCTGGAAATTCGCTCTCCATTCATCATCCATGACAATGCCATTGACGAAGTTGTCCCACCAGCTACTCGTTCTCCCAGTAGGGTGACCATTCGTCCGGATTTCGTCCGGACAGTTCGGTTTTAGAGCTGTCTGTCCGGCCGTCTGTCACGTGTCCTCCTTTTTTACATTTTGTCCTCCTTTCGGACCCTCGTCGGCAGGGTTGGACTGGGACAAAAAAACAGCCCTGGCATTTTTGGCTCAGAATGGCCCCTCATAATTAGCCAGACTAATCAGACTATTTTATGTTTGAACACAACGCTCATGTGCACCTCTCCGCGGCCCTCGTCTGTGGCCATGGTCTGGACGGTTTGGGGGGAGCGCGGAGATGGAGCAGGCGGGTTTAAAAGAATCTGGCGCATGTTGTGCTGTAAGCTGCAGTACATTTTTTTTCAATAACGCAAGTAAACTTAACAATGACTGCAGCACTGCTACTACTGCGGCTCCTCTCCCTGTCCACCTTCAGCCTGTAATATAAAAGCAATATACTTTTTTGTTCCACTTCCCATGATGCATCTGTGTACCAAATTTGGTTTGGCTACGACAACGTTTTTGCCGGGCATCCCACTGGTGAGGACAGATGTTTGGCCTGTTGCCATGGCAACACGATGGGAGATGGCGTGGGGGTGTCAGTGAGTTTTTTTGATCGAGACCCTGTCGAGATCCACCTATGATCGAGACCTACCTATGGTGGCACTATATATATATATATATTAGGGCTGGGAATATTAACGCGTTAATCGCGATTAATCGCGATTAGAGTTATGATCGCGAACAATTTTTTTAATCGCGATCAGAGTTTGCCAGCATTTTCCGCAATTCTACCATCCATATGCAGCTCATTTGGTTGTATTAATTAAACTCATTGTCGGTTAAACGTGCTATTTTGAGTTTGCTAGTATTTTGTTCCTTCTACGCATCCGTAGGCAGCTCGAGCGGGCTTCAATCATTTATTTACAATTTCTCAAAGTAAGCACTATTACTGGTTCATTGTTACTTTTTCCTTTCTCTGCACTTTTTTGAAATAAAAAAATGGTGAGAAATACTTTGCATTGTGAGTTTAACTTTAGATTCGAACGGTCTTACTGCAAGATATCAATTTTAAACATGCAAAATAAATCACGATTAATCGCGATTAACTATGAAATTTCTGAGATTAGTTGCGATCAAGAAAATTAATCGTTTGACAGCCCTAATATATATATATATATATATATATATAAATACACTCAACAAAAATATAAACGCAACACTTTTGTTTTTGCTCCCATTTTTCCTGAGATGGACCCAAAGATCCAAAATTCACTCCAGATACACAACACTACCATTTCTCTCAAACATTGTTCACAAATCTGTCCAAATGTGTGACAGCGAGCACCTCTGCCCCGCCGAGACAATCCACCCCACCTCACAGGTGCGCCACATCAAGATGCCAATCCGACATCATGACCAGTGCACAGGTGCACCCCAGACTGCCCACAATAAAAGGCCACCCCGAAATGTGCATTTTTTTTTTGCTTTATTGGGGGTCTGGGGACTCAGAACCAGTCAGTATCTGGTGTGACCACCATTTGCCTCATGCAGTGCAACACATCTTCTTCGCATAGAGTTTATCAGATTGTCAGTTGTGGCCTGTGGAATGTGGGTCCACTCCTCTTCAAAGGCTGTTATGGACGAAGAACACAGGTGCATTTTATTGATGGCATTTTGAATGCACAGAGATACCGTGATGAGATCCTGAGGCCCATTGTTGTGCCATACATCCATGAACATCACCTCATGTTTCAGCAAGATAATGCACGGCCCCATGTTGCAAGGATCTGTACACAATTCTTGGAAGCTGAAAATGTCCCAGTTCTTGCATGGCCAGCATACTCACCGGACATGTCACCCATTGAGCATGTTTGGGATGTGCTTGACCGGCGTATACGACAGCGTGTACCAGCTCCCACTAATATCCAGCAACTTCGCACAGCCATTGAAGAGGAGTGGACCAACATTCCACAGGCCACAATTGACAATCTGATAAACTCTATGTGAAGAAGATGTGTTGCACTGTATGAGGCAAATGGTGGTCACACCAGATACTGACTGGTTCTGAGTCCCCAGACCCCCAATAAAGCAAAAAAAAAAAGCACATTTCGGGGTGTCCTTTTATTGTGGGCAGTCTGGGGCGCACCTGTGCACTGGTCATGATGTCGGATCGGCATCTTGATGTGGCGCACCTGTGAGGTGGGGTGGATTGTCTCGGCGGGGCAGAGGTGCTCGCTGTCACACATTTGGACAGATTTGTGAACAATGTTTGAGAGAAATGGTAGTGTTGTGTATCTGGAGTGAATTTTGGATCTTTGGGTCCATCTCAGGAAAAATGGGAGCAAAAACAAAAGTGTTGCGTTTATATTTTTGTTGAGTGTAAGTTTGTATTTTGAGTTTGTATTTGTGAAATTAAGCTTAAATGGAACCTGCAAGTTGCTCAAATAAACATAAACAATATGTCGTAATTATTAAGTCAAGTGATTTTATTGATAAAAAAACAAATACATTTCTTAGGCATATTAGTAATTATTGAGGTAACATACTGTATTAGATTACGAATTAAGCTCTTTTCTTTGCCCTTACTCCGTAAGATCCCATGAGCTAAGCAACTTTGAAAACACTTGTCTTCGTCATTGGAACTCATCAAAATAAATGTACTGACTGCCGCTCATTCCACAATCAAAAAGAACCACTGTGTCTGCTGTGCTCCTTCTCTCCGCACTACACCTAGCCACCAAGACATCACTAAACACAAGGCAGGGTCCTGAAGCTGGGTGTGCTGAGACAAATGGGACGACATACAGACAGACTCAGTCCAAGAGGGTTACATATACATTAACATACAGTCCATCGCATTTAATAGTAAGCTTAAGCTTTTGTTTTGGCTACAATGAGTATAATATGCATCAGTTGCTAGTGTGTGTCAAAACAGAATAAAACCACAAAATGAAATTTCAGGTATGTCTCTCAAAGTTAATAACAGTTTTTAAAAAAAAAAAGGAAAAAAAAAGCTAAAATTCTTTCTAAATTAAAAAAAAAAAAAATCTTTCCATATAATTTTAAGCTTTTAATTTTTTCCACTACAGAGTTCAGCTCCACAGTCTGGAATCTCTGAAGCCTAAAGTCAGACTCAAAAAGCTGGAGATCAGCTCCAGCTTTTTGAGTCTGATTTTAGGCTCACTTTAGGCTCTTTCTCCTCTAGTGTTCAAGATGGTGCACCTTCAGATGAGAAGGTTTTCTCAAAGTCCTACCACACTGGTCAGAGCTGCAGCTTTTCTCTTAAAGGGATATGCCACCCCCAGGTCAAATTTGGGCATCTCCCCACAGTCCAGAGACTAAAACAAGTGATGAAAAGCGTTTTCCTGGTCACCCAGCCATTGTCCGAGTCTGTCAGCACTGACCGCCGCGCGAGCTGCTGCTCCTCCGCGTTAGACTGGAGGCTAACGTCGCCAGAGAAAGATTTCAGTGCGGAAAAAGAAAGACGAAGCACGCACCGGGGGAACTCCCTTTCTGGTGCGTAAACAGGGATTCCCCTGTCCGCGTGGTGTGTGCTTCGTCTGTCTTTTTCCGCACTGAAAAATAGTTCCCACCCAAAATGACCAAGTCAAGCTCTCCGTGTTGATTTGCACATTTATTTGCACTCGATATGAATGCGCACTACACAGAAAGTAATTGGGAAACGCATCGAGCAAATTAATTCCTTTTGGCCGAAATCTTTCTCTGGCGCCGTTGCCTCCAGTCTAAGGCGGAGGAGCAGCAGCTGCGCGCGGCGGTCAGTGCTAACAGACTCGGACAATGGCTGGGTGACCAGGAAAACGCTTTTCATCACTTGTTTTAGTCTCTGGACTGTGGGGAGATGCCCAAATTTGACCTGGGGGTGGCATATCCCTTTAAGTCTAGAAGATTTGGACATGTTTCAGACGGTTACTCGCAGACCTGAAAGCCTTCCCTCTTTCTTCACAGTCATCTGGTTCGTCTCCTGTATGCATTTGGCAGTGACTGGAGAGTTGCTGGGATGTTCGAAAAGCCTTTTCACAATGGTCACTCATATAGTCGGTGTCTGAAGTGAATTCTCATGTGTTTATTGAGATTGGATGATTGAGAAAAAGCTTTCCCACACTGGTCACACTCATATGGCCTCTCTCCTGTGTGGATTTTCATATGTGATACAAGGTTGCTTGACTGTGAAAATGTCATCTCACAAACATCACAGCTGTATGGTTTCTCTCCTGTGTGGATTTTCATATGTGATACAAGGTTGCATGAGTGTGAAAATGTCTTCTCACAAACATCACATCTGTATGGTTTCTCTCCTGTGTGGATTTTCATATGTGATACAAGGTTGCATGAGTGTGAAAATGTCTTCTCACAAACATCACATCTGTATGGTTTCTCTCCTGTGTGGATTCTCATATGTGATACAAGGTTGCATGAGTGTGAAAATGTCTTCTCACAAACATCACATCTGTATGGTTTCTCTCCTGTGTGGATTCTCATATGTGATACAAGGTGGCCTGACTGCGAAAATGTCTTCTCACAAACATCACAGCTGTATGGCCTCTCTCCGGTGTGAACTCTCATATGTATTTCTAGGGAGCATGAATGTAAAAATGCCTTTTCACAAATATCACAGCTGTATGGTTTCTTTCCTGTGTGGATACTCATATGTCGATGGAGGGCACCAGACGCTCTAAATTCCCTCCCACACTGGTCACATGTCAATACCATTCTGTTGGTGGATCTTGGAGCTCTGCATTAGAACAAAGGAAAGGAAGTGTCAAGTAAAGTCACTTTTTTAACTGTTCAAATAAAGTAACTAATTAAATACACATAAAATCACACATAGTAAATCATATGTAAGAATGTTTCAGTGTGTTTTACAAGCAAGTTCCATTTGGCTGAATGAATTCAATCAAGTTTGCATTTTATTTTAAAGGCACTTTTTCTGTCTGTAGCAAAGAAGATCAAATTAAGGAAACATATGCAGACATATTGAACAACTCTGAATTCTAATAATGTTCAGCGGCTATGATATTTGTAACACACATTAAGACAGAAGCCCGGGCTTTGGTCTAACAGTGACACTTTAATTCTGCGAGGACAGAAAAACAGCTCTGCTGATGAATCGGGACTGACTGTTAAAAACAGTTTACACTGAACTGTGCTGCTTCTGGTATATGACCGTGCAGACTAATACTTTAGAAATAAGATAAGACTTTATTGATCTCACATAGGAGAAATTTACTTGCCACAGTAGCTCCAGGCAGAGAAAGTTCAAACAAGAAAAAAAGTGCATGCAGGCAAGAATAAAATAAAATAAGTAATAATAAAATAAGTAATAATAACACAAATATGGATGATATCTGATGTTTTTTAAAGGGACAGTGTGTAGGATTCGTGGCGCATAGGTGGTTAGTAGCTATTCCACTTCCTCTTTTGGCTATGGCAGACCTCGAGGGTCACCCGGACGCGACGTACCGCCGACATCGCGCGTGCCCGCGCACGAACCGCGCACCGCTGTATACATAAAACGCGGTCCCCCGTTCACTTTTTTTTTTTCTTTTCGCATGAAAACACACAATCCCGATCATGATTCATGACAATCTACACATCAAATGAAACCTTACAGTCTCCTCTTTTTGACTATGCAATTCATTTCCCTGCAAAACAATCACTCCCCGAGCACATGGGGCTTTTATACAGAAAAGCACAAAACTTAGCTTACTTAGCTTACCTTTGAAGGCTTTGCACAGGTCAAACTCTGTATTTCATCATAAACTTGGTCTCAATCTGTCCATAAGGATCCAGCGAATAAAATCCAGTAAAACAATTTAGTCCAAAATACGTGTTATATCCATTACGATGTGTGATCCAGCAGCATGCTTCTTTACATGAGGCTCCCCCCTTCCCCCCTCCCCTTCCCCTTCTCTCCTTCGCTCCTTCACTCCCATATGCAGCCGCGGAGCAGAGGAGCGAAGGAGAGAAGGGGAAGGGGAGGGGGGAAGGGGGGAGCCATACGCAGCGCGGATGTGCAGCTGTTAGCAGGAGCCGAGGCGAAGGATGAGCCCAAATGTCCTTCTGCGGCTCTCGTATTCAAAATGGCTGCCTCTATATGGGGAAGATCCCCCTTTTATGTGACTATATCTAAGTCCAAAAGAATATTTTGATTTCATGATGGAAGTGAAAAGGCTTGGAAAACAATGTATTTTTGAATGGGTATCTTCAATTTCAGTAATTAACAGGTAAAAATCTTACACACTGTCCCTTTAAGAAACAGGTTTTATTAATTAATTTTGACCTGCAAATTTCGAAAATAGTGTCAATTTTTCTCTAACACGTATGGTTTTCCAGGTATTTGACAGAATCTTGAGTTCGCACATGACATATCGGTAATATGTTCAAGCAGGGTAACTTTGATGAGTTGCTGACTTTTGTTGTAGTTTTACCTGCACTATTAGCACTAATAATAGTTTAAATTGCAGGGCTCTCAAGTTTTGAGCGTTGTCATGCGTGAGACTGCGTCATTTCCGAGGAGCGGGGGGGGGGGGGGGGGGGCATGAATTGCGTGAGAAATGCCGTGTGAGCGTGTGTCAGACTCTCAATGCGTGAGACTTGAGAGCCCTGACTGTAAATGTTTGTCTAAAGAGCAAACTTAAACTACTAAGCAACTGATGAGAGTTCTATAAATGAAGTTATTACCTGATGGTTCTCAGTTTGTTTTATCATTTTGTCGTTCCTCGTGTTCAGTCGCTGTCCTTATCACTGACAGGGCAGTGCGCGCTTAGCAGCTGAAACCTGCCCACAGTCTGCCCAACAACAGAACAATCTATTTTCTGATTGGCTGAAAAGGGCCAAATAGAGATTCCAGATTTCCAGACAATCTGGGTGATTACAGCGAAGAAATGGGAGAACGGTTTCACCAAGACATCAAAACTATGGAGACTGGTTATCAGGGACGATGGGATGTCAATATGATGGCAGACGACTGCTGGACACTAAAAAGAGATTCACCAGCTTGCGTAGAACATGCAAGAAAGTCTAAGAAAAGACAATTTTGTCCATAGAGACAATCATAAAATTGAAGTCGAGACCGTTGCTCCTTTAAACTGTGATTAACTGGTGATCTGGAACAACTGAAGTCTGATAGAATCGTTTGTTTATTGTTGTTATATCAGAACATGGTAACATAATGTTATTTGTAAGATTAGGGATCTAAGAATTTAATTTTTCAATTAACAAAGTGCGAGACATGTAAGTGATTTGCGACCGTAGTTCTTATAAACCGACTAAAACTTATTATGTGATTTGTTAAAAATTCTGACGTGATGACCAAATTCCTTTTATATATTTGAAATCAGCATGTTAAAGTTATGTGAAATAAGTTTTAGAAGTAGAGACATCTGAAAAATATTTTTCAAATGCATAGCAGTGTAATAAAACAGTAACTAGGAGAGTATGGAAAAAAAATATTGCACGTTTTATACAGTTATACAGTCTAATGGTGGTGGGGATGAAGGATCTGCGGTAGTGCTCCTTCTTGCACTGGGGGTGCCTCAGTCGGCTGCTGAAGGAGCTGCTCAGCTCCTCTACAGTCCGGTGCAGAGGGTGAGAGGTGTCGTCCATGATGGGCGTGAATTTGGCCAGCACCCTCCTCTCAGCCACCTCCTCTAAGGAAGAATAGACAGCCAGGGCTGCCCTGATTGTAGGTGCTGGGTTGGGTCCAGGTGAAGGGGGAGGAGGATGTGGCCACTGGCCCGGGGAGGCGTGAAGAGGGGGGAAGTCAGAAGAGGGCCAGAGGGGGTGGGGGGCGAATCAAACCTGTTAAAGTAACAGTTTAATTCGTCCGCCCAGCGCTGATCACCATCAGCTGTCCCTCTGCCACTCTGTCCGAATCCAGACATGTTCCTTAGGCCTCTCCACACACCCCGTACATGATTGTTTTGGGCCAGCTGCTCCTCCATCTTCCTCCCGTAATCCTTCTTGGCCCGTCAGATCCTTCACTGGAGCTGCCGCTGGACCCTTTTCTGCTCCTCTCTGTCCCCTGAGTTGAAAGCCTTTTCTTCTGGTTCAGGAGGGCTTTAAGCTCAGGGGTGACCCAGGGGTGGTTGTTGGAGAAGCACCGTACCCTCCTGGTTCGTACAGTGTTCTCCACGCAGAAGTTGATGTAGTCCATGATACAGTGGGTCAGGCCGTTGATGAGCTGCTGAACATATCCCAGTCTGTGTTCTGGAAACAGTCCCTCAGACTCACAGGCCTCGTCAGTCCAAAGCTTCACAGACCGCTTCTGCGCAGGTCCCCTAACACAGTTATTTCCAATATTATCCAGGTTTGGTACAAAAGAAAAACAAGTTCATAAAAATAACCCTGAACTTGACAATATACAAACATATTGTCATGTACTGCTCTAATCAGTATCTTGTATCACCAGTACTTCAAATGACATAGGCAAATACAGCAGGTAACGCCACATTAATATTAAATTAAAAAACAAAAACAAGCCTTATCCACATTTACAGAGCCGTACATGGGAAGTGCAAGTGGCAGTTAACAGATTGTTTATAACAGAAAAACTTCAAAATATTAGTTAATTATTTATTAATTAACCAAAAAGAGAAGTGCACATTTTCATATATCAAAAATACTCAATTGTAGTCAATAAATCAAATGATTTAAGTAGACATCAAAATACTAAGATGATCAGATGAATTAAAGTTGTTCATTCATATTCAATGAGGAAAACCAAAATGGAACCCTATAGGTTACTTAGCGCTCGCTCAAAAAGTGGACACATTTTTTACATTTTTATTTTTGTTTGTTTATGTCATTCATAAAGTATAAAAATACACAAAATATTGACTGAAAGGGAGCAGAAAGAGGAGTAATCTTATGCTATCTGACCCTTAAATCAATCCAATTCAAAATCACTTCAAAGGGGGAAAAGAATGAATGAATTAGTCTAGTAAACTAGATTGTTGTCTACAATTCGGCTTGAATCTAAACTTAAAAGCGTTCATTATTTCATTAGTATAATCGGTGTTTTGAATGGGAGCGCTAGTGTCGCTAACAAACAAGACGGGAAGTGCTATTTAGCAACATAAATACGGCCGCTAATCACAAAAATAGTACAACGATTGCTGCTCAACAACTCACCGTTGATGAAGAGGTCGTCTGGAATCCCAAAAATCCACAGGTTTGTCCCGAACGCCGATCTGAGCCACAGCCACCTGAGACCAGACGGTGACCAAACAAAGCCTGGGTTTAACTCTTGAACAGGATTTACAATGTGAAAATCACATAACTCATGTAAAACCATAAACCCCCCTCTCTCTTCTGTAGAAATAAGCCGAGTTTGTCACTGGGAGTTGTCCGTCTGAACAGTAAATGCCTGTGTTACAGACTGTACGTGTGTCAGGCTCACGGTGATGCTAACGTCGTGATTGGAGCTAAAGGGATGTCCTCAGGTTGAAGGAGGAACAATCAGATGTTTCTGTTGTTCATTTGTTCTGGGCGAGGAACAGACCGTCTCCAGAACAGCACTGGAACTGAGTAGTGTTTTTAATATATGAAAAACCTGTGTGCCTATCCCTATTAGTTTATATGTACATGTAATTACATTTTCAACATAATGGTCACATTACATGAGAGCTTTAATTCCCATTAAAAGTAATTTATAAGAATAAAAATAAATTCAGCTTTAAAAAGACCACGTAAACACTTCATTCCTACTGAAAATGATTATTTGGAACTTAATTTACTATTTCTAACTATTACTATATATAAAAAAAAAGTTGTTTAAAAAAAAATAAGTTTGCTGGAAGAAGTAGAAATAATGAAAAGAGTGGACAACATAAAAACACTAACCAAACTGAGACGACAAAAGCCAGTAGCAGCTGAAGTGTGTTTTCTTCCGGTCCACGTAAATACGTTCGTGTCCCTGTCCAATCAGAACCCTTTCCGCCCCCAGACGTTGAGCGGAATTAAAGGGACAGTGTGTGTTTTTGATGTTAATCTGTATGTGTTTCCTTCTAAAAGTTCCGTGTGTTGACGCCGGTTTACCTCTGACAGTCTCAGCTGATTCCGGTTCGGCTCGCTTTCTGGAGCCCACGTAAGTAGGTCCGCTAACTTTCCTGGAACATAAAATAAAGCTTGTTTTTTGTAGTGTATGAGATTTATGTTACAACAAATGTCCACAAGGTGGCAATATAGGTTAAGTAACAGTTTTTACAAGGGGTCGTTCAAGTGCCTCGTGGTAGCACAGTGCGGTGTAACAAGTCTCACGCATTGAGACTGTGACACACGCAATTCGTCACACGCCACACATGGCATTTCTCACGCTGATTTTTTTTTTTGTGCCCAGAAAATCGGTCTGTGTGGCTCAGTTTATGCAGGCACCGCAAAACTCTCCCCCTCCTCCCCGTCCCTCTCCCCGGAAAAAAATCAGCCAATCAGAAAATAGATTGTTCTGTTGTTGGGCAGACTGTAGAGTGTAGTTTCAGCTGCTAAGCGCACACTGCGGTGATGATAAAACAAACTGAGAACCATCAGGTAATAACTTCATTTATAGAACTCTCATTAGTTGCTTTGTAGTTTAAGTTTGCTCTTTAGACAAACATTTACAGCAGGGCTCTCAAGTCTCACGCATTGAGAGAGACAATTCGACGCGTTCACACGCTCACACGGCATTTCTCATGCAATTCAAGCCCCCCCCCCGCTCCTCGGAAATTACACAGTCTCACGCACGACCACGCTTAAAACTTGAGAGCCCTGGTTCTACAAATGCACAAAGTGTACTTGTGACTGCAAACGTTAGCTAGCTTGCTAATAGTTTGCTAGTCGATAGCCAACTCGAAACTGGCTCCTACCAATGAATCAAGACAAAGAAATGACTCATATTCACACATAATATGACTGAAGCAGGACATTTAGGGCCTGTCAGTATCAAAGCGTTAATATTAGCGATCTTACCTGTAAATGTTTCTTGAAATTGGAAGTAGAATCCTTGGACATTGACAGGTGTTTAACCGCTGGAAGGCACAATTTGCACTGCACTCTGATGTTGTTCCCTTTGTCTTCTTTAAAAATAAAATTCTCCCTAAATTTCCACCCGCTAAATGCGTTTTTTGAAACCATGCCCGCTGCAAGTTTAGTCCGTAGTGCGCGACCTGCGTGAAGTTCAGCGCGCGCCGCTGCAAGTTTGTTTCACAGAGCGCGCTCTGAGTCTGTACGTTCTGTTTTCCCTACATATGACCTCCGGCTTTAAATGAAAAAATGAAATAACATAAAATGCTTTCAAATTGTAATCCTGCTAAGTAATCCCCATTTTCACTAAATGTACCTGTAATCTGAGTACGTCTTTTTCTTTGTAACTGTAGGGGAATACAGTTACCTTTTTTTGTATCCTTTTACTTAACGCCGTTCCATGTAATCCGTTACTCCCCAAGCCTGTATACAGTGGATATAAAAAGTTTACACACCCCTGCTCAAATGCCAGGTTTTCATGATGTTAAAAAATAACAGCAAGACAAATAATTTCACAACTTTTTCCACCTTTAATGTGACCTCTAACCTGTACAATGCAACTGAAGAACAAACAAACCTTTAAAGGAGAAAAATATAAAATGAAAAACTTAAAATAACCTGGTTGCATAAATATGCACACCCTTAAACTAATACTTTGTTGCAGCACCTTTGGCTCAGCCTCAGTCACTTCAGTCTTTTTGGGTAGGCGCCTATCAGCCTGGCACATCTCGATGTGGCAATATTTGCCCACTCTTCTTTGCAAAACCGCTCCAAATCTGATTGTGAGGGCATCTCCTGTGCACAGCCCTCTTCAGATCACCCCACAGATGTTCGATGAGATTCAGGTCTGGACTCTGGTTGGGCCATTCCAAAGCCTCAATCTTATTCTGGTGAAGCCGTTCTTTTGTTGATTTAGATGTGTGCTTTGGGTCATTGTCCTGCTGAAAGATGAAGCTCCTCTTCATCTTCAGCTTTCTAACAGAAGGCCGAAGGTTTTGTGCCAGTACTGACTGGCATTTGGAGCTGTTCATAATTTCCTCCACTCTGACTAAGGCCCAAGTTCCAGCTGAAGAAAAACAGCACCAAAGCATGATACTCCCACCACCAGGCTTCACTGTAGGTATGGTGTTATTTTGGTGATGTGCACTGTTGTTTTTGCGCCAAATATACCTTTTGGAATTATGTCCAAAAAGTTCAAAGTTAGTTTCATCAAACCATAACACATTGTTCCACATGTGTTTGGGTGATTTCAGATGTATTTTTTGCTAAATTAAACCAGGCTTGGATGTTTTTCTTCTTAATATGAGGCTTCCGTGTTGCCACCCTACCCCATAGCCCAGACATATGAAGAAGACAGGAGATTGTCGTCACATGTACTACACAGCCAATACTTGCCAGAAATTCCTGCAGCTCCTTCAGTGTTGCTGTCGGCCTCTTGGCAGCCTCTTTGAATAGGTTTCTTCTCGTCTTATCAATTTTGGACGGACGTCCTGTTCTTGGTAATGTCACTGTTGTGCCATATTTTCTCCACTTGCTGATCATGGCCTTCACTGTGTTCCATGGTATATTTAATTCCTTGGAAATTCTTTTGTAGTCTTCCCCTGACTGATATCATTGAATAATGAGATCCTCTGATGCTTTAGAATCTCTCTGCGGACCATGGCTTGTACTGGAAAATGTGGCTACAAGAATGTCAGGTAAAGCCGACTAGAACAGCTGAACTTTATTTGGGGTTGATCAGAGGCGCTTTAAATAGTGACAGGTGCGCTGACTCCAGTTTAACATGAGTTTGAATGGAACTGGTTAAATCTGAACACAGCCACATCCCGAGTTATAAAAGGGTGTGCACACTTATGCAAACACATTATCTCAGTTCTTTAGTTTTATGTCATCTCCCTGAAAGATTTCTGTTTGTTTTTCAATTACGTTGTACAGGTTATAGGTCACATGAAAGGTGGAAAAATGTGTGAAATTATTTATTTATTTTACATCACAAAAACCTGGCATTTGAACAGGGGTGTGTAGACTTTTTATATCCACTGTAGGTCAGATTAGTGGAAATTAAAGTAAATTAAAGGTAAATAATTCCTTTAATTCCTTTAAGTAATAGCACTGTTACATTGTCAAATAAGTGTCGTGTCAAAACTGGTAAAAGTACAATTTGAAAAAGACACCCATACCTTTCCTTAAGATATGTTATTTTAATGATATTATTGATTAATCATGACAATTAGATTTTGGCTTTCTATCCTGAGCATAAACAATACAGAGTTTTAAAAAATTACCATTTAACACGAAAAGTCTGAAGATCCAGAACACATACAGTACAGTGGTACCTCACCTTACGAATGACCCAACAAACGAAAATTTCAAGTTACGAAACGCCTTCACGTTAAATTTTGGTCTCTAGATACGAAAGAAAATTCAAGTTACAAAACGCGAAATCTCAAAAATTCAAATAATGCGCGCTCAGCCACACACATTATACGCTTTTCTCAGACTGGATTTAAACTTTTCTCACATTTGTCTCTCGTTTAAACACGCAAACTTTCATAGATTTTCAACAAAATTATTAATAGTGAAGTGTGGGGGGAAGGGGGAGGGGGGAGAAAACTGCGCTCTGACACGTGTGATAGCGCAGCATGACCCGGCGCGGGGCTGCCAGCAGGTCTAGACCTGGACTAAACCAGGACTAAACCAGGACTAAATCTGGACTAAACCAGGACTAGACCAGGACTAGACCAGGTGGATTAAAGCGCCGCGCGCGGGTCTATTTCCTGGTTTCGTTTCGAGTCACAGCTGACGCGAGCAGCGAGGACTCCCCTCGGGACGGCGCGCAGTCTGAGCGCATGAACGAGACCCACGAACGCATGCAAGAGCCGCGGTGGTCTAGACCTGCTCTAGACCTGGTCTAGACCAGCACGGGTCTCGTTCATGCGCTCAGACTGCGTGCCGTCCCGAGGGGAGTCCTCGCTGCTCGCGTCAGCTATGACTCGAAACGAAACCAGGAAATAGACCCGTGCGCGGCGCTTTAATCCACCTGGTCTAGTCCTGGTCTAGTCCTGGTTTAGTCCAGATTTAGTCCTGGTTTAGTCCAGGTTTAGTCCTGGTTTAGTCCTGGTTTAGTCCTGGTCCAGTCCAGGTTTAGACCTTGGTCTAGACCTGCTGTCAGCCCCGTGCCGGGTCATGCTGCGCTATCACACGTGTCAGAGCGCAGTCTTCCCCCCCCCCCCCACACTTCACTATTAATAATTTTGTTGAAAATCTATGATAGTTTGAGTGTTTAAACGAGAGACAAATGTGAGAAAAGTTTAAATCCAGTCTGAGAAACCAATCAGGACGCAGAACGCAGTTACACTATAAAAAAAAACAAACTTGGATCGGGGCCTTGGAACGAATCAGGCTTTTTCCATTGAAATAGCTACTCAACTTACGAATTTTTCACGTTACGAAACCACTTCTGGAACGAATTAATTTCGTAAGGTGAGGTACCACTGTACTTACATTCAAAAACCCAAACAACCAAATTACTTCATTTTGATTTAAATGTGTTTGCTGTACAGACCACTTATAAAGTATTGTTCATTATGTACTTTTGCATATGTATTTAGTGAGCCTCCCTCTGCAGAACTTCATATAGAGAGGGACATGCAGTGCTTTCCATTAGAATACTCCTCTCCAGTGTATTCCTTTGGGCTCTGTGCCCTCTGCATCACTGCTTGGGACTCCGGGTTGCTGTGGAAACTAGGAGCCCTCCCTTCTCCCTCTGTCATGATGTCACATACAGAAAAAGCCCCTCAGAAAGACTTGGGCTCAGACTTAGACTCTAGCTCATCTAGAGTGGAGACCAGCTATCTCTGCTCCAGCAATCTCCAGTGTTCTCAGGCATCCAAACATCTCCCCCATTTTTGAAGACCATTCAGAGCTTGTGGATTCTTCTCCTGGGTTTGGCCATGGTCGGAGAAGTTGGACGCAGCCCTTTGTAGACTTTGTGGATGCTGGTTTTCTCTGGGTTCATTAAAAGCATCTGTCAGGTTCAACACAGAGCATGTTCTGGAGAAATGTTTTGTGGCCATTCGAGGACACGTTCAAAGACACTGATGAGGATGGTTTTTTACTCACAGCTGAGCAGGCTGCCCCCTTCTGCATCAATCCAACAGAGTCTTCAGAGCCTCGAGACCAAGTGGAGCCCAGCCTGGTGTCGAATGATGGAGGCGGTGCACTAAAGGAACAAGCAAACACCTGCTACACCTCCACAAGGGCCAATCCTAACATCAGCTCCAGAACTAACACCTGCTACACCTCCACAAGGGGCAATGCTAACGTCAGCTCCACCACTAACACCTGCTACACCTCCACAAGGGGCAATGCTAATGTCAGCTCCAGTGCAAATCCTGGCAGAGCACACAGCACCCAGCTCCAGGTGAGTGGATGTCTTTTCTTCACTACTTCAGCTGTCAGGCTACACTCTCATGTTACTAACATTTTAGCTTTTAACCAGTGGAGGACCACCATACTGACAGTCTCCAAACATGTGTATCTGTCATCTAAGTCAGTGTGCCCCACAGCCCCTCCCACTCTCAGCCTCATTAAACTTTCACATACAGCTGAATATTTCAGTTCCACATCTCAGACGTGTGGAGGGTGATACAACTGCTGGTGTCCACCAGAGGCTGCAGAGTGGCATCCTGTGGAGTTCTCGTTCTGGTCCTGGTCTATTCTGGTCTGTGGACCCTTCCCCCTTTACTCCATAACACTGTCCCCTGTGCTAAAGGGAGCAGAGGCTCCTGTTTGTCTCCATGGAAATTTTGCTCTTTTGGCTACAATATTCCACAGTATGGCATAAAACCTATCTATGTCATGAATGCTATGAAATATGATTTTAACTTTCTATTTCCATGGAGTCATACAGGTGATGTGCCACCTCCAGAAAGTCACATAGTGTACCTTTCTGAATCTTTCTGAATTTTTTTTTTCTGAAAGTTTTTTTTTTCTTGTTTTTGTCTTTAACATTCAGTAAATGGAAAATTAAATGAAAAGACATAAGATATTTCTCATTGGCATTGTCACATTTCAAACACAACATATGTTATCCTTTATTAATTCCCTAATGCAGTATTAGTATTAGCTATAGCAAAAGAAGAACTTCAATTTGTCAACTGGACAAAAGTTTATTTGGCCGAATACATTTCATCATCCAAGCTGCTTCTTCAGTTCTGGTCAGACGCTGGTGAACACTGTCTTATATCTGCCTGAAGGGAGGAGCTAACTACAATACATTTACTCGTAATACATTTGTCGTTTTCACACCTGCCTTGTTTGGTTCGTTTAAAACAAACCAGAGTTCGTTTGCTCCTTTGATTCGGACCTTTTGTTCTGGTGTGAATAAAAACCAAAAGTCTCGATCCGGAGCAAACAAGCGAAGGTTCCATACGAACTCTGGTGCGGTTTGTTTGAGGTGAGAATGCAGACCGGACTCGATCCAACACAAGTTGGCTTTTTGTACTTAACGAGCTCCCGTCGTATGTCGAGCATTATGGGAAACCGAGGCTGACGAAACTAAACAAAACAAAACGAAACTGAACTTACGAGTCTTACTTACGTTTTGCGTGAAGAGCAAGAGTCAGAACTTGATGTGCACATGAGTTCTGTCCTCCGTAGTCGTCTTGCCCTGTGTCTTCGTCGTTTGTAAATTGATTGTAAAATAGTGTAAACCTCACGATGCTGCTCAAACATTTGTGAGAACTGTAAAAACTGAGCAAACCATATCGCTAAGGCTAGATTGAAAACAGCACGTAACACCATGATTCTCCTACTTCCGGGTTTGGACACAGCGTTTGGACATGGCTCATTTTTGTCCAATGGCTGAGGGACCTCAGCACACGAGTTTTTGTTTATAAATGTTAGTTCACTTGGGGAAAAAACTGCAGTGTGAAAGCGAACCGCACCAAAATAAAAAAAATAAAAAAACATTTGGTCCGGACCAAAAGCAAGTGAACTATCGGACTTTCCTGGTGTGAAAACGACCTACTAACACACCTATTTGTTTACAATTTCTGTTAGTTAGCTAGGCCTTTTGAATATGTGTGGGGTTTTGTTTGCATAGCCATTCAGGGCCATAATGGGTGTTTTCACACCTCTGGACCTGACCTGCGGCCCTGTTGTTTTCTTTGTTTTGATTTAGGTTTGAGGATAGAGTTATAAATGGGAGACAGATGATGTCCGAGATCTCGATTTCTGTTCAAGGAACGATTCTCTTTCTTGACAAAAATAGCCTCTTTAACTCCCCTGTCAAACCAGTTCTTTTCTCTGGCCAAGATCTGTACATCACTGTCCTATAAGCACAGAGGTAAAGGAAAAGGAAGAACAGCATGTGCAGAAAACCCTCTCTGTGTGTGGAGATCCTAAATGGGCTTTCAACAAAACTAAGAAAGCCAAGAAACAAGACAACAGAGAATCAGAACCCAGGAGAAAGGGTGGAACTATTCCTTACCTGGCTGGTATTTCTGAAAAACTACAGAGGATTTTCAGACAACATGAAATCCCAGTCTATTTCAAACCCACAAACACTTTAAGACAGAAACTGGTCTACCCAAAGGACAAAACACCGAGCCACAAACAAAGCAATGTGGTCTACTCCATTCAGTGTAGTGAAGACTGCACTGAGCGCTACACTGGAGAAACAAAACAGCCACTTCACAAGAGGATGTACCAACACAGACGAGAGAGCCAGAGTGGACCTTCATCTGCCGTACATCTTCACCTAGAAGCCACGGGCCATTCGTTTGAGGGCAGTGAGGTTCAGATCTGAGCCAGAGAAAAGAACTGGTTTGAGAGGGGAGTTAAAGGGGCTATTTTTGCCAAGAAAGAGAATCCTTCCTTGAACAGAAATGGAGGTCTCAGACATCATTTGTCTCCCATTTATAACTCTATCCTCAAACCTAAATCCAAGCAAACAAAGAAAACAACAGGGCTATCCAGAGGGGTATTCGATCAATGCCGCTAAGCGCAAAGCCCGGCTAATTTCAATAAGCTGCGCTAGTTTTAGTGAGAGTTCGATTCCACGACTCTCACTAACATTAATCCTCGCTGAGTTACTGGGACAACACAGTCCTCTGAGCTAGCCTGGTCCCGGGCAGGCTAACGATCAGGCTTAAAGGTCCCATGGCATGAAATTTTCACTTTCTGAGGTTTTTGAACGTTAATGTGAGCTCCCCTACCCTGTTTAGCCCCCCCCCCCCATGGTTAAAAGTTGTGAAATGTCTAAACTGAGCATTTGTGATCCTTTTCTGCGTTAGAAAAAATCAGAGCTCAAACGGGCGAGTTTGAACAAGGCACCTTATTGACGTCAGATCGAAAAAAGAAATCAAAATCAAAAAAGAAAATCAAAAAAGAAAGCAAATGCAGTTCCACCCCCGTCTGTCTGTGCTCAGCGTCTCTGTAAATCACGCCCAGAGAGTTTGGACTGCGAATGCGCTAGGCAATGCGAAATGCGTTTTTTTATTTGCCTGGAGGCACGTCCGAGTGTTTCTAGGCTCGGAAGTCCTTTATCTGAGCCTCTGGACCTTTGAACAGCAGTGGTTTAATTTTATTTTCTGTGGAAATGTGTTTATTTTTCAATGGAACGCTTCAAATCTCTCTCCCGTGCAAAAACAAGGACATTGATCAGCTGTGGGCTCTGAGCTCTGAGCGGAGAGTTTGGCCACGCCCCCACCCTCTACTATTGGCCATCTCTTTTCTCCTCATTTGCATTCAAGCAACAACGCCCAGAATAAAGAGTTTGAGAGAGATATTTATGACTCTTTCTCATCTTATCTCTCTCTCTCATGCACTGAGTGTTGATTTTGAAGAAGGATTCATTTACAGTATTAGGGAACCATTAAGGAGCCATATAAAAGCATCAAGAAGTACCATGTCATGGGATCTTTAATCATGCGGTGTTGCAAAGAATACGTACCTGAAGTAAACAGAGTGTCAAACAAACAGTTCCGCCACACTGAACATTGTGTGTGCAATGAGAATGTGTCCCTCTGTAGCACAGTTACGAGTCTCTGAATCCATCCACAGACAGTAGATTTAGTCTGACAGGAGTCTGCTGGAGACATGCAGGGCCTGCTGGTTGTTACTATAGTCCCTATGGGTGATCAGGTCATGCTGAGCAGCACCACACTGAGCCTCGAGCCAGAGGAACCTCACCATAACCCTATTATTTTGCTTCAAAAGTTCAAAATTCCATGCACAGCTTCCAGGTGCTGGTAACATGCACTGATTTTTATTGCGAAAGCCCTAATGGGTAAACTACCTCTGTACATTTTTAATTTGCTTTCTTTTCATAACAGTGGTTACCGCACAAGGTCATCAGAAAAAATACTTTTACATGCTCCACAAACAAGAACAGAACTTGGTAAAAATTTTTATTTGTATTTGTATTTATTTATTTGTAAAGGGACAGCACATATTAATGAACATTTAAAATGTAAATATGTTAAGATTATAGCCAGCGTGGCTAATTTCCATCTTCAGTCGGTGCATATAAATTCTCTTCATATGCACCAAGGCTTTGGAATTAACTTCAAGCCACTTTAAATCTCACAATTCTTCCATCCATTAAAGGAAAAGTAACGTTATTTTACAATCTGAGCCTTCTTTCGGTAATAAAACAAGTCGTTTGACTCACCCATATCACGTTCGTGTCATTTGGAGCTGTTTGAAGAAAGTTATGTTGTAGCGTATCCATTAGCATGAGTATTCGGGGCATTACTTTGCGGTCTCCAAATAACACAAACTTTAGCACTTTTCAAATCATAGAAGCCCGATGTCTTAATGTAAGATTTCGTTTGAAGCAAAAGTGGCCTGTAATCCGAGATTTATCCATAGTTTTCAGCTTTGCATTTCATGTTTGGGGCCCAGGAGCTGAGAGCACAGTCCGCACATGCGCACTGGCGTCCTCATCTACTCGAAACTATGGCTAAATCTCGGATTACAGGCCACTTTTGCTTCAAACGAAATCTTACATTAAGACATCGGGCTTCTATGATTTGAAAAGTGCTAAAGTTTGTGTTATTTGGACACCGCAAAGTAATGCCCCGAGCATATGATACGAGCCCGATGTTAACGGATACGGGATCATTAGCAGAACAGAACGGCTCAACATAAGTTCTGCGATACTGCTCCAATTGACAGAAAAATGCTATGGGTGAGTAAAACTACTTGATACTCACCCATAGCAGATTGTAAAAAAAACGTTAATTTGCCTTTAAGGGAAACAGTAACTGAGCACTGCAATTGTTTTTAGTTGTATGTTTTGTTGTGATGTCTGCTTTTTAGTTGTCTGTGTACATAGACAACAGAATTGATGTGTTTTGTCTGTTTAGAGGTGATGTAGCTGTGGATTGTCCTGTCATTTGTGTTTGTTGTTTTTATTGAAATGTGACTTTTGGCCGCCTTCTTGGCCAGGAATCCCTGGCAGAAGAGTTATTGTAACTCAATGGGACCACTTCCTGGTTAAAGAAAGGTTAAATAAAATAAAAAATAAAACAGCAGGAACACTGAATAATAACAACGCGTTTCATTTCTACAGCATCATCAGGTTCATCACGTCAACCTGATGACGCTGTAGAAGCGAAACGCATTGTTCGCGAAGCTCAATAAAGGAATAAGAGTAAAGTCGAGTGTGTGGTAAACTTCTTTTTTTTCCTCCTATTATTTTGCTTGTTTAATCCGGGTCATTATATAAGTGTTACTAAGGAAAGGTCCTAAACTTCTCACTGACTGATTAGGATTCTCAGGCAGACTTGCGTCCCATTGACCTGAGGTGCCAGTGTCCCCCTGCTGTCCGACTGTTTGCATAACATAAACACAGTGTGGAGTAGGTCCATGTGAGTGAAAGGAGCTGAGTGCAGCCGGACACACCGCTTAGAGGAATGCCCTATCGACAGGAAACAGCCTGTGTTTGTGTCCGCATCACTTCCTGTTCCCACACTGCTCTTTAGCCCAGCTCTCTGCTCTCTCACACACACTGGCACTCTCTGGGTTTGGACTTTTTTGGAGATGTTGTGGTTTGGCGAGGTTCAGCGCAGCATTGAGGAGCAGGGACCTGTCTCACACCTTCAGGACTGAGGAAGCTGTTGGACCTTTGCTGGATCCTTGATGTGTTTTTCACTGAGATGTACACCCTGCATCGCCTGTGTGGCACCTGCATCAAACAGAGCCTGCCTCAGGTTTGAACAGCAGAACCATACATAGGTTCTCCACTCTATATGTCTGCAAGCTTTCTATGTTCCTTAAGTTCTGTCTGTAGGTTCTTCATGTTCTGTAGGCTCCATAGAAGAAGAAGAAGTGAACTTTATTGATCTCACACTGGAGAAATTCTTCTCTGCATTTTAACCCATCCTATATATATATATATACACATATATTAGGAGCAGTGGGCAGCACACACATTAGGGCGCCCGGGGACCATCTCCATGATCTTCTTGCTTCGGTTTGGTCAGGACCTAAGCTGGAGTACCTATGGTGCATGTTTTGGGTTGGTGGGGGAAACCGGAGTGCCCGGAGGAAACCCACCCAGACACGGGGAGAACATGCAAACTCCACACAGAAAGGCTCGGGCGACCCGGGGATCGAACCCAGACCATGCATGCAAACTCCACACAGAACACACACGGAAAGGTCTGGGCGGCCCGGGGATCGAACCCGGAACCTTCTTGCTGTGAAGCAAGAGCGCTAACCACTCTGCTACCGTGCCGCTTCTGAAATATTCTGAAATATTAAATATAGGCCTTAAACATTGTGTAGGCTCTGTAGTCTATAGTTCTCCACTCTATATGTCTGCAAGCTTTCTATGTTCCTTAACTTCTGTCTGTAGGTTCTTCAGGTTCTGTAGGCCTCATAGGTTCTTCATACTCAGGTTCTAAGGCTCTGTGGATCTCATAGGTTCTTCAAGTTTTGTAGGCCTCATATGTTCTTTAGTTTCTTTAGACTTCTCAGGTTCTTCTGGTTCTGCAAGATTCCTTAGATTCTTCAGGCTCTGTAGGTTCTTTAGGCTCTGTAGGTTCTATAGGTTCTTCTGGTTTTGTAAGGTTCTGTAGGCTATAGTCTCAGGTTCTGTAGGCTCTTCAGGTTCTTTAAGCCTCATAGGTTCTTCAAGTTTTGTAGGCCTCATATGTTCTTTAGTTTCTTTAGACTTCTCAGGTTCTTCTGGTTCTGCAAGATTCCTTAGATTCTTCAGGCTCTGTAGGTTCTGTAGGTTCTTCTGGTTTTGTAAGGTTCTGTAGGCTATAGTCTCAGGTTCTGTAGGCTCTTCAGGTTCTTTAAGCCTCATAGTTTCTTCAGGTTCTGCAGGCTTTTTAGTCATGTTTTGCTGATCTTATTCCTCACAGTTGAATGGAGCTGGTTTTCACATGAGCTTGATGCTCTCAGACACACACAGAAACATCTATTTGGTGCATGTGTTATTCATGGTGCAAGTACAGGAGCAGGGACAGTGGTAAATATAGTGACACTGGTCAATGTTTGATGAGCCACGTCTCCCAGGAGCCTGTGATGCACTCAAAACACACACAGTAATATAAAAGAAAGTACTATTATTTAATGTTGAAAATCACATATTGTCTAAATAAACTTTTTTTTTTATCATCGCAGTATCAGAATCTGTATTGAGTATCAAGTCTATTTCTTTCAATACTATTGTGACAACACTAGAATGCAAATGTAATAACGTATGCAGGCTAAGTCATTGCCGATGAGATGTGCAGTCATTTTAGTTCAATGAATTTCATTGGTCTTCTGATAATTTGTGTTATAAGGGTATTTTTTCAGACCAACAGTTTGTTTTCATACCCGACAGTCGTGAGCACTAGTAGTCTTCCTCAGAGTGGTCATGTGACGTGTGGTCAGCTGATTTAAAGACATTTTGGTTCTGTCTTTCTACCGGTAGAGGCAGGATGACAGTGCCGTCTGCAGTCCAACTTCCTCAGGACAGTATCCCAGCTGTGTTAGAGTAAAAAAGCCTCCTCTGGTTTATAGTCTTGTAGCCATGTTTCCATATTTCGATTGCCTCTTTAATCCAGCCTTAATTTTTGTTGTCCACTGTCCCAGCGATGTTTGCACTGTCCCAGTCCATAATGTGGTTCTCGTTTGCATTTAGTCCTAACATTACATAAGAACAGAATGTGAGAACAAAACGGTGAAGGCGTGCACACGAGCAACAAAACACAAACCAGAACAGGAACAACTCAAATCAGCCATTTCTGACCACTGAACCACAGTTCAAACTCTCAGGTATAAAAACACACTCTTTGTGTGCAGTCATCTTGTTTTTAAACTATATAGTTGATATAGTTTAGCATTGCACACATGTGGTAGTACCAATTTAGTCCTGTGGGGTTTCTCCCAAACCATGACTGTTTACTAGGGGTGGCACGGTTCGTGAAAAACCGACGAACCGTTCGGTTCGCTTGTCACGATGAACCGTTCGGTGCGCACCTGACGGTTCCGGGCATGCGCAATGTATACTTTCCTCTGGCATGCCCGTATGTAACCTCGGCTCATGTTATCTTTTCGCGAGAAAGATGAATGAGTGCAGTAAATAAAGTTAGATAGAAATGGCAAGTGAGAGTGGAGATAGCGGCAAGGACATAGAGGATGCACCAGTGTCATTTAAGTCCGGTGTCTGGGGAAAAGCGGAAAGTCACGGACACCCCCCTCCCACGCCACCGCCGAAATGCGCTCTAATCAGAGGCATTGAGGAGGGAGCTTATGCGCTATCAGGGAAGCTAACAGGAGGAGAGAGCGCGTGAAAAGTCAGTAAGTGAGGCACGGACAGATGTTTTATAAAGTTTAACCTGCCCTGTGATACATGTTACACGTTACACGTGTAAAAGAGCTGCGCTCGCTGGCGCGCTCGCTGACGCGCTCGCTGACGCGCTCGCTGACGCGCTCGCTGACGCGCTCGCTGGCGCGCTCGCTGACGCGCTCGCTGACGCGCTCTCTGACGTGCGGTGTCCGCAGCTCCAGACGGAGCGCGGCCCGCACACCGGTAGTTTAATACGAGACACGTACTTTTGTTTCTGTTTCTTCAGTATCTAGTGGTTGGGTTTTTTCAACAGCAGGTGACATAGTTACTGCCACCAGATCGGAGAGATGGTTCCAATAATGGGCTTAAAGTCATGTCAGATTCAGATTGTGTGATTATTACATTGTATTAAGATTTTATATTACATTAGATTATTATATAATCTTATAACCTTTTTAATGTTATATCCTGTTATTGTGGATTATTAAGATAAATGGATATAAGGTGTATTTTGAAAGAAACCAATAAGAACCGTACAGAACCGAAAACCGTGACCCTTAAAGGGATATGCCACCCCCAGGTCAAATTTGGGCATCTCCCCACAGTCCAGAGGCTAAAATAAGTGGTGGAAAGCGTTTTCCTGCTCACCCAGCCATTGTCCGAGTCTGTCAGCACTGACAGCACAGATACCGCGGTATCTGCAGCTCCTCCGCCTTAGACTGGAGTCTAACGTCGCCAGAGAAAGATTTCGGCCAAAAGGAATTAATTTGCTCGATGCGTTTCCCAATTACTTTAGTAACTGTAGTGCGCATTCATATCGAGTGCAAATAAATGTGCAAATCAACACGGAGAGCTTGACTTGGTCATTTTGGGTGGGAACTATTTTCCAGTGCGGAAGAATAAAGCCGAATCACGCACCACGTTGTGCAACAGGGGAACTCCCTTCCCGGTGCGTAACAGGGATTCCCCTGGCAGCGTGCTGCGTGATTCGGCTTTATTCTTCCGCACTGGAAAATAGTTCCCACCCAAAATGACCAAGTCAAGCTCTCCGTGTTGATTTGCACATTTATTTGCACTCGATATGAATGCGCACTACACAGAAAGTAATTGGGAAACGCATCGAGCAAATTAATTCCTTTTGGCCGAAATCTTTCTCTGGCGACGTTAGACTCCAGTCTAAGGCGGAGTAGCTGCAGATACCGCGGCGGTCAGTGGCGACAGACTCGGACAATGGCTGGGTGAGCAGGAAAACACTTTCCACCACTTATTTTAGTCTCTGGACTGTGGGGAGATGCCCAAATTTGACCTGGGGGTGGCATATCCCTTTAAACCGTGATACGAACCGAACCATGAATTTTGTGAACTATGCCACCCCTACTGTTTACTAAAATGGCTTTACTCCCCATTTCAAGCTACAAATGTCCAATCCAGTAAAGCTTTTGGGACAGATTTTTATGTGAATTTTATCACTTTATATTCACGCACACTTAGTCATATATTTTGCTCAACAACAATCGCCTTCTTATGATCAAAGATTTTGATAAATGCAGTGTCTGCAGTAGAAGACCATGTCACTCCCATCCAAAGCGGTGTGTGTCCAATAGTGTCCAATGTCCTCTCTTTAGGTGCATTTAAAACCATAGCCTGAGCAGATGCACTCTGCTCCTCTGGCTTTGCTCTTCTGGCTCTTCTCCTCTTGACTGTCCATCACCTCTCAGGCTCCACTGCTCAGGAGCTGGGAATGTCATGTTTGTGTCCATTATTCATGGGCTTTAGTCTCACTTGAATAAACCCATCACACATACCTGAGAGAGCCCACAGCACCACAGGAGGAGCAGGCCGAGAGACCAGAGCAGCACTGGGCTTATCACTGAAGGAAGCTATTTTAAAAGATCTATTTGTGCTTGAATTAATTTTGATATTAAGAAATAGACTCAATTTTCATTACCGATACCATTATGAGGTTATTTTCAACTTTAAATGATAGTATTATGTGGCCTCATATCTGTGTAATTTCTCAGTCATCCAGGTAGGTTCCATACTAGTCCATGGGCATACTAATATATTGGCTCTTATACTTGTTCTGATACTGCTCTGATGGAGGTGAGTGCTGCAATGGGGAAGGATGTAGGACTCAGGTGCTCTTCAAGAATGAGGCCATATCAGGCCATAATGATGGCACATATCAGTTTAAAATATGAACAGTAGTGGGACTGAAAGAAACCAAGGCACGCACATGTGTAGGAAAAAAATAAACTTTGGAGATGTTGACAGACTAATACTAATATCTTTTAGCTTTAGTTCAGTAGAGCTTGGAAGCATCCAAATGATTCTGGTGAAGATGTATGGATTTTAAAAATGGTGGAGCACTTCCTGTATTACCATATGAAATCACAAGCTGAAAGTGTTTTCAGTTTGAGAGAAGAACTCAGCCTAAACATGCAGGGTTAGTGTGTTAAACACGTGTGAATGAAACAAAACACAACTCCAGGTGTGTTTGTGAAGACGAAACAACATAACATAAATCAGAAAATGGCGTGATATAAACCCTTTAAGAAACAGGGCAATAATGGGAGTAGGCCAGTCCAATAAATATATCAGACAACACAACTTTAAGATGCAATACAAAAGGGTGAGTATAAAACCTCAGCAAAGAGAAAATGACATTTACATAGACTCAAAGGCTTGTGTTGCCTTTGGTTCAGCTGCCTCTCGAAGCAGGACTCTGGGTCAGACTATTGTCCTGGCCTTAAGCACAGCAGGAGTCCACACTGTCTCCACAGAAACTACACAAGTATCTCTGTAACCTTTAGAGACAGTCATACAGACCCAGGGCAATAAGCAGGCGCCTGTCAGCTGTGCGGGAGAGAGCTAGAGCCGGGGGCAGAGTCAAGCCAGACCTGGAGTCGGAGCCAGAGCTGGACCCAAGCTGGGGCTAGAGCCAGAGCGATTGAGCCTGTAGACCAAGCCCATAGAGCCTGAGCAGATCCAAAGTGCTGTCCTCTGCCCTTCTGCTTCTCCACTCCTCTGCTCTTCTCCACTGCCCCTCTGCTCCTCCTCTCTCTGCCCCTCTACCCCTCCTTCTCTCTCTGCAGCACAGGGCCTTAGACACAGGTCACAACATTCACACACTTTAGGTGACAGAGGACAAAGATCCACCACATGGGACCTTTTCACCACTTCACCACTACCTGCAGTGCTGTGGAGTACTGAGTGACCAGGTACAGCTGTGCCAAGGGCGTTTGTAGTCCAGTCTGAGGAATAGATGGCCAAAAAACACATAATTAAAAAACTCCACCAAAGTCTGACCAGTGAACATTCTTTTAGGACCAGAAACATGAATGTATTATGTCAGGGCTCTCAAGGCTCACGCTTGAGAGTGTGACACACGCAATTCGACGTATTCACACGCGCACACGCCACACATGGCATTTCTCACGCTGATTTGTGTTATTTTTTTTATTTTTTATTTTTTTGTGCCCAGAAAATCGGTCTGTGTGGCTTAGTTTATGCAGGCTCCGCGCGTTTTCAGCGCCGCCCCCTCCCCCTGCTCCGGGGGAGCTCCGGGGGAACAGGGGGAGGGGGCACGGCGCGTCCCGCCGTCCCCCGGGGACGTCCTGAGCCTCAGTCCCGGTGCCACGTCTCCTCTGAGACGCACCGACTCCGGTCCCCGTGTCTCCGTCTGTGCGTAACGTGTCCCCCCCGACGGCTTACGCGCGGAATACGCGCGGCCTAGAGCCGAACTGCGCATGGTGAGACGCGGGCCCGGTGCATGTCCCGCTCCCCCCCGCCCCTCTCAGCGCGCACTGACAAACTGCGGTGATGATAAAACAAACTGAGAACCATCAGGTAATAACTTCATGTATATAACTCTCATTAGTTGCTTTGTAGTTTAAGTTTGCTCTTTAGACAAACAGGGCTCTCAACACGCAATTCGTCGTGTTCACACGCTCACACGGCATTTCTCACGCAATTCAAGCGCCCAAAATTGTTCACTCGCACCCCCCCCCCCCCCCCCGGTCCTCGGAAATTGCAGTCACACGCACGACCCCGCTCAAAACTTGAGAGCCCTGTATTATGTTATAATGCTGGTCCTGAAAGTTCATACAATTGCTGTCACTCCCCAGGCACCAATAAGTGTCTGTAGCTGTGTGCAGAAAAGTACAAGGTCACCATCTGACAATATCCTCCTGAGACCCGGCCCATTCATTTGTGTCCTTTATAGTGGACATTGAGTTAACCAGTCGATCTTTTAAGTGTTTAGAGATACACTCTAGTTTGTGGCTGCACTATGATAATAGTGAAATACATAAATAAATAAACCAGGTCTCAACTAGGACTAAACCAGGTCTAAACCAGGTCTCAACTAGGACTAAACCAGGACTAAACCAGGACTAAACTAGGACTAAACCAGGACTAAACCAGGACTAAACCAGGTCTAAACTAGGACTAAACCAGGTCTGAACCAAATTTGAGTCAGGTTTAAACCACGTCTAAACAAGGACTAAACCAGATCTAAACCAGGTCTAAACCAGGTCTAAACCATGACTAAAAGAGGTCTAAACCAGGTCTAAACCAGGACTAAAAGAGGTCTAAACCAGGTCTAAACCATGACTAAAAGAGGTCTAAACCAGTTCTAAACCAGGACTAAACCAGGTCTAAACCAGGTCTAAACCATGACTAAAAGAGGTCTAAACCAGTTCTAAACCAGGACTAAACCAGTTCTAAACCATGACTAAAAGAGGTCTAAACCAGGTCTAAACCATGACTAAACCAGGATTAAATCAGGTCTAAACCAGGACTAAACCAGGTCTAAACCAGGTCTAAACCATGACTAAAAGAGGTCTAAACCAGGTCTAAACCATGACTAAACCAGGATTAAATCAGGTCTAAACCATGACTAAAAGAGGTCTAAACCAGGTCTAAACCAGGACTAAAAGAGGTCTAAACCAGGACTAAACCATGACTAAAAGAGATCTAAACCAGGTCTAAACCAGATAAATAAATAAATAAATAAATAAATAAATAAATAAATAAATAAATAAATAAATAAATAAATAAATAAGAAATTAAAAGGGAGTCTAAAAACGTTTTGAGGCAACTGTAGAAGCTTGTCAGAGATGTTGGTAATCAAAAAAAAAAGGAGGTTGTGAGGTTGTTAAGGTCACATGGACTTAACACTATTACAGTCCATTACCGAGGACATGTTACAACATTATGAATAAAAAATAAAATTAACAAAATGTAAATGCTAAGGTGTTCATTTACCTCCAAATAGAAAATCACACAAAAAAACAAAAACAAAAACTGAAATACACTTTTTTCTTCAGGTCCCAGGAGGATATTATCACAACCATATCTTTTTTTTTTATTTTTTACTGTGTAACTCTCTTCCCTTCAGTCTCCTCTACATTTGTGTTTCAGATGGTCATCGCCCGTGGCCCAGATGGGTTTGGCTTCACCATCTACTCAGACTGCCCAGTGCGCGTGCAGGACGTGGACTCAGGTTGGTCGGTCTTCAGCCTTTGTCAGAACTTGCTTTAATAACAAGTTGTAGCTGTAGACTAGAGTTGGCCAATTTTGCCTGAAAATAAAATTGTCTATTTTTTTCTCAAAGATTAGATTTTTTTCCCACCCTTTCCGTTAAAAAATGTTCTGCCAACTACAGAAAATGGTAAAAATTGTATTCAGTTATCATATTTAACCCATTGTGGAAATGTTTTATGAATGCGATAAAACCACCATAAAGCCCCAACATTTAATTTGATGTCACGGATTTCAAAGCATCAGATCTACATGGCCCTGTACTAAATTCTGCTCATTTTCGTTGTTTCCAGTGCAAGAAAGTGGGGCAAGTATTTTTTTTCCCCAAACAATTGATTTGAAATTCAATTCATACACTTTATCTTTTTTTTTTTTGCTGCTAAAATTTGACATAAAGTAAGTTGATTTGTCTAAAATGTTCAATGATCATGTACACCAGCAAGTCATCAATGCCCTGACTCTGAGGGAGGCTTTAAAACCCCTCTGTCGTCAGTATAGATTATGTATATGTGACCGACCGACAAAACCAGTTACAGGTCAAGTGTAGTTTCGAAGCTTTCCAATGATGCCTTACACATGGAAATCTGATAACATTTGAAGACTTTGTGACCGTTTGCACGCATACACACCTGAAAACACAAACCTGAGAAAAGTCCTCTTGAAGATTTGTCTCATTGTAGGGTTGTGGATCAGAATGGTGCTCATTTGCATGACATTAAGATAAGCCCTTCCCCCATCACTGACTATCACTGTGGTGCGGTGTTAGCCTAGCGGTATTAGGGCAAATTAGAATTAGAAGGTACTTTGTTAAAATGGAAATGCTTTTATAACAAAAAGCACATATAATCATCCAATAATACACAGGATAATATCAGGGCTCTCAAGGCTCACGCATTGAGAGTGTGACACACGCAATTCGACGTATTCACACGCGCACACACCACACATGGCATTTCTCACGCTGATTTGTGTTATTTTTTGTTATTTTTTTGTGCCCAGAAAATCGGTCTGTGTGGCTTAGTTTATGCAGGCTCCGCGCGTTTTCAGCGCCGCCCCCTCCCCCTGCTCCGGGGGAGCTCCGGGGGAGCAGGGGGAGGGGGGGACGGCGCGTCTGCTCCCGACCGTGCGGTCCGAGTGGAGGCCGGAGCAGACGCGCCGTCCCCCGGGCACGTACTGAGCCTCAGTCCCGGTGCCACGTCTCCTCTGAGACGCACCGACTCCGGTCCCCGTGTCTCCGTCTGTGCGTAACGTGTCCCCCCCGACGGCTTACGCGCGGAATACGCGCGGCCCAGAGCCGAACTGCCCATGGTGAGCTGCGGTGAGATGCGGGCCCGGTGCATTAACCAGACTCTTACATGAATCCGTTAAAAATGTCCCGCTCCCCCCGCCCCGCTCCTTCCTCCCCGCCCCTCTCAGCGCACTGACAAAGTGCAGTGATGATAAAACAAACGGAGAACCATCAGGTAATAACTTCATTTATATAACTCTCATTAGTTGCTTTGTAGTTTAAGTTTGCTCTTTAGACAAACAGGGCTCTCAACTTGCAATTCGACTCACACGGCATTTCTCACGTAATTCAAGCCCCCCCCCCCCGCTCCTCGGAAAAAATTGTTCACTCGCACGACCCCGCTCAAAACTTGAGAGCCCTGATAATATATTAAGTCAAAGTCACCTGTATTCAGTTTCAAACAGGACAAACAGAGACAATAACAATACAATAAGGAATAAGAGCACAACTATGCATAATAAGAAAACATACAATATGAAATGTATTATACAAAGTAAAATGAAAAAGAGAAAAAAAGAAAAAAAAGGAATAAAGATCAAAGTAAAAAGTAAGTAAGTGACTAGTAGTCTAGGTGCCTGTGAGCATTGCTTGAATTGACTGTGATGCTAATGATTTAGCAACTAGTACTGCAGTATCTGCAATCATTATTTAATCATTAGCACTTCATGCAGTAGTCTAGCAATTCAAGCATTATTCAAATTAATCGCCCATCACATTTCAAAACTATGCTGTAATGGAAGGTTTTGGCTAGTATGATGCTAATGTTGACAATTACACAAACCCCCTGCTTTCAGCTAAATATCTCCCTTTCATGCAGAAATAATATGCCCACATGAAAGCTGAATTAGTATTTAAACATGTCCTAAAGTATGTAGTGTCAAAGTTTAGAGGCACTTTACTCACCCCAGAACAAAGAGAAATGTGTTCCTGCGAACATCATTGCCTCCAATGAAATATATAGGTCGGGGACACTTTCTTTTTGTTGGGGGCTTTCTGCTGGATGTGGTCATCTCCGATGTAACTACCGTACGTCTGTTTGCCTCGAGATGTCCAATTATTCGCATATCCTGCCACTGTCTTTCGGCAGCTAAAGAATCCAATCAACATTCTGTACATAAGCCCAGGAGAAAGTTTCTAGCTACATGAAGGTGTCCCGAGGAGAGTTCTCTTGCCTTCTTGCATAGTATTTACTTATTTATTTAGTCAAAGTTATGGATTTTCTCCATTTCACTGTCTTTATCCTCTTCAAACGTTACAGTCGATATAGCATCTGATATCTTACGATCCAGCTCCTCTGCTGTGAGGCCAACAGATCGGCGTCTGGTTTGTCAAAGAAGTGCTGCCATACATCTGCACTAAAACAGCCACGATTCAGCTCATCCGCAATACATTTTGCTTGGTCCATCTTCATTCAATAATGAAATTACATGCAGATTGCTGATTGGCAGAAAAAGAAAACAAAAGAGCACTAATCATCACTTGAATGGCCTGTACTGCCAGTATGGTAATTATGGTAATTTACACATGCCTCGATTCTTTACGAAAAACTAGCTAATTTCAAAGACAAAATGTATGCTTTTAAAGCAACCAATGCTGTTATCTGAAACATGGAGTGGCTTCTTCATGATCTCAACTTGCTCATTTGGCAAAAAAAATGAAAATCGTGAATTGTGATTTTTCTCCTGTTTGCTCTGAGTGACTTGTGAGGGGTTTTGCCGTGGTCGGTCACATATTAGCTGGAATAAGGTAAATACATCTGTCTCACACCATTATTTTTTTTTGTTGTGTGTAGGAGGCCCCGCCCAATCAGCAGGCCTACTTCATGGCGATGCTGTGCTTCAGCTAAATGGGGTCTCCGTGGAAACCTGGGGGTGTGGTCAGCTTGCACATGCCATCAGGTAACTCAATCAGAGCCCTGAGCAGTGCCGCTCAGAAACCTCCAGCACATAAAACTGCAGAGTTCACATTGGTCATAACCCTTTTTAAAGCACAGTTCTGGTTTGATTACATTAGATGTACTTTATGCAGTAGCTCATTTAGAATAGTGGCTAAAACGACACACATTAAATGTGCGAAAGACATGAACTCTAAATGTGGTGCTGTTAATCAACTGGAGAGCTTGCAGAGGGTGGGAGGGATCAGCCATAATGAATCTGAGCTCAGAGTGCATCCTCTGATAGATCCAAAGTATTTATATATTTATACAAATACAACTCTTAACCAGCTTCACAAGAACCTCAAAGTACAACTGTAGGCTTTCAGTCATGCATGCTTCTGCAGGTGCTGCCCCGCCCACATCTCGCTGGTTATCTGGAGACCCACTGCTGAAACCACGCCCACAACATGGCCTCACCCACCACTTCAACAGGTCAGTTCATTCTACAAATCATGGGCAGGTGAGTAATGTTACATTGGTTATTTGTCAAATGTTAGGGCTTAAAGTTGAAAGGAAACAGGTCTTAAGAAGAAGGAAGGCCAAAGGATGCAGAGGGAGGGGGGTCAGAAGAACAGATGGATCTTTGAAAATGTAGACGGGAAAGGTTGTTGTTACTGGAACTGTACGAGCCCCTCTCCAACCCTCTGACTATGTTTGTCTTTCCCAGAGTGAAGTGACAAAGAGTCAGCAATCTGGAGCAGAAAGCAGGAGAGGAGGTCAGAGGTCATTGTGGAGGTGGAGCCAAGACAAGGGGGGAGAGCCTAATCCATCTGTCAGAGAAGAGCCCGCCCTGAGCAGACCTGTGCTCAGCAGATTTGGAGGGGAGGACTACATCCTTCTGTCCTCCATGGAGCAGAGCCTGAGCACAGGCCGGACCACCACCATAGGTACTCCACAGTCCTCCATAGTCCTCTAGCTACAGCACTATAGGTACTCCACAGTCCACTAACTACAAACACGACCATAGGTACTCCACAAGTCATCCAAGTCGTACAGGCACTGCCAAGTTTAGCAGCTACTTTGGGTGTTAATTGCCAGGATCCCTGGCTTCTGAAGCACTGAAAAATCCATGTCATCAGAGCTCTGCCCAGTGATGTTCCAATTCCCCAAAAGCCCTCACGTCCTCCGCAGTCCTTTGGCTTTGGCTGCCTCACAGAGCTTGAAATTGACCACAATGCACTGCCACTTTCAATCAGCAGTAAAATGGATTTTAATAAAATGAGTCTTAACACAATGAAAATGAAGCCTTAAAGGCAAATTAACGTTTTTTTTACAATCTGAGCCTTCTTTCGGCAATAAAACAAGTAGTTTTACTCACCCATAGCATTTTTCTGTCAATTGGAGCAGTATCGCAGAACTTATGTTGAGCCGTTCTGTTCTACTAATGATCCCGTATCCGTTAACATGGTGCTGTATCATATGCTCGGGGCATTACTTTGCGGTCTCCAAATAACACAAACTTTAGCACTTTTCCAAATCATAGAAGCCCGATGTCTTAATGTAAGATTTCGTTTGAAGCAAAAGTGGCCTGTAATCCAAGATTTAGCCATAGTTTCGAGTAGATGAGGACGCCAGTGCGCATGCGCGGACTGTGCTATCAGCTCCCGGGACCCAAACATGAAACGCAAAGCTGAAAACTATGGATAAATCTCGGATTACAGGCCACTTTTGCTTCAAACGAAATCTTACATTAAGACATCGGGCTTCTATGATTTGAAAAGTGCTAAAGTTTGTGTTATTTGGACACCCCAAAGTAATGCCCCGAGCATATGATACGAGCACCATGTTAACGGATACGGGATCATTAGTAGAACAGAACGGCTCAACATAAGTTCTGCGATACTGCTCCAATTGACACCAAAGTGCTATGGGTGAGTAAAACTACTTGTTTTATTGCCGAAAGAAGGCTCAGATTGTAAAAAAACGTTAATTTGCCTTTAAATATAAATGCTTTTTTAGCCACGCTGCTTCAGATAACACTATTGTCTGACCGAATTAATTTAAATCAGGACAAATCTGCAAAATCTATTTAAGAAGGGGATTGGGGATTAAATGATCATCCACAAATATTTTATAATGTGCATTTATATATTTAAAACATGTGAATAATGAAGACTAAGTGAATCACCTGTTAAAAAGTTATTTACCCAGAATCAAACCTGGTACCTTTTTTCTTTGAATCAGTTGATTATGAATTGCCTGATTTCCCAGCACACTCTCGCCCAATGAACGGCTGTGTTTCAGGGCATGTTTTCTGTCACAGGTCGCTGGTATCACCCCCCTCCCTCCACATGCCCCGCATACTCCTCTGCCACACTGCCCCCTCTGCTGGCTAAGACTCTAGGTTGCAATCGTGACTATGAGAACTGCACCATTGTTCAGTCCCACCTTTGTGACGACTTTGGCTCCATCGCTGCCAAAACTCTCATCTTCCCAATACACCTCAAGGTAAGAGCGAAAAAAGGACTGAGCCAGGATAAGACCAGCGGTAGACTGGAAGTGGAGCAGGACCGGATCAGGACTGAACCAGGACTGACCCGGACTGGACCAGGACTGCCCCTTTGTGTGAATTAACTGTGTTTTTGTGCAGCCTATAGATCTGTGCAGTCCTAACAGAACCCTCCTAATGTCTGAAGACCTGATCCTGCACCAGCCAGACCTGCTGCCTGCCAAGGTACAGCCATAGCCTCTGAGCTTCTTTATAAACATCTACAGTGGTACCTCACCTTACGAAATTAATTCGTTCCAGAAGTGGTTTCGTAACGTGAATTTTTCGTAAGTTGAGTAGCTATTTCAATGGAAAAAGCCTGATTCGTTCCAAGGCCCCGATCCAAGTTTTTTTTAATAGTGTAACTTTTTTTATAGTGTAACATTGTGTTCTGCGTAGAGACTGTAGACCCAGGACTAAACGTGGACTATGCCAGGTCTAGACCAAGGTCTAAACCTGGACTAAACCTGGACTAAACCAGGACTAGACCAGGTGGATTAAAGCGCTGCGCGCGGGTCTATTTCCTGGTTTCGTTTCGAGTCACGGCTGAGGCGAGCAGCGAGGGGGACCGCACGCAGTCTGAGCACATGAACGAGACCGGTGCTCAAACCGTGCCTCCTCTAGACCTCCTCTAGACCTCCTCTAGACCACCGCGGCTCTTGCATGCGTTCGTTCATGCGCTCAGACTGCGTGCGTCCCCCTCGCTGCTCGCCTCAGCCGTGACTCGAAACAAAACCAGGAAATAGACCCACGCGCAGCGCTTTAATCCACCTGGTCTAGTCCTGGTTTAGTCCAGGTTTAGTCCTGGTTTAGTCCAGGTTTAGTCCTGGTCCAGTCCTGGTTTAGTCCAGGTTTAGTCCTGGTTTAGTCCTGGTCCAGTCCTGGTTTAGTCCAGGTTTAGTCCTGGTTTAGTCCAGGTTTAGTCCTGGTCCAGTCCTGGTTTAGTCCAGGTCTAGACCTGCTGTCAGCTCCGCGCCGGGTCACACGTGTCAGAGCGCAGTTTTCTCGCCCCTCCCCCTTCCCCCCACACTTCACTATTAATAATTTTGTTGAAAATCTATGAAAGTTTGAGTGTTTAAACGAGAGACAAATGTGAGAAAAGTTTAAATCCAGTCTGAGAAAAGCGTATAATGTGTGTGGCTGAGCGCGCATTATTTGAATTTTTGAGATTTTGCGTTTCGTAACTTGAATTTTCTTTCGTATCTAGAGACCAAAATTTTACGTGAAGGCGTTTCGTAACTTGAAATTTTCGTTTGTTGGGTCTTTCGTAAGGTGAGGTACCACTGTATTTTTCTTTGTGTAATATAAAGTGGCTCATCAGTCTGTGCTATGGAGCAGGTGACAGTTATGGTGTACACCGATCTTCTGCTCTTCACTAAAGAGGATGAAATTGGCCGATACAATATCCTGCAGAGCCCAGTATATCTGGACACCGTGTCATTCATCGAAGGTAGTAGCCACAGCAGAACTATGACTGACCCTACCACAGACCTACAACTGACCAACATACCACTGGCCTACCACACATCACCTCAAGAGCTCCCACAGAGCTACAACTGACTGAACAATGCTTGGCCTACTACATCTACAACTGACTTGCCACTGATCTACCACAGATGTCCGAACTACCACTTACCTTCCACAGACTAGGGCTGAATGATTGTGGAAAAATATGTGTTCCTGCTCTGTTTCCTGTTGCAGTCAGTTCAAAGCCTCTGCACCTGTTCTTCCTGAGAACGGCTCATGGTTCCGTCCAGTTTAGCCTGGAAGCGTACAGTCTCCAGCAGAAGCACCGCCTCAGCATCTGTCTCCATGACAATATGCATCATCTGGTTTCCATGGAGACACAGTGCCCCTCCCTCCATGACAACAGCCCAACTTCACTGGAGTCCAATCAGGTGCAGTCTCGTTACATTTAAAGGTGAAACTTTGCAATAGTCACACATTGGCTCTGGCAGGATGACTTCATAATGGAGAGCATTATGTTGTCCAGGTGGGATCCATGACAAAATAAGTGATAAAAGGAGAAATTCAATTTGTCAACTGGACAAAGTTAGATTTAAACAGGGTCTAACCAGCACTAGAACCAGAGCTGACGAAGCCTCTCGGATGAGCGGCGAAACGTTTTCGACCAAACAAACTTTGTCCAGTTGACAAATTGAATTTCTCCTTTTATCATGGATTCTACCTGGACGACTGAGGGACTCTTCACGCATGACAAAATAAGGTTAAAGGAAGAAAAATAATTTTTTTCTTGTTATAACAAGTTTCCCTCATAAAAACATGCCTGAAGTTATGATGTCATGTTATGATGTCACCCATGCATGTTTGAATGTTTTAGCAATCTTTCCCGAACTTTATTAAAGATCCCATGACATGGTACTTCTTGATGCTTTTCTATGGCTCCTTAATGGTTCCCTAATACTGTAAATGAATCCTTCTTCAAAATCAACACTCAGTGCATGAGAAACAGAGATAAGATGAGAAAGAGTCATAAATATCTCTCTCAAACACTTTATTCTGGGCGTTGTTGCTTGAATGCAAATGAGGAGAAAAGAGCTGGCCTATAGTAGAGGGTGGGGGCGTGGCCAAACTCTCCGCTCTCCGCTCTCAGCTGATCCATTTCCGTGTTATTGCACGGGGGGAGAGATTTGAAGCGTTCCATTGAAAAATAAACACATTTCCACAGAAAATAAAATTAAACCACTGCTGTTCAAAGGTCCAGAGGCTCAGATAAAGGACTTCCGAGCCTAGAAACACTCGGACGTGCCTCCAGGCAAATAAAAAAAACGCATTTCGCATTGCCTAGCGCATTCGCAGTCCAAACTCTCTGGGCGTGATTTACAGAGATGCTGAGTACAGACAGACGGGGGTGGAACTGCATTTGCATTTCTTTTTTCGATCTGACGTCAATAAGGTGCCTTGTTCAAAATCGCCCGTTTGAGTTCCGATTTTTTGCAACGCAGAAAAGGATCACAAATGCTCAGTTTAGACATTTCACAACTTTTAACCATGGAAGGGGGGGGCTAAACAGGGTAGGGGAGCTCACATTAACGTTCAAAAACCTCAGAAAGTGAAAATTTCATGCCATGGGACCTTGCTATGTGCAGTAGTTTCAGTAGTGAATGCATGCTGATTGTGTTGTGATAGCACTCCTTAAAAACAAAAGTGAAACTTATAAAACCATGTTAATACTTTGGGGGGGGGTGTCATGTCTTTACACAAACCAAGAGCCATCTGATTTGTGCACAGATCAGAGACCGGCCCTCGGAGGTGCTGGCGCTGCCCTCTGCCGTGCCCTCCTCCCTGTGCAGTCCAGTGTGGAAGCCATGGAGCACAGAGCACCACGGGGTGGGTGAAAAGAGACCTCCTGATGCTATAGAGCCAGTGCCTGCCTCAGAGCCAGAGGACCCCTATGAGGAGCAGCTCAGGCCGGGATTGGACAGCCCCTCAGGTCCTTCACTCATCTATTTATGGAGCAATGGGCATTTCTGGCTATGGAAGGAACATTTTCATTCACTGACTGCAAAAATCATTAAGGTCATTTTCACATCTGCCTTGTTTGCTTTGTTTAAAACAATCTAGAGTACGTTTGCTCCTTTGATTCGGACCTTTTGTTCTGGTGTGAATAAAAACCAAAAATCTCGATCTGGAGCCAACAAGCGAACCGAGACCACCTAAAAAGCTCGGTCTCGGCACGGTTCCATTCGAACTCTGGTGCGGTTCGTTTGAGGTGAGAATGCAGACCGGACTCGATCCGATACAAGTTGGCGTTTTGTACTTAACGAGCTCCCGTCGTATGTCGAGCATTATGGGAAACCGACGCTGACGAAACAAAACGAAACTTAGGTGGCTTACTTACGTTTTGCGTGAAGAGCAAGAGTCAGAACTTGATGCTCACATGAGTTCTGTCCTCCGTAGTCGTCTTGTCCTGTGTCTTTGTCGTTTGTAAATTGATTGTAAAATAGTGTAAACCTCACGATGCTGCTCAAACATTTGTGACAAACTGTAAAAACTGAGCAAACCATATCACTAAGGCTAGATTGAAAACAGCACGTAACATCATTATTCTCCTCCTTCGCCGTGTCCTCCGTTTGGGCACGGCGTTTTGACCAATGGCTGAGCGACCTCAGCACACGTGGTTTTGTTTATAGATGTTGGTCCACTTGGGAAAAAACAGCAGTGTGAAAGCGAACCGCACCAAAATTTAAAAAAATTTGGTCTGGACCAAAGCAAGTGAACTATCTTGTGAACTACTTTCCTGGTGCGAAAACGACCTAAGTGTTTAATAGTGACAGGATTAGGGAATGCCCACTGTTTTAAGGACTACAGGTGGTCACCACTAACCGTGTATAGCAAGGTGGATTCTATATTGTTAATTTTTGTGAGTTCACAAACTCACCAGAATCCATCTTGGCATGTGCCCAGTGGTACGATAGAGCCGGACAGGTGTCTCAATCTCAGAACAGCATTGAGGTGTGTGTGGACACCAAAGAGGAAGTCCCCAAAATAAATCAAAACAAACAGTGCAACTCCAACAGGCGTACTTCAGAATAAAAATACAGACCATTTAATTTGTGAAAAATGTGCAGAAGGTAAGAGCCTTGTGCATTTGTGGACAGAGAAGAAGTCTGTACTTTTCTCTCAAATCAAACTTTTGTTACATCCATTTTTCAACTTGTTTGTTATTGTTGCTTCAACCAATCACATTCAAATAATTGTCATGACGCTCCACGTTTTCTCATCTCGTTCACAGAGAACCGTCCCAGACGAATAATGTGTAGAACTCAATTCCGAGTGACACAAATCAATCTGGAGTGAGCCAAGTTAGGTCACAACTTCTGGGTTGAAACACAACATGCAATCAGATTTATTTTTTTCATGTGATAAATAAATCATGTATCAAATAAAGTTGGCCAGGTGGTGTGTAATACTTGTATACAACTACTACATTGTTTTCATGGGATTTGACTTCCAGAAGTAGAAATGAACCTCCACTGTTCCGGTCCATTGTCTTTCTAAGGCCATATGAGTTGACTAGTCCTGGATGTGAGTGTCCAGCGCTGACCAATCATGTGCTCCTGTGGACAGGCCTGACCCGTTCTCTCTCTGAGGGCTCACTGCTCCAGGAGCCCCGGTTCCCTCACCTCCTGTCCCACAGTCCTGTCCTGACGTGGCCCCTGAGAGCCAGCCTGGGACCTGAGAGCTCAGATGTGCCTGAGCCGTCTGTGCTCACCCTGAAGAAGCACCTGACTGAGGGAGGCAGTTTGCACAGGGCTCTGGAGCTGCTCTATGGCACTAAGGTACGGCTGGAGTTTGTCTCTTTATTTAGGAGTGTATACTTCTATTTAAATCACACACATTCCTTATTTTATTTATGCGTGAAAAGTCCCTCAGTCGTCCAGGTAGAATCCATGATCAAAGGAGAAGTTCAGTTTGTCAACTGGACAAAGTTTGTTTGGTTGAAAACGTTTCGCCGCTCATCCGAGAGGCTTCGTCAGCTCTGGTTATTGTACTGGTTAGACCCTGCTTATATCTAGCTGCCGGGAGGCGCGTCCTACAATGACAAAAGCTCTGAAAACGATCCCCCCTAATCTGTCTCTTTGAGACAGATTAGGGGGGATCGTTTTCTCAAAGAGACAGATTAGGGGGGATCGTTTTCAGAGCTTTTGTCATTGTAGGACGCGCCTCCCGGCAGCTAGATATAAGCAGGGTCTAACCAGTACAATAACCAGAGCTGACGAAGCCTCTCGGATGAGCGGCGAAACGTTTTCAACCAAACAAACTTTGTCCAGTTGACAAACTGAACTTCTCCTTTGATCTTATTTTATTTAATTTTTGTTATTACTTTTTAAGACATTATGACATTAAGCTAAGCCCTCCCCCATCACTGACATCACTGTGGTGTTTCACGGCAGAATTAGAACGTACTTTGTTAAAATGGAAATGCTTTTATAACAAAAAGTCCATATAATCATTCAGTAATCAATAATACACAGGATATATGTTATCACATACACACACACACACACACACTCTGGACACACACACACACACACACACCTTAGTCCTGGTTTAGACCTGGTTTAGTCCTGGTTTAGTCCCGGTTTAGTCCTGGCTTAGACCTGGTTTAGACCTGGTTTAGACCTGGTTTAGTCCTGGTTTAGTCCTGGTTTGCTCTTGGTTTAGACCTGGTTTAGACCTGATTTAATCCTTATTTAGTCTTGGTTTAGACCCGGTTTAGACTTGATTTAGTTCCACTTTAGTCTTGGCTTAGACCTGGTTTCATCCTGGTTTAGTCCTGGTTTAGTCTTGGTTTAGACCCGGTTTAGACTTGATTTAGTCCCAGTTTAGTCCTGGTTTAGACCTGGTTTAGTCCTGGTTTGCTCTTGGTTTAGACCTGGTTTAGACCTGATTTAATCCTGATTTAGTCTTGGTTTAGACCCGGTTTAGACTTGATTTAGTTCCGCTTTAGTCTTGGTTTAGACCTGGTTTCATCCTGGTTTAGTCCTGGTTTAGTCTTGGTTTTGCCTGGAAGAATCCATGACTCATCGCTGTACCAGCGGCGAGTCTGGTAAAGCTTGTTCCAGAATGCGCTGCCGTTGCGCTTAGACAGACAGCTAAGTGAACCAATCAGAGAACAGTTAACGGACAGCGACGTGAACCAAGCCGGTAGGAAGCAATGCAAAAACATCTTTTTTGAAAAGAAAGGCCTCTAGAGCTGTCAGCTGCTGTGGTTTTAAGGAATCGATGTGTTTTAGGTCATTTAAGACCAATTTTACAGCTGAATGGAAGGGACGTTGCGGGCAAAGGCGGGTGCACTGACGTCACCATCTTTGAACGAATCAGAATCGCTGAGTCCGTTGTTAACCGGGGGAGCGAGGGTGGAGCGAGGGTGTCCAAATGGTATCGCGCTGTATAGGAAATACAGAGAGATATCATTTGGCTGGCCAGGTAAGTCTTGGTTTAGACCTGGTTTAGACCTGATTTAGTCGCAGTTTAGTCCTGGTTTAGTCCTGGTTTAGTCCAGGTTTAGTCCTGGTTTAGTCTTGGTTTAGACCTGGTTTAGTCCTGGTTTAGTCTTGGTTTAGTCCTGGTTTAGTCCTGGTTTAGTCTTGGTTTAGACCTGGTTTAGACCTGATTTAGTCCCGGTTTAGTCTTGGTTTAGACCTGGTTTAGACCTGATTTAGTCCCGGTTTAGTCTTGGTTTAGACCTGGTTTAAACCTGCTGTCAGCTAATCTGTCCCTTTGATGCAGAAATAATCTGATAATATGACTCACCCATAAGAACGCAGTCACTCCCGATAGTTTGCGTATCCATGTATGCACGTGTCACGGTCTTTAATAATCCGGAGCTCCGGAGAAATGGACATAATCCCGAATTTATCCCGTGTCCCGAGGCGAGAGTTCCTTCTTACGTAGCATTAACGTAGCAAGTTCTTCTTCTCTGGAAATGCCGCGTACATATCACGCGACTCACTCACAGCTGATCGGCGAAAAGGCGCAAACACAACAGCGCTAATCATCATGATTGGCAGTGGGTAATTATGCTGCAACATGATTGAAAGCTGGAGCGCAGTTCAGCCAATGATTGGCTCTTGGCACTGGCTATTTTGACTTCAAAACGGCGAATTTTGGTGAGGGATTTTCATGCCTGATTGATAAAATGCCACAAGGGATGGAAGAAGAGATGCCCCCTCAACTCGAGTACTGTGGATATGTCATTGCTCTGCCTGAAATGTATGTCCATAATATGACATTAAACAGCTCTATGTTTATTCAATTACAGGTGGCTCAAAAATACCTAGAAAAACAGAAATTCTGCCTGTGAGTGGGGTTGCTTATCCGCAGATCTGACCTGTAACTAAGATTTAATACCATCCTGTGAAAGCAATAACAACTTCACAGAGAAAAGATTCAAGATTCAAAGCTTTTATTGTCATGTGCACAGTAAAGAAACACGTTTCCCTGTACAATGAAATTCTTACTTTCCTGCCCACTCTGGATGCCAAGAGCATGCAAAAAAATTAAAATAGATAAATAAGATAAAGAGAAGAATGTAAAAAATTTTAATCAAATAGAAACAATCTTTACCAAATATACACTATGAAAAATATAGGCTAGGTGCTTTGTACATATTTACAGATAATGTGCAACATTGGTTTTATGTCTGTCAGTAGTAAACATAGTTGATATCGTGCAAACAGGAAGTGTAAACATTCAAGCAGTTACATGTGAAGCTGTAATCTGACAGATTATTTTAACAGTTGGTCAATAATAGTGCAAATTACTCATGTGCAAAGTATCACTGTCCAGGAGGGGGGGCTCAGCAGTTCAAGAGTCTGATAGCAGTTGGGAAGAAAGAGTTCTTGAGTCTAGTAGTCCTGATGAGGTTTCCTCTCCTTTCTCATGTCCATTATCATCTCCTTGGTTTTTTCTGTGTTGAGAGTGAGGTTGTTGTCCCCGCACCATGTCACCAGACTGTCCACCTCCCTCCTGTAGGCCGCCTCGTCTCCGCCTGTGATACGACCTATCACAGCGGCGGCGTCAGCAAACTTCAGGATGATGTTCTCGGGGTGGGATGCAACGCAGTCGTGGGTGAACAGGGTGTAGAGGACAACCATATACATACACTTGAGAGTCTCTACGTTGCAGAGAGAGGTTTCACAGAACTCACTTTGATGGGGGAAACTGGAGTGCCCGGAGGAAACCCACCCGCACAGAAAGGTTTGGGCGACCCGGGGCTCAAACCCAGACCATGCATGCAAACTCCACACAGAACACACACGTACGACCCGGGGATCGAACCCGGAACCTTCTTGCTTTGAAGCATGAGTGCTAGCCACTCAGCCACCGTGCCGCCAGTGAGCAGCCATCTTTCGGCGCCCGGGGGCAGTACCGTGAAGGGTCTTGCCCATGGACCCACACTGGTTTGTTCATTGCCATTAATTTTAATGCACCTGTAATGCCTTCTGAGGGCAGCAAGTCAAAGAACTGAGAGCCAGGGTGGGAGCTGTCCTTGATGATGTTGCTGAGGCAGCGGGAGGTGTAGATGTCCACCAGAGAGGGGAGAGGGCAGCCTATGATTTTCTGAGCCATCATAACTACCCTCTGGAGCTGCTCCCTGTCCGCCTTGGTGCAGCTACTGTACCATACTGTGATGCAGTATGTCAGCAGGCTCTCAATGGACACACGGTAGAAGGTCAGTAGCAGGCTGGGGTCTAGTTCATACTTCCTGAGCACCCTCAAGAAGTGTAGTTGCTGCTGAGCCTTGAAATCTGTCGACTAAAGGCTTCTAGTATTTACAAATAAAGTGTATATTATTTTGACATTTTGATTTAATAATGCCTTTGTTATAAAGGGTCTTTTAGTCTTGATTAGCTGATTCACATCAAATGAATACAACCTCTAAGAGACATCCCTGCTTTTCTGTGTGGACAGGTTCTGGAGGCAGGACCTGGGCCACTCAAAAAGAAGAACAATAATTTGTAAGTCCAGTGGTACCATCTGATTGGCTGAATGGTGGGTGGGACTAAAAGCTTTGTGTTTGATGTGATTAGGGTGAGCCTGGCTTTTCTCCAGCGAAGGAAAAGCAGCAGTTCCTTCAGCAGCAACAGTCTGGAGAAGGCCCTGCAGAACAACAGGTGACCTCCAGTCTCACATTTCAGTGTTCTCATGTGCTCCAACACTGACCACAGCTTCTGTTTCAGACCAACCACAGAACAGGTCCAGAGGTGGGCAGAGTCCCTGGAGGCTCTTCTGACCAATCAGTGTAAGTGTCCAAACAGAACAGTCCCAAATTGTATTTAAAGAGCCTATATGTATTTTCTGATCTATGTCATTAAAACATGGAGCTGTGTTTTGTTTCGTTCACACGTGTCTAACATGCTAACCCTGTGTATTGAGGTATTGAGTTTTTCTTTCACACAGAATACACTTTGTTCCACCTTGTGATGTCATGTGGTAATGCATACACTGAGTTGTAGACAGACTAATAATAAAGAATTGTACCATCTTCTAAGGGCTTGACCGCCCTGTAAAGCAGGTATTATGGATCACCAGAGAACTATAGACAGCAGACTTTAGATTCAATTATTTTATTATAATTATAATTTGTTTTAGTTAAAATGGGGAATAATTAAAACATCACAAAGGTGAGAAAGTTTGATTTGGCTTTTTAAGGGCTTGTCCAGAGGTCCGGGCATTTGGTCGGGCTAAGCAGTGCTTCTCAATTATTTTCTGTGACGCCCCCCCTAGGAAGAAGAAAAAATTTCACGCCCCCCTTCCTGCGCGCGACTATAAATAGTATTATTTGTCTAGAAAATTGTTATTAGAACACCATTGTATCCTTTTATTAACATTATAAACAAAAAAAAAAGAAAGAAACTTACAACAAAGACTGCACTGAGGACTCAAATATTAATGTGTTTTTAATGCAGCTTTGCGCACATTTGTTTACGTTTTACAGAAATGAAACTTAAAACCACCTCATTTGCATAAGCTATAAGCACTGAAAAAAAAACGCTCTCTCCTTGTGCCACTGATGCGTCAGCTTCTGTCGGACTAAAGGACACGGCTCAGTGGAATATACGTGTTTTTTCTGTGACAGAGGATGTTCTGTTAATGGTGAGACTGTGCGTAAATCGCATGTGAGAACGCCACTGCCAACTACTGTTGTTGATGTGCAATTACACTTAGTTCTAGTACAGTACAGCAAAAAAACATGTTTCCCAGGGTCATACGCGCCCCCCCTGGCATCACACCACGCCCCCCCAGGGGGGCCCGCCCCACTATTTGAGAAGCACTGGGCTAAGGTGTGGCTTGCAATCAATGGCTGGCACAGCTGATGTCGTACTTTGTCCCCAGTGTGCCCCAGTTTCTCCCACACAGCGGCCGAGTGGTCTTAGGACTGCCTGGCGGACCTCGGCTGGACAAAGAGAACAGGGTGTGAGAGTGAGGGAAAAGGTTCACAAGATTTGTAAACAATAAGCACCGCCCCTTCCAGCTGCCAATTACATGGCCACTGGCCCCCACCAACACAGGGAAAACTCACACAAGGAAAAACTACACCCATTTAAAGTGGCAGAAGAACAATACTCTATTACCCCTGTTACAGAATTACTCAAGAAAAACACAAAAACAGGCATGTTTTTGATGAGGTAACAACTTGGCTTAAAGTTCACAACAGTCTATTTTGTTTATTGGACCTTTAAAGAACACTTATTACGCTTAATTGACTGTTTTTTTTAACCTTTTGACCATGTTATATTACCTCATCCAAAACAGACTTGGAGTTGTATTTTGTTTCATACATGCTTGTTTCATTAAAGGGATAGTGCGTTTAAAAAAAAAAGTTAATCTGTATGGGTTTCCTTCTAAAAGTTCCGTGTGTTGACACCGGTTTACCTCTGACAGTCTCAGCTGATCCCGGTTCGGCTCGCTTTCTGGAGCCCACGTAAGTAGGTCCAGTAACTTCCCTGGAACATGAAATAAAGCTTGTTTTTCTTCTCAAAACAAAACATTTGTCCGAAAGGTGATACATTTGCGTTCGAAACAGTTGTCCACGAAACATCCAGCAGCGTATTTCGCATTCGCGTATCGTCTCTCTCCACTCGTATCACTACGCCCATGTTAACTCTGTCAGCCTGTTCACTTGTAAACTTCGGCGTAGACATCCGCTGAAGGTGAACAGGCTCATAGACTTAACATGGGCGTAGTGATACGAGTGGAGAGAGACAATACGCGATCACTATCTACGCTGCTGGATGTTTCGTGGTCAACTGTTTGGGACGCAAATATATCACCTTATAGACAAATGTTTTGTTTTGAGAAGAAAAACAAGCTTTATTTCATGTTCCAGGGAAGTTACCGGACCTACTTACGTGGGCTCCAGAAAGCGAGCCGAACCGGGATCAGCTGAGACTGTCAGAGGTAAACCGGTGTCAACACACAGAACTTTTAGAAGGAAACCCATACAGATTAACATAAAAAAAAAAAAAACGCACTATTCCTTTAATCCAAAATCATCCTCTCTGAGCCTCAAAACTGCTTCGTTCGCACATTGGCATGTTGCCATTTACTAGCTGACTGGATACCTGATAGACCTTTTCAGGCTCCTCCATGTGCAGTCAACTGTGTGCAGTGCACCCTGCTTTAACATGTCACATCTATTGACCTGGAGTGTGTATGTGTGGGCAGGCATTTATCATATTGTGGGGAGTATAATTTTTATGCACATTAACATCATGGGGACCTAAAATGGAATTATAAAATCAATATGTTCTAAACATATGGGTCAGTGAAGGTTAGGATAGTAATATCGTGGTTAGGTTAGGTTCAGTCTCCAGGAAATTAATCTTAGTCAATGAGTGTCCCCAAAAAGAATGTGTGTGTGTGTGTGTGGCAGATGGTCTGGCAGTCTTCCGGCACTTTCTGCGCTCAGAGTTCAGTGAGGAGAACCTTGACTTCTGGTTGGCTGTGGAGAAGTTCAAGAGAACATCCCCTCAGAAGATGGTCTCCAAGGCAACCAGGATTTACAATGAGTTTATCTCCTGCAACGCCACACGACAGGTGTGCACAGCGCTCCCTGCAGCCCATCAAAATGTTGCCTTGAACTCAAATGTTGTGTTTTTCCAGGTCAACATTGACTTCACGGTGCGAGAGCTGACCAATCAAAGGCTTTCTCTTCGTGTTAGCCCCTCCTCCTTTCAGCTGGCCCAGGATCAGATATACAACCTCATGTTAACAGACAGCTACCCACGCTTTTTGAAGTCCCGCCTTTACACCCAGATAGCCAATCAAAACCTACAGCAGAGCCAAAAACTGCTGTGACAGAATGAACATTCACTTGTCAAGGGCTGATCAAGAAAAAGAACTAACCTTTCAGAAATATTAACATCTGAAACTATATAAGTGCAACTTGTTTAAATTTCTAGTAGTTATCAGACTTTATTTAGTTGCACAGTATCAGAGCAGAGTGTAGAATTCCTGGATGTGCACTTGTGAAGTCTCAATGTTCATATGCTCGTTATAAATGTGATTTGGATGCTGGATACCTGAAACTGGAGTCCCTCACCCTCTGTGGCCCCTCTTCACACCCCAGGAGCAGGTCTCGGCCTGTTCAAACTCCAGGAGCAGGTTGGGGTCCGTTCACATCCCTGGAACCCTGGTTGCTGGGGCCCTTTTCATGAGAGAAGGTCATGATGACATGGTCTGCTGCTTAAATTTCTTCAGTGCCATATTTAATGAACAGTGTTAGTGTTAGGGATGCACCAATACCAATACTGGTATAAATTAATATTCTGAAAAAAAAAAAAAAGTATGGATTGCATATATCCATCCATCCATGCTCTTCCTCTTATCCGGGGCCGGGTCGCAGGGGCAACATTTTAAGCAGGGACGCCCAGACCTCCTTCAACCTGGACACTTCCTCCAGCTCCTCCGGGGTCCCCAAGGCATTCCCAGGCCAGCCGGGACACATAGTCCCTCCAGCGCGTCCTGGGTCTTCCCCGGGGCCTCCTCTTCCTGGTGGGACATGCCCGGAACACTTCCCAAGGGAGGCGTCTGGAACAGATGCCCGAGCCACCTCAGCTGCTCCTCTCAACGTGGAGAAGCAGCGGCTCTACTCCGAGCTCCTCCCGTGTGACTGAGCTCCTCACCCTATATCTAAGGCCACTCTGTGGAGGAAACTCATTTCGGCCGCTTGTATCCACGATCTTGTCCTTTTGGTCCCAGAGCTCATGACCATAGGTGAGGGAGGAACGAGGGAGGAACGTAGAGTGACCGGTAAATTGAGAGCTTCGCCTTTCGGCTCAGCTCCCTCTTCACCACAACGGTCCGGTACAGCGACCGCATCACTGCCGACGCTGCACCGATCGGCCTGTCAATCTCACGCTCCATCCTCCCCTCACTCGTGAACAAGACCCCGAGATACTTGAACTCCTCCACCTGAGGCAAGGACTCCCCACCCACCCGGAGAGTGCAAGCCACCTTTTTCCGGTCGAAAACCATGGCCTCGGATTTGAAAGAGCTGATCCTCATCCCAGCCGCTTCATACTCGGCTGCAAACCGCATCCAGTGCACATTGGAGGTCCCGGTTCGATGAAGCCATCAGGACAACATCATCTGCAAACAGCAGAGATGAGATCCTGTGGTTCCGAAACCGGATCCTCTCAGGCCCCTGACTGCGCCTAGAAATTCTGTCCATAAATATAATGAACAGAACCGGTGACAAAGGGCAGCCCTGGCGGAGTCCAACATGCACTGGAAACAGGTCAGACTTACTACCGGCAATGTGAACACAGCTCCTGCTCCGGTCATACAGGGACCGAACAGCCCTTAGCAAAGGGCCCCGAACCCTGTACTCCCAGAGTACTCTCCACAGGACCCCACGAGGGACACGGTCAAATGATTTCTGCAGAGACGTGTCAGCCAAGACAGCCCTACAACATCCACAGACCTAAAATACTCAGGATGGATCTCATCCACCCCCGGGGCCTTGCCACCGAGGAGCTTTCCAACCACCTCAATAACTTCAGCCAGGGTGATGAATGAGTCCGCCTCCGAGTCCCCAGCCTCTGCTTCCTCCTCGGAAGACGTGACGGCAGGATTGATGAGATTCTTAAAGTATTCCTTCCACCGTCTGATAACATCCCCAGTCTAGGTCAACAGCTCCCCACCCACATCGTAAACAGTGTTGGTGAAGCACTGCTTCCCCCTCCTGAAGCGCCAAACGGTTTGCCAGAATTTCTTTGAGGCCGTCCGATAGTCCTCCTCCATGGCCTCTCCGAACTCCTCCCAAACCCGAGTTTTTGCCTCTGCGACCGCCCAGGCTGCGGCACGCTTGGCCCGCCAGTACTCGTCAGCTGCCTCAGGAGTCCCATGAGCCAACAAGGCCCGATAGGACTCCTTCTTCAGCCTGATGGCATCCCTTACTTCCGGTGTTCTCCACCGGGTTCGGGGACTGCCGCTATGACAGGCACCACAGACCTTACGACCACAGCTACGGGCGGCCGTGGTGATCAGTTGACAACTCCGTCTTAGGGTGTCCTAGTGCCACGTGCACTGGTGGACACCCTTGTGCTCGAACATGGTGTTCGTTATGAACAAACTGTGGCTAGCACAGAAGTCCAATAACAGAACACTGCTCGGGTTCAGATCAGGGAGGCCGTTCCTCCCAGTCACCCCTCTCCAGGTGTCACTGTCATTGCCCACGTGGGCATTGAAGTTCCCCAGTAGAACAATGGAGTCCCCGGTTGGTGCACTGTCCAGTACCCCTCCCAGGCACTCCAAGAAGGCTGGATACTCCGCACTGCTTTTCGGCCCGTAGGCAGTGACAGAGTGACGGCCCCACGTCGCTCCTTCGGGCTTTGCCCGGCCGGGCCCCGTGGGGAAAGGCCCGGCCACCAGACCCTCGCTGGCGAGCACCTACTCCAGGTCTGGCTCCAGGGTGGGGCCCCGGTAACGTCAGTCCGGGCGACGTATCTGACCTCATTGTAAAACTCAACATAAGGGCTTCTGAACCGCTCTTTGTCTGACCCGTCCCCCAGGACCTGTTTGCCTTGGGTGACCCTACCAGGGGCATAAAGTCCCTGACAACATAGCTACCGGGATCATTCGGGCACTCAAACCACTCCACCACGTTAAGGTGGCGGCTCAAGGATGCATTTAAGTTCCATGATATCAGTGAAGCAGATACCTTGGTTGGGCCTTTAATTGGATGTGATAAGACTGTTTACAGGCTGTCTCATAATGTTTGAACTTTTATTCATACTAAACTGTTTTGCAGTGACACTGTCGGATCTCTGGTGTAAATAAATGTAAATGTATTTTAAGGAAATGAAACTAGCAGTGACGTGCAGTCAGGGGAGGCAGGTGAGGTCATCACAGAGAAAAAAAAAGTAAAATGAAAAAATAAATGGTTATATTTATCCAATGATATGTACTATAAAGTTATTTTCTATTTAACTTAGCCATGATAAAAGGAGAAATTCAATTTGTCAACTGGACAAAGTTTGTTTGGTTGAAAACGTTTCGCCGCTCATCCGAGAGGCTTCGTCAGTTCTGGTTCTGATGCTGGTTAGACCCTGTTTATATCTCGCTGCAAGGAGGAGCTCACTACACCGGAAAAGTTCTGAACCAATCCCAGCTAATCTGCTATCTTTTGTTTTCCTCTGGCATCTCGTTTAGCATATCTATTCAGCCCTCAGATGAGCTCACTACCCTGGAATAGTTCTGTAACTATCTCAACTAATTGCTCCTTTTGTTTTTCGAATGGCGAATAGTTTAGCCTCTCTATTCAAACTGACGACCGTCTCCACCCCTCTGCCCCTGGCTCGTCTGCCCTAATGCTTTTCTTCGTCTGTTCTGACTTGGTTTAAGAATCGAATTATAAATGGGAGACAAGTTATGTCTAACTCCCCCATTTCTGTTTAACGACGGATTCTCTTTTTTGACAAAAATTGCCTCTTTAACTCCCCTCTCAAACCAGTTCTTTTCCCTGGCTAAGATCTGAACCTCACTGTCCTCAAACGAATGGCCCGTGGTAGTGAGCTCCTCCCTGCAGCTAGATATAAACAGGGTCTAACCAGCATCAGAACCAGAACTGACGAAGCCTCTCGGATGAGCGGCGAAACCTTTTCGACCAAACAAACTTTGTCCAGTTAACAAATTGAATTTCTCCTTTTATCATGGATTCTACCTGGACGACTGAGGGTCTTTTCACGCATCTTAACTTAGCCATTTTAATTTTTCACTTTTACCATTCAAATAGTGAGACAAGACGTGCGGAGAGGCACCAGCCGTTTGTGCCTCACATGGACTGACTGTGCTGTAGTTCAGCAGTGACAGATTCTGCGCTAAAGCGGCTGTGAAAAGACGCCGGGTGAGGCACGTAGTTCCCTGGCCTCATGGTAGAGGCGCTCGTGAGCCCAGGGATTCTTCTACAACTCCTGGGGCAGCAGATTAGAATAAGTGACAGCAAACTACAATTTAGAGTTAGCAAGTCAAGTTTAGCAATCCGTTCTCTTTTTTCTTTTTGTCTGTTTGTTTGTCTGCTTTTTAAATGGAGGGAGATTACATATTAAAGCTCAAGCAGTTTTCTAAACTGGACTTTCAGTTGAAGCAGGAGGTTTTAATTAAATGAAGACCAACGCCAGAGCTAAAGGGTTTGCTCCAGACTACAGGATGAAAGACTCGCTCTTTTCAAACAGCGTGGTACACACCAAAAGGCTGGCTGTGTGCCTCCTGCCTTCCTGGCTTCTTTTCTCAACCTGCTGTGACATTGTCTGGACTCAGATGGGATATTGTGACCTGAAAAATTTACAAAGACGCCTCATTAAACATGAGCGGTCCACTGCTCACATTCAGAACCAGATTGTGTTAAAAATGTCACTATTTTAATTTATGACGCTACGCGGTGAGCTCTGGAAAATGCACTGAACAAACATAATTAATTTTCAGCTTCACATCAAAAATATTACGAGCTCCAGTCACTTACAGGGAGAGAAACTGGCCCGGGTCAAATGAACTTGCCGACACCTGGTTTACATATTTGTAAATCTGATTGTGATGACATCAGTGCCTCACCAGCCATGACCCTCACCGCACGTCACTGGAAACTAGTATTGTTTAATATCTGGATGGCAGATACTTAAGGTCAAAATATAGTAATGAAAGTGAAAAAGTTGGATTCCTAGTTGTTGAATAATTTTAATATAGTCATCTATTAATTAAATCCACAGCAGAATTCCATCTGAGCGTTCCCATTTGGGGCGTCTGGAGCCACAAGCCCGGCTGTGCTCTGGGATGACAGGGCAGAATGATGGCTTTTGACGGACAGAAAAATACCAAAATATTGTGAAGAAACCTGAGCTGTGGTGTTTGGAACAGGCTCAGCTGACTTCAGGGTTTCATTCTGACCTCATGTTTCATTCAGTTTGTTTATGTCATGTAATATCTCCACAGAAACCACAGAAAATAGTGTTTGTGTCCACTGTGACTGCCTCCTGTTGTTCATGTCAGGCATTTCCTGTTTTTAAGTGTTGATGTTTGCCACTGGGAGATTTATGGTTCCAAGTGTAAGCATAGGCAGATCTTAAAGGAGAAGTAACGTTTTTTACAATCTGAGCCTTATTTCGGTAATAAAACAAGTTGTTTTACTCACCCATAGCACTTTGGTGTCATATGGAGCACTTCCAGAGATGTTTAGATTTGCGTTAGCCTAGCGAGAGTTCTAGCCGTAGCTCGGGGCAGATAATATACAGGGCTCTCAAGTCTCACGCATTGAGAGTGTGACACACGCCACACATGGCATTTCTCACGCTGATTTTTTTTTTTTTGTGTGCCCAGAAAATCGGTCTGTGTGGCTCAGTTTATGTTTTCAGCGAAAAAAAACTCTCCCCCTCCTCCCCGTCCCGCTCCCCGGAAAAAAATCAGCCAATCAGAAAATAGATTGTTCTGTTGTTGGGCAGACTGTAGAGTGTAATTTCAGCTGCTAAGCGCACACTGCGGTGATGATAAAACAAACTGAGAACCATCAGGTAATAACTTCATTTATATAACTCTCATTAGTTGCTTTGTAGTTTAAGTTTGCTCTTTAGACAAACATTTACAGCAGGGCTCTCAAGTCTCACGCATTGAGAGAGACAATTCGACGCGTTCACACGGTCACACGGCATTTCTCACGCAATTGTTTCACTCGCACCCCTCCCCGCTCCTCGGAAATTACGCAGTCTCACGCACGACCCCGCTCAAAACTTCAGAGCCCTGAATATATTCCCCGAGCATGTAATATATGCCCCGTGCGGTCTCCATATAACACAAACTTTAGCACTTTTCAAATCATAGAAGCTCGATGTCTTAGTCTACGATTTCGTTTGGTCAAAAGTGGCCTGTAATCCGAGATTTAGCCATAGTTTCGAGTAGATGAGGAGGCCAGTGCGCATGTGCGGAGTCACAGCTGATTTCACTCTCAGCTCCCGGGACCCAAACATGAAACGCAAAGCTGTAAATTATGGCTAAATCTCGGATTACAGGCCACTTTTGACTCAAACGAAATCGTAGACTAAGACATTGAGCTTCTATGATTTGAAAAGTGCTAAAGTTTGTGTTATTTGGAGACCACACGGGGCATATTACATGCTCGGGGAATATATTATATGCCCCGAGCTACAGCTAGAACTCGCGCTAGGCTAAGGCAAATCTAAAACATCTCTGGAAGTGCTCCATATGACACCAAAGTGCTATGGGTGAGTAAAACAACTTGTTTTATTACCGAAATAAGGCAAATTGTAAAAAACGTTACTTCTCCTTAAACCACACACAACCATAACTGAGCGTCGTCATGAGCTTTGAACAACTCTACAACAGTGGTAAAACATTAGTCAAAGGTCCTATATTACACAAAATTGACTCTTGTGAGATCTAAACCATGTTAGAATGTTATCACCTTATTAAAAACATACCCGAAGTTGTATTTTCTTTCATTCACTCATGTGTAATCCATTATTATTAGTCTGTCTACATCTCAAAACATCTCAAAATGCTCTGTTCCACCTTGTGATGTGATGCAGTGGTACTTTTTAAATCCATCCACATGGAACTGATTGATTTTCAGTTTGAGAGAGAAACTCAATATGCCTAAATATGGAGGGTCTGTGAATTAAATGTGTGTAAATGAAACAAAACACAACTTCAGGTATATTTTTGATGAGAAAACAACATGTCGTAGATCAGAAAATAGTGTAACATGGGCAATTCCTGAAACTGAAAAGCAACAACAAGGCGAACCACGTGATGACGTCTGAGTCATGGGGAGATGTTCAGAAGGTGGTGGTGTCAGCTATGAGGGCTATGTTCGGTATGTTCCCCTTCACTACGGCATTGCCCAAGGTTAGCCCACATCCTGACCCTTCTGCATCACTCCTCCACCCCAGCAGATACTTACCATCCTGGGACGCTCTGACAGCCTCACCCCCTCCACACAGGACCGCCCACATACTAGTGCAGGATGTTATAAGTGCCTCACACCCTCCACTGTGACAGAGACTCTGGACTCAGAAGGATAGGTGAGACAATGCCCATTACGTGAATGTCCCTCTGTCACCCTATCCTTGCATGTCTTCCAAATAAATATAGTTTAAGCTCTACAGATTTGTCTATGCGGCAGCTCGCCTCCTCACCAACACTCAGAAAAACAACCACATCACCACTGTCCTGTATTCCTTGCACTGGCTCCCTGTCCAGTTCGGAATTTATTTTAAAATTTTAATGTTTGTTTTTAAAGGAAAAGTAACGTTTTTTTTACAATTTGAGCCTTATTTCGGTAATAAAACAAGTTGTTTTACTCACCCATATCACTTTGGTGTCATATGGAGCATTTCCGGAGATGTTTTAGATTAGCGTTAGGCTAACGCCGTTAGCCTAGCGCGACTTATAGCCATAGCTCGGGGCATTCCCCGAGCATGTAATATGCCCCGTGCGGGCTCCAAATAACAAACTTTAGCACTTTTCAAATCATAGAAGCTCGATGTCTTAGTCTACGATTTTGTTTGAATCAAAAGTGGCCTGTAATCCGAGATTTATCCATAGTTTACAGCTTTGCGTTCCATGTTTGGGTCCCGGGAGCTGAGAGCACAGTCCGCACATGCGCACTTGCGTCCTCATTTGCTCGAAACTATGGCTAAATCTCTGATTACAGGCCACTTTTGACCAAACGAAATCGTAGACTAAGACATCGAGCTTCTATGATTTGAAAAGTGCTAAAGTTTGTGTTATTTGGAGCCCGCACGGGGCATATTACATGCTCGGGGAATGCCCCGAGCTATGGCTATAAGTCGCGCTAGGCTAACGGCGCTAGGCTAACGGCGTTAGCCTAACGGCGTTAGCCTAACGGCGTTAGCCTAACGCTAATCTAAAACATCTCCGGAAATGCTCCATATGACACCAAAGTGCTATGGGTGAGTAAAACAACTTGTTTTATTACCGAAATAAGGCTCAAATTGTAAAAAACGTTACTTTTCCTTTAATGCTGTCAGACATCTTGCACCTTCCTCCCTGTGTGAGCTTTTGACCCCTCACCAACCCAGCAGAGCTCTACGGTCTGCTGGGCAACATCTGCTGGAGGTCCCCCGGTCCCGGGGCAAACAGTGGGGTGATCGTTCGTTTGCAGTGGCCGCTCCAAAACTCTGGAACTCTTTGCCCACTGAGTTACGCTCCATCACTGACCTGCCTCTGTTCAAAGCCAAACTTAAAACTTATTTATTTAGAACGGCTTTTAACACTTAGTGGTCCTGTGACACTTTCTTTATTTTAATTGGTATTTTAATGGTATTTTAATGTGCTTTGTTGACCTTTTTGTATGATGTTTATTGTTTTTAATCTTGTTTTTAATGTTGTACAGCACTTTGGTCGGCTTTGGCTGTTGGAAGGTGCTATAGAAATAAAGTTTGATTGATTGATTGATTGATTGATTGATTGATATGCATAATTTACTCCTAAACATGTCTACTGCCTGCTTGTTCTAGGGTTTGCATGTTCTCTATGTGTCTGCATAGGTTTCTAGGATTCTCTTCCCACTATGGGTGAGTTCACAGTTGTCCATGTTTGGTCTCGGTTTTGAGCTCACTGTAGCTCACAAGTCTTGATGTAGACTTGTTTTGGACCTCTTCTAATCCTGGTTTCGTATCACTACGCCCATGTTAACTCTATCAGCCTGTTCACCTTCAGCGGATGTCTACGCCGAAGTTTACAAGTGAACAGGGTGGTAGAATTAAAGGGATATGTCACCCCCAGGTCAAACTTGGGCATCTCCCCACAGTCCAGGGACTAAAATAAGTGATGAAAAGCGTTTTCCTGCTCACCCAGCCATTGTCCGAGTCTGTCACCACTGACCGCCGCGGTATCTGGTGCTCCTCCGCCTTAGACTGGAGTCTAATGTCGCCAGAGAAAGATTTCGGCCAAAAGGAATTAATTTGCTCGATGCTTTTCCCAATTACTTTATGTGTAGTGCGCATTCATATCGAGTGCAAATAAATGTGCAAATCAACACGGAGAGCTTGCCTTGGTCATTTTGGGTGGGAACTATTTTCCAGTGCGGAAGAATACAGCCGTATCACGCACCACGTTGTGCAACAGGGGAACTCCCTTCCCGGTGCGTAACAGGGATTCCCCTGGCAGCGTGCTGCGTGATTCGGCTGTATTCTTGTAGAGTCACAATGTAAAAGGCCTGATTCATTCCAAGGCCCCAACACCCCCCTAAACCCTGTTGGAGAGTCTATTTACAAGTGTATTTACGTTTCGGGGGATTCGGGCAGCTGCGAAGCCGAGCGCGCATTATTTGAATTTTTGAGATTTTGCGTTTCGTAACTTGAATTCAGAGACGAAAATTAGATTAGATGAGATTAGCCTTTATTGTCTCCCTTGGGAGAAATTTGTCCTCTGCATTTAACCCATCCTGTTATTAGGATGGGTGGGCTGCACATTACTGCGCCCGGGGACCATCTCCATGATCTTCTTGCTTCGGCTTGGTCAGGACCTCAGCTGGAGAATCCTCCCACAGGTGGCTCACGTCACAACGGGCCTTGATGTATCTTCTGCCAGGGGGGCTACCAGTGTCCGCAGACACTGGGGGCGAGGGGTTAAGTGTCTTGCCCAAGGACACAATGGCAGCGCTCATCTGTGGGAGCTGGGTATTTCAAATTTCACGGTCCAAGTGTATTTATGTTTCGGGGGATTCGAACCGCCAACCCCTGGATAACCAGGCAAGCGCTCTACCAACTGAGCTACTGCCGCCCCAAATTTTACATAAAATTTCGTAACTTGAATATTCTTTCGTATTCAGAGACGAAAATTTTACGTAAAGGCGTTTCGTAACTTGGATTATTCGTTATTTGGGTCTTTCGTAAGGTGAGGTATGACTGTAATAATATTTTTGGCTAAAACAATATGTCACACACTGTCACAACACAATCACTGTGCACTCCACTAATGAAACAACTGTACATCACATCAGGTTTGTCAAGTTGTTGTGTACAGTTTTGTATCATGTGGGATCTCGTGTGGGAGTATGGATGAAGTCGGTCTGTGGGAGGAGCCTTGTACAGGTTCATACTGCTAACCATAGGGGCAGTTCGAATAGTTCGAGTACGGCCTAGGAGATGGTTAGATTACTCAAGCATACATGACATCTAAAGCCTCATTGGGCATGTTTTTAGAACATGGTGGAAAGCTCCATAAGAAATTTGCAATATACGCCCTCTTTAGAGAACTCTCCACACAAAATCCACTCATGTTGAAGCGTTCAAAGAAACTATTCCGTTTGAGATGATTTGTGGTGCCAGAGAAGGACCTGGAGTCATGGTTTCATGGTTTCATGTGAGTAGGTTCAGTAGTAGCATCACTTAGAACTGCCCTGACGGAGTTTAAAATGTTAGACCAATCACACTGTTCCAAATACCTCCAGACCTCCACCCCCCCCCCCCCTCACTCTTCCCGTTAGTCCTCCAGGTACTGCCCAGTGTAGCAGCTTTATTTAAAATGTAATTGTGGGATGAGTTTAGGTGTTTAGTCCAACTTTAAAGGTCCCATGGCATGAAATTTTCACTTTCTGAGGTTTTTGAACGTTAATGTGAGCTCCCCTACCCTGTTTAGGTCCCTCCCCCCATGGCTAAAAGTTGCGAAATGTCTAAACTGAGCATTTGCGATCCTTTTCTGCGTTAGAAAAAAACAGAGCTGAAACGGGCGATTTTGAACAAGGCACCTTATTGACGTCAGATCGAAAAATGCAGCTCCACCCCCGTCTGTCTGTACTCAGCTCAGTCTCTGTAAATCACGCCCAGAGAGTTTGGACCGCGAATGCGCTAGGCAATGCGAAATGCGTTTTTTATTTGCCTGGAGGCACGTCCGAGTGTTTCTAGGCTCGGAAGTCCTTTATCTGAGCCTCTGGACCTTTGAACAGCAGTGGTTTAATTTTATTTTATGTGGAAATGTGTTTATTTTTCAATGGAACGCTTCTCATCTCTTCCTCTGTGCAAAAACGCGGAAATGGGTCAGAGCGCGCAGCTGAGAGCGGAGAGTTTGGCCATGCCCCCACCCTCTACTATAGGCCATCTCTTATCTCCTCATTTGCATTCAAGCAACAACTCCCATTATGGCCTGTTCAGAGAGAGAAAAATTACTCTTTCTCATCTTATCTCTTTTTCTCATGCACTGAGTGTTGATTTTGAAGAAGGATTCATTTACAGTTTTAGGGAACCATTAAGGAGCCATATAAAAGCATCAAGAAGTACCATGTCATGGGATCTTTAAGAGCATTTTAGGAAAAGAGAGCGACTGAATATGATTGGTCGCTCATCCGAGAGGCCTCTTCACTTTTGACAGCGTTCTGTAAGTCTTATATCTGTCTGAAGGGAGAAGCTAACGACTCTGAAACTAACACACCCTAGTTGCTAAGTTGTTTCCTGCATATGTGAGATAACAACAGCAAAAATATAGGTAAATATTTATAAAACATACAGAGTGCCAAAAGGAAATGCAAAGTGCATAATGCAATAACATTTAACACAAGAAAACATCTTTACAAATTATTTTTGAAAGCCAATTTCTGCATAAGATTTTTTTTTTTTGCTTTTATAAGAAAAATTGATTTAAAGAAAAATATGAAAGATAACTTCTTTCACCAGATTTTGAATTTTAATCGAAGTTTTTAACACTGAAAATATAATACATATATTGTTATTATTCTAAATTTCATTTGATGAATTTTAAGTATACATTTTCAATGTTAATTCAAAAGTTCAAAACTCCACGCACAGCTTCCTGGTGCTGGTAACAACAGGAACATTGAATAATTCCAGAAAAGAAGAAATTTACCGCACACTCGCTTCACTTTACTCTTATTCCTTTATTGAGCTTAGAGCGAACAACGTGTTTCGCTTCTACAGCATCATCAGGTTTCAGGCTGTAGAAGCGAAACACATTGTTCGCTCTAAGCTCAATAAAGGAATAAGAGTAAAGTCAAGCGAGTGTGCGGTAAATTTCTTCTTTTCTGGATACATTAAACATTGTTTAAAAATTCTAAATAAGAAAAGATCACCTTTAATATTATTCAGCTAAAAATATTTTCAAGCCCTTCAAAAATCATGTTTTTTTTGCAGAGTAAAAAAAATTCAAAGTGAGAGATTCAGCAACATTTAAAATTCAAAATCTGCTGAAACAAAGAATCCTCTATTGAAAAGTTTGTTTTGCGTGTCCTCTGTGTTGTCGCCTTTGTACGCCCGGGGCCATCGCTCCTTCAGACACATGTGTGGTTATAGGACATAGATAATGTTCTTTAAATAAATAATACATGATGATACTGGCTTCTAATGAGCTCATTGGTGTAAGTGAGTCCTTTGGGAGATTGTCCATGTGGGTGTGGCTTATTTGGCGGGAATGACCACTGGTAGGTCAGTGGTCAGCTCAGGCTGCTGTGTGTCCTCCTCGTCGCTCTCATCTGATTGGCTGTCGGCTGTGCCTGGTGTAGCGGTGGCCTCCTCGCTGCTCTGGCTCAGGCTCTCCCCCTCTGGGCTCTCCGCACTGGCACTGGCGCTCTCCTCGTCGGTGCTGGCGCTCTCCTCGTCGGTGCTGGCGCTCTCCTCGTGGGTGCTATCAGAGCTGATGCTGTCCGCTCTGCAGACACACACACGTTAGCTTTTATGCTTAAAGGAGAATTAACGTTTTTTACAATCTGAGATGATCAGATGTTTGCGGTCTCCAAATAACACAAACTTTAGCACTTTTCAAATCATAGAAGCTCAGTGTCTTAGTCTACATTTTCGTTTGAGTCAAAAGTGGCCTCTAATCCGAGATTTATCCATAGTTTGGAGTAGATGAGGAGGACAGTCGCATGTGCTCAGTCACAGCTGATTTCGCTCTCAGCTCTCGGGACCCAAACATGAAAGGCAAAGCTGTAAGACGTTTGGACCATCGTGTTTGCAGTACCCACTTCAGTCGGGACAATTTTTTACCAGCAAAGGAAAAGAAAGAAGGCCAGCGGATTCAGCGCACAATTCTGAGAAGTAATGCAAAACCGATGGCTGTTCTCTGCTGCTCCTAAAACTGTCTCCGCACTGTCCTCCTCATTTACTTGAAATTATGGCTAAATCTCGGATTACAGGCCACTTTTGACTCAAATGAAAGTGTAGTCTAAGACATTGAGCTTCTATGATTTGGAAAGTGCTAAAGTTTGTGTTATTTGGAGGCCGCAAACATGTGCCCCGAGAACTCACGTTACGGATATCGCTAAACTAAAACATCTCCGGAAATGCTCCATATGACACCAAAGTGCTATGGGTGAGTAAAACAACTTGTTTTATTACCAAAATAAGGCTCAGATTGTAACACACAAACCCTGCAGGCTGTGAAAACACTTTATCAACACTCCATACACCTTCATTAGAATCATTTGGATCATTTCAGCTATAGAATTTCCTATCTATATATGCAGGATGTGTGTGTTAAAATACGTGAATGAAACAAAAGACAACTCTGGGTATATTTTTGATGAGGAAACATTAGAGCATAAATCAGAAAATAGCATAATATGGGCCCTTTAACGCATGTTAACATGTAGAGATTCTTCTTGCTACAGTGAAATATCTTTCGGAGCTCTCACTTTGCCTGGCCGTCCTCCCCCTCGGTGGTGCCGGAACTGTCACTGGAGCTGTCACTGGCGCTGGCGCTGCTGCTCTGGCTGGGGCTGCCCTCCATGTCCAGAGAGGCTTGTCTGGGGCTCAGGTCCTGGCTCTCCACCTCCGGCGTGCTGGTGTCCTCCTCCAGCAGATCCTGTTGAACTTGCACACCCTGACACACACACATGTGCATGCACACACACACACACACACACACACACACACACACACACACACATGCGCACACACACACACACACACACACATGCGCACACACACACACACACACACACACGCACGCACATAATTTAGATAGAAGCAAAAATGGTTCAATCAAGTTCAAGTCCAAATGATACAGGGTGCAGCAAGGGTCAGTTTTAGGACCACCTATGTACATGTATCTTAAAGAGGGGGTATTTGGGTCATTCCAGAATTGGAGGACATTTTACGTCCCACCCATCAAATATTAAACAATCCTCATAGAAAATACTAAAACATACAGTTTCTGAGTGAATTTACTTGTCCTGAGACCAAATCTAAAAAAACTAAGAGAAAAGAATGCTTGAAAATAGTTTTTAAAATACCAAATAAGTCTGGAGTTCCCCCAAAATGCCATTTTCCTCTTGTCCCACCCCTCTAATGACCAAACTGAATCTCAAATAAAACAGTTAAAATTGAATTGAAATTTCTTGTTTTTTCTATCATTTGTTTCATTTCCATCTCTTGTAACTGTGGAACATTTGTTTTAATAGACATAATATTTCAAATAATAATTATTATTCATGGAACATGTGTCCCACAACCTGCACCAACCCTGTTACCAGAACATTTTTAGTCTGGTAGAAGAAGAAGAAGCCCACAAGCCTACATCACCTATGCCCCCACATGGCAATTTTCCATAAATATACAAAAACATGACACGATGTGCTTTAGTTTAATTAGCGGAATGCACACTGATTGTAATGTGATAGTGCTCTGAAGGGGGAGTGACTTAGGCTATGTTTATAAGGCGACGATCAAAACAGAAGACGCAAAAGTGGCGTCTCGTCTTCAATTTTTTTTATCCGCGTTTAGACGAGCGTTCTCAACAGGAAATGTTTGTTTATACGAAGACGCAAAAGTGGACGCAAAAGCCAGCGAAGGGAGGCGCTGTAAATAACTGGACTGAGTTCAGCGTGGGAAACAACAAAAAACAACAACAAAAAAAACAAACAAACATCACAACAGCGTCAAGTTACATTTCTAACCACGACTGTACCCGAAAAGAGAAAGGGAAAACTTCAAAATAAAATGTTCTGGTTGCGTTTTAAATGAGTTGTTAAGTTCCGCTCCAAACATTTCAGTGACTTGTATTTTTGTTGACATCTTTTGAATATTGTACTGAAAATAGTGACATTACAGGAGGATTACAGTGAATTAGAAAATATAAAATCACATGGGGTTTTACATTTGAAGTGCCTCATGCGGAAGTCGCTTGTCTTGGCGTCTGTGTGGCTGTGAGAGTGTGAGAAAGACTTGTACGTGAAGAAGAGAAAAGACCGTAGACGTGTGTGGGTGCCATTTATACAATTGTTGAAATGGCTCTTGTGTGTTGACTAGAGCTGCTTGAACATCCGTGGTATCAAGGTATGCCGCATCTATGTGACGTAAACACGTACGCGACGTGAGCAGATCTGACCAGTTTTGTGTCTTGGGCAGTTTACACGGAAACGCTACAGCGGAGCGTATTTAACTTTTCCACTCTGGAGGGTGGTTTCAGATTTTTGCGTTTTTAGGCCCCCAAAATGCCGTCACCGTGTAAACGAAAGGCACTTCCGATAAAATATTTTGTCGTTTTTACCCATAAGCGTTCTCGTGTAAACAGGCCCTTAGCACAGGTTACAACGGGAGGGGAACACAGAACATCAAAAATTAAACATGAAACATGTTAATTTGTTGTTTTGGGAGAATTAAGCATTTTCATTAAAAGTAACATGGTGAAATGATGTTATGTGTTAGCAGTTAATACCCCATAGAAAAGTAATATCCTTCTTTAATAATATGGGATACAGGGTACAACCATTTGTGTTGCCTTAAAGGTCCCATGGCATGAAATTTTCACTTTCTGAGGTTTTTGAACGTTAATGTGAGCTCCCCTACCCTGTTTAGCCCCCCCCCCATGGTTAAAAGTTGTGAAATGTCTAAACTGAGCATTTGCCATCCTTTTCTGCGTTATAAAAAATCGGAGCTCAAACGGGCGATTTTGAACAGGGCACCTTATTGACGTCAGCTCGAAAAAAGAAATGCAAATGCAGTTCCACCCCCGTCTGTCTGTACTCAGCGTCTCTGTAAATCACGCCCAGAGAGTTTGGACCGCGAATGCGCTAGGCAATGCGAAATGCGTTTTTTTATTTGCCTGGAGGCACGTCCGAGTGTTTCTAGGCTCGGAAGTCCTTTATCTGAGCCTCTGGACCTTTGAACAGCAGTGGTTTAATTTTATTTTCTGTGGAAATGTGTTTATTTTTCAATGGAACGCTTCAAATCTCTCCCCCTGTGCAAAAACACGGAAAAGGATCAGCTGAGAGCTGAGAGCGAGAGCGGAGAGTTTGGCCACGCCCCCACCCTCTACTATAGGCCAGCTCCTTTCTCCTCATTTGCATTCAAGCAACAACGCCCATAATGGCCTGTTCAGAGAGAGAAAAAATACTCTCTCATCTTATCTCTGTTTCTCATGCACTGAGTGTTGATTTTGAAGAAGGATTCATTTACAGTATTAGGGAACCATTAAGGAGCCATATAAAAGCATCGAGAAGTACCATGTCATGGGACCTTTAAAGTTCTACTCTGGCTGGGTAGAAGTTCACACTGTTTTTTCCTTAAAGTCCTCTGCATTATACATGTCCTGTGTAAGTTGTGATGCCCACTGTAAAGAGCTGTTACCTTGTACAGCTTGAAGGCTTTGTGCACCTCATTGCCGTAGGCTGGCTCGTAGGCGCTTTTCTTGCTGATGTAGTCCCAGGATTTGTGGGGTTCAGGCAGTACGTGGTAGGACTTGTCCTCCACATACACAATGCTCTTGTACTCGCTGGGGTACGAGCCCAGGCTGTCCCCACGCCCTGAGTCCGCTGTGTCGTCTGTGACAATGGTGGGGTCGATGGGGTCAGGGGTCATCACTTCCACGACGGTTGTTGTGGTAGCATCATCAGTGACAATCACAGGGGACACTGTAGCTGTGGACACAGTGGAGGCTTCACCGGACTCAGAGCTCTCTGACTCCTCAGTTTCCTGAAATTCAAGTTTTCAATCAATTAATCCAAATCTTTATTTGTGCTGAAGGGGCAGGTTAAAGGAGAATTAACGTTTTTTACAATCTGAGCCTTATTTCGGTAATAAAACAAGTTGTTTTACTCACCCATAGCACTTTGGTGTCATTTGGAGCATTTACGGAGATGTTTTAGTTTAGCGATATCCGTAATGTGAGTTCTCGGGGCACAAGTTTGCGGTCTCCAAATAACACAAACTTTAGCACTTTTCAAATCACAGAAGCTCAATGTCTTAGTCTACACTTTCGTTTGGTCAAAAGTGGCCTGTAATCTGAGATTTATCCATAGTTTCGAGTAGATGAGGAGGACAGTGCGCATGTGCGGAGTCACAGCTTATTTCACTCTCAGCTCTCGGGACCCAAACATGAAACGCAAAGCTGTAAATTATGGATAAATCTTGGATTACAGGCCACTTTTGACTCAAACAAAAGTGTAGACTAAGACATTGAGCTTCTATGATTTGAAAAGTGCTAAAGTTTGTGTTATTTGGAGACTGCACATTACGGATATCGCTAAACTAAAACATCTCCGGAAGTGCTCCATATGACACCAAAGTGCTATGGGTGAGTAAAACAACTTGTTTTATTACCGAAATAAGGCTCAGATTGTTAAAAAAAAAAACAACAACGTTAATTCTCCTTTAAGCCCACTGAGCAGGAATAACAAAAAGCTCAAGAAGAAAAAAAAAGAAAAAATGTGTATGAGAGCAGGGACAGGGAAGTAGCAGCTCAAGGGACAAAATGTGTCCCTCCTCTGTGTCCTCCGGCAGCACCACAGCGGTCCTCCAGGGGGAGCAAGTGAGCTATGGACACACAACATGGAAGCCTCTCCTTAACTTCTCTCTCCCTCTCGCTCTCGCTCTGTTGTTAGGGTTACGGCATTGTTTTATATGGCCTGTAGCATTTACTTTACCTGCTACTTATTTATGTAACCACCACTGTCCATCACTGCACTGCACACAGTCATCTGAGTCACTTTATTGTAGTGATATTATATATGACTGAACTGGAGTCACTTTAACTGCTGTTTGTTCACTGCTCACAATCAAAGACATTTATTGTGCAGCGTTCCTGTGCCTTTTAACCTTACACTGTTGTGTTTTTTTTAGTTGATTGTACATACTTATTGTTATTATTTATCTTAATTTTGATGCATGCTCATATTTCCTACTGTTTCTGAAACTTGCGTTGTGACACTGCAATTTCCCCATTGTGGGACAAATTAAGGATTATGTGTGAAGAGTCCCTCAGTCGTCCAGGTAGAATCCACGGCAAAAGGAGAAATTCAATTTGTCAACTGGACAAAGTTTGTTTGGTCGAAAACGTTTCGCCGCTCATCCGAGAGGCTTCTTCAGTTCTGGTTCGAGTGCTGATAGACACTGCTTATATCGAGCTGCAGGGAGGAGCTAACTACAATGAAATTATTCTGAAACTATCTCAACTATTTGTTTTTGAGTTTCTGTCTTTTGTTTTTCCAATTTCTCTGGCGTCTAGTATAGCACACCCATTCAACCCCTAAACGACCATTTGGACCACTCCTTGGAGGACAGTGAGGTTCAGATCTTAGCCAGGGAAAAGAACTGGTTTGAGAGGGGAGTTAAAGAGGCTATTTTTGTCACAAAAAAAAAATATAAAAAAAATAAATAAAAGAATCCTTCTTTAAACAGGAATGGTGGAGTCAGACATAATTTGTCTCCCATTTATAATTCCATTCTCAAACCTAAATCAAAACAAACCAAGGAAACAATAGGGCAGACAGGTCAGGACCAGAGGTGTGAAAAAACTGTCGTTTAGGGGTTGAATGGGTGTGCTAAACTAGACCCCAGAAAAATTGGAAAAACAAAAGACAGAAACTCAAAAACAAATAGTTGAGATAGTTTCAGAATAATTTCAGTGTAGTTAGCTCCTCCCTGCAGCCAGATATAAGCAGTGTCCATCAGCACTCTGACCAGAACTGATGAAGCAGCACGGATGAGCAGCGAAACGTTTTCAACCAAACAAAACCAAACTTTGTCCAGTTGACAAATTGAATTTCTCCTTTTGCCAATAAAGGATTATATTATCTTATCTTATTTCAGAGCTAGATAGTTAGCCTAGCTAATCCAGGGCTCTCAAGTCTCACGCATTGAGAGTGTGACACACGCAATTCGACGTGTTCACACGCCACACATGGCATTTCTCACCCTGATTTTTTATTATTATTTTTTTTGTGCCCAGAAAATCGGTCTGTGTGGCTCAGTTTATGCAGCACCGTGCGTTTTCAGCGAAAAAACCTCTCCCCCTCCTCCCCGTCCCGCTCCCCGGAAAAAAATTAGCCAATCAGAAAATAGATTGTTCTGTTGTTGGGCAGACTGTAGAGTGTAGTTTCAGCTGCTAAGCGCACACTGTGGTGATGATAAAACAAACTGAGAACCATCAGGTAATAACTTCATTTCTATAACTCTCATTAGTTGCTTTGTAGTTTAAGTTTGCTCTTTAGACAAACATTTACAGCAGGGCTCTCAAGTCTCACGCATTGAGAGAGACAATTCGACGCGTTCACACGCTCACGGCATTTCTCACGCAATTCAAGCCACCCCCCCATCCCCTCCTCGGGAAAAATTGTTCACTCGCTCCTCGGAAATTACGCAGTCTCACGCACGACCCCGCTCAAAACTTGAGAGCCCTGAATAAAGGATTATCTTATCTTATCTTATCTCAGAGCTAGCTAGTTAGCATAGCTAATCTCCATGCAGGGTCACCATGGATACAGGAAAAACAAACTGCTCAAATCACACAACCCATTAGTCCTTGTGCCCTTTGAAGTGCACAAGCTGCACTTCTTTTGTTGCGTTCATGGGCTCCTCGGGAAATCTGGGTTGACAGGGGTTCCAAAATCTTAAGTTCAAAATGTAAGATCAATTTTTAAAAATGCTGCTCAGTGTGGCAGCCAGTGAGCCACAAAAAATAATTGAGCATGAGAACGAGGATGTACTAGTATGGACTTAGGCTCACCTCTGTGTCATCGTCCTCCTCGACCTCCTCATCATCATCGTCATCACTGTCCTCGCTGTCGGGACTCTGTGTGGAGGCCGAAGCTGTGGCCGATGCAGAGTCAGACACAGAGTCAGACACAGGGTCAGACCCAGAGGCAGACTTCAGCTGCACTGAAACATCGGCAGCCACCTGCAGTCACAGCACATGACACGAGAACTGTTGAAATCAGGCCAGGCTCAGATTAGGACAGCACTATGCCTGTTAAATGATATAGATTTAGTCTTTGGTGGACAGTATTAAGTCTATTCTTGGGCTTGGGATTTAAAGGAGAATTACGTTTTTTTACAATCTGAGCCTTATTTCGGTAATAAAACAAGTTGTTTTACTCACCCATAGCACTTTGGTGTCATATGGAGCACTTCCAGAGATGTTTTAGATTAGCGATTAGCCGTAGCGCGAGTTGTAATTTATGCCCCTCTCCAAATAACACAAACTTTAGCACTTTTCAAATCATAGAAGCTCGATGTCTTAGTCTACACTTTCGTTTGAGTCAAAAGTGGCCTGTAATCCGAGATTTATCCATAGTTTTGAGTAGATGAGGACGCCAGTGCGCATGTGCGGAGTCACAGTTTATTTCACTCTCAGCTCTCAGGACCCAAACATGAAACGCAAAGCTGTAAACTATGGATAAATCTTGGACTACAGGCCACTTTTGACTCAAACGAAATCATAGACTAAGACATCGAGCGTCTATGATTTGAAAAGTGCTAAAGTTTGTGTTATTTGGAGACCGCTCGGGGCATATATTAGCGCTACGGCTATCGCTAATCTAAAACATCTCTGGAAGTGCTCCATATGACACCAAAGTGCTATGGGTGAGTAAAACAACTTGTTTTATTACCGAAATAAGGCTCAGATTGTAAAAAACGTTAATTCTTCTTTAATGGAATTTCAGTTTCTTGCAGATAGGTGCCATTTTGAAGAGTTTTCATTCAAAGATATATTTTTATTTGTTTTATTATTATTTTTCATCTTTGAAAGCCATAGACTGTCAGACAGTAATTGTGCTCTTGTCTTCTACAGTTATAATCTATGACTCATCAACACTTTATACTTTTGATACTTTAAATCTCAATATTGATCTAAGGCTACGTTCACACTGCAGCCTGAAACGACCCAAATCCGATTTTTTTGCCTCTATGCGACCTGTATCTGATCTTCTAATGACAGTGTGAACGACACAGATCCGATTTTTTCAAATGCGATCCAGGCCACTTGGATATGTGGTCCTAAATCCGATACATATCCGATCTTTTGACATGCGACTGCAGTCTGAACGGCCAGGTCGCATTCATCCGACCTGAGTGTGTTTCCTCCAATGACAGTGGTACAAGTAGGCGTTCACAAATGTGCACAAACGTTCTTCTCGTCATGCGAAAATAGTATATAAACTCGTATCAGTGAAGCGGCGAAGCACGGGGCAATCCCACCACTCTTGCCTGTGACTCCGCACCCACATGTTCCTTTCTGCACACGTTGCTGCCACTGCCCCGCAAAACGCTGTGGCCAAAAACCTCGTCCTTCTCCGTCTCCTCCTTAAAACAAATAAGCTGTACATGTTTTGGCTCTGGTACGAAAGCAACTTTAGGCTACTTCCGTAAACATTGAGCGCGTTCGCTGCGTGTGACGTCATCGTGTCCTCCAAGACGCATGCGGGACACTTTTGGGGAGTTTAGCGTTCACACTGGAGATCACATACAATTCGCATTTAACTGGAAATGTGAACGGCCTCGCAAAAAAATCGGATTTCACAAAAAAATCGGAATTGAGCATTAAGCCCTGCAGTGTGAACGTAGCCTAAGTCAACTTAATAAAAGAAACAAGTCCTCTGACATCCTGTTGAAAACTGTAGCACCTCAAATGTGTTTTTTTTTTTCATTTGTGCCAAAATGTTTTTTTTGTGTTTTTTTTTTTTTTTTTTTTTTTCAGTTGGTCAATCTCATCTTTTCGTATTGATCCCAGACTCGTGAAAATGCTGTTTGAATCCATTTTGTATTTTAGGAGTTTTCAGACTATCATAAAACTTTTCTCAGTGTTTAATCATGTGTGCATTAAAGGAAAATTAACGTTTTTTTACAATCTGAGCCTTCTTTCGCCAATAAAACAAGTAGTTTTACTCACCCATAGCACTTTGGTGTCAATTGGAGCAGTTTTGTAGAAGTTATGTTGAGCCGTTCTGTTCTTCTAATGATCCCGTATCCGTTAGCGTGAGTGCTCGGGGCATTACTTTGCGGTGTCCAAATAACACAAACTTTAGCACTTTTCAAATCACAGAAGATCGCTGTGTCAGGGTAGACTTTTAGTAGATTCCAAAACGGCCTGAAACCCGATCTCGCAACAGAAAAGTAAAGTTCAGAGCGGTGTTAGCTTCTTTCGGACTAGCGGTGTTTACAAAACAGCTGAGTTCACGCATGCGCACTGTCCTCTCTGATGACATCATCAAATGAAACTATAGCTGGATATCGGGTTTCAGGCCGTTTTGGAATCCACTAAAAGTCTACGCTGACACAGCGATCTTCTGTGATTTGAAAAGTGCTAAAGTTTGTGTTGTTTGGAGACTGCAAAGTAATGCCCCGAGCACTCATGCTAACGGATACGGGATCATTAGTAGAACAGAACGGCTACAACATAACTTCTAAGAAACTGCTCCAATTGACACCAAACTGCTATGGGTGAGTAAAACTACTTGTTTTATTGCCGAAAGAAGGCTCAGATTGTAAAGAAAACGTTAATTTTCCTTTAAGTCTCCATGGTAACCACTGAACCGTAGATATACATGTAGAACACCCCAGCGTGATGTCACTGCAAAGTATCAATAATATGCTACACTGCGTGAAAACAAACACACATGTAATATTACCCCTGGGTATGGCTATAGTATGTCTGATTATGATAAGAGCATTAATAAGTCCAGTTAAGGTTAGGGCTTGAGATGGGGTCAGGAGGTAGGGTCAGGAGGTAGGGTCAGGAGATGGGGTCAGGAGGTAGGGTCAGGAGATGGGGTCAGGAGGTAGGGCCAGCGGGTAGGGTCAGGAGGTAGGGTCAGGAGGTAGGGTCAGGAGATGGGGTCAGGAGGTAGGGTCAGGAGATGGGGTCAGGAGGTAGGGTCAGGAGATGGGGTCAGGAGGTAGGGCCAGCGGGTGGGGTCAAGGTCTGACCTGTTCCTCGGAGGCCTCGTCGCTGTCATCAGAGTTGCTGGACACTGACACGTGCTGAAACAGGAGCATTACATTTAGGAGCTCAGAATTTGGACATGTGAAGAGTCACGACACCACAGTTGATTCTGAAGAAACCTAAACAAAGCCTTGTGTGATCTGTTGCTCCAATCTGAACCAGTGAGGACAACAGACTTTGTGGAAGTTTAGGATTCTTTTGCATGAATCAGCAAGATTTGGAGGGAATGGAATCTGAACATGCAAACTCCTTAAAGGAAAAGTAACGTTTTTTACAATCTGAGCCTTATTTCGGTAATAAAACAAGTTGTTTTACTCACCCATAGCACTTTGGTGTCATATGGAGCACTTCCAGAGATGTTTTAGATTTGCGATCTCCATAATGTGAGTTCTTGGGGCACATGTTTGCGGTCTCCAAATAACACAAACTTTAGCACTTTTCAAATCACAGAAGCTCGATGTCTTAATCTACGATTTCGTTTGAAGCAAAAGTGGCCTGTAATCCGAGATTTAGCCATAGTTTCGAGTAGATGAGGAGGCCAGTGCGCATGTGCGGAGTCACAGTTTATTTCGCTCTCAGCTCCCGGGACCCAAACATGAAACGGAAAGCTGTAAACTATGAATAAATCTCGGATTACAGGCCACTTTTGACTCAAACGAAAGTGTAGACTAAGACATCGAGCTTCTATGATTTGAAAAGTGCTAATGTTTGTGTTATTTGGAGACCGCACGGGGCATATATTACATGCTCAGGGGATATATTATATGTCCCGAGCTATGGCTAGAACTTGCGCTACGGCTATCGCAAATCTAAAACATCTCTGGAAGTGCTCCATATGACACCAAAGTGCTATGGGTGAGTAAAACAACTTGTTTTATTACTGAAATAAGGCTCAGATTGTAAAAAACGTTAATTCTCCTTTAAGGTCCATGGACCCGTCCATTTCCAAGTCTTCTCGTTGTTTACAATGACAAATAAATTCTGTGCTAAACATGTTATAATGGTTTACACAGCCTGGTCCGGCCTGTTTTGCTGACCTGTACAGAGGTGGACTGGGACAGAGACTGTCTCTGAAGTATGGCAGTGGGACGTCTCGCCTGTAGGACACAAAAGGACAAGGTCAGGTCAGTGCCTCAATGTTTCCACTATGAGAAACGCTTTAGAGGAATATGTGTACTCACCACCTCCTCAGAGCTCTCCGAACTGCTCAGAGAAACTTTCCTCACCTGGAATAAAATCTAGTGTGAGAAGATGCTTTTTGCACAGGCTTGTTTATGATCTGTTTTGGGGCTCAAGGAGTGAAGAGTCTCGTCTCTCTCTTTCATTCATGTATTATTACGGACAAAAAGATCAACTTTATGTCATTGTTTTAGTCAGTCAAAGTTAGGTTTGATTTCAATACTAAGGAATAGACTTGATACTCAATACCAAGTATAACAAAAAACTCTTTTCTTTAGACAACATTAAATATATTACCATGTGGCCTTACATTTGTGTAACCCCTCAGTGGTCCAGGTAGATTCCACAGTGGTCCATGGGCGTATACAAGTCTATGTGCTCTTATACTTGTTCTGAGACAGCTCAAGATCATTCTAAAGTGATTCAGGAAAAGTTCTGTCCTGTCCTGTCAATGGAACCTTTTTTCGTGGGACTTTTTTTTAGTACTGATACTAGTTTTCTTTCTCAGCTGTCGTACTGCACTACTGTTTGGTCTCAAACCAACCCGACCACTCTAAAGCCTCTCGAACGACTTTATAACCGTGTTTATAACATTTTAGACAAAAAGCCAATCAGATTTCATCACTGTCTAATTTTATCCAAATATAAGTTATTAAATTTTACACATTTTTGCAATTTTAGCTATGTAAAGCTTGTTTTTAAATGTTTGAATAGACTTGCACCGGAACCTCTGAGCAGATGTGTAAACAGACTCTCCACAAGGTCCACAAGAGCCACCACACATGGGGACTGCACAGTTCCCTTTTGCACAGACTGTATTTTCAGTGAAAGGAGCAAACCTTTGGAACTTTTTACCTGCTCATATAAAAACTATAACCAGACTCTCCACTTTTAAGAAACAGACTAAGTCCTGGTTTATTCACCAGCAGCAGTGTGATCATGTGTAACTGCATGTATGTGTGTGTGTGTGTTTGTGTGTGTGTGTGTGTGTGTGTGATCATGTGTAACTGCTGTATGTGTGTGTGTGTTTGTGAGGGGAATGACAGTGTGTTTTATGTGCCTATGTTTAGTGTGATATTGTTGTTTTAGTTTATCTTATCATTATCTTATCATTATTTTAACTATATATATATATATATATATATATATATATATATATATATATATATATAATATATATATGTATATATAATATATATATATGTATATATAATATATATATGTATATATATATATATATAGGATGGGTTAAAATGCAGAGAAGAATTTCTCCAGTGTGAGATCAATAAAGTCACTTCTTCTTCTTATCCATCTCTTTTATTCTCCATTATTATATTAAAACTAGTATCTTACTTTACTTTACTTTACTTTATTGTTTATTTGATGGGGACAGATACAACAAACATAGATTAACATCTGATGCAGGTACCACAGTGTTTTAGCCAATGTAGCTAATTCGCAACACCAGTCCCTAGGAGGGCTTTTAAACAGATTTCAGTAAGTAAAAAAGTTAAAATGTATTGATAATGGTATAATATAAATTACTATCTGATTTTCAATATTTTGACAACTGTATCATGATTACGTCTTATATCCTCCTGAGACCCGCCCATTCATTAGTGTCCTTTATAGTGCACATTGAGTTAACCAGTTCATCTTTTAAGTTTTGAGATAGCACAGCCACAAACTAGAATCTTTGATAAAATAAATAAATAAATAAATAATAATAATAAATACAACAATAAAAATAATAAATACAAATAAATACATAAATAAATACATTCAAATATAAATAAAAATGCATAAATAAGTAAGTAAATAAATAAATAAATAAATAATATTAAATATATTAAAAGGGAATCCAAAAGCTTTTGGAGGTGACTGTAGAACCTTGTCAGAGATGTTGGTCATAAAAAAAAATATATGTTTTTTTTAGGTCGTTAACTTCACATGGATTTAACACTATTACACTATTCATAATGTTAGAACATTATGAATAAAAATAAATTTAACAAAATGTAAATGCTAAGGTGTTCATTTACCTCCAAATATAAAATTTAAAGAATATTAATAATAATTTAGATACACTTTTTGCCTTTGGGTCCCAGGAGGATGAACGTTTAGCCAGCAAAAACTGATGACATTGATGAAAACAAAAAGTATCTTAGTGAACGTAATGAATGCTCCACATCCTCACATCCTCACACAGCTCTGGTCACATCTGTCGGTATCCCAGAAAACACAGAGGAGGCGGTCCAATATCATACTCCTCAACATGGACTAAGCTCCTTGTCACCTCCTCTGCACCTCTTCCTCAGCACATCGTCTGCGCCTCCTCAGCTCCACCGCAGTTCTCCCCAGCTTCTCCTCATCTCCTCTCCTACACCCCGTCATCTCCTCCTCTGCCCCTGCTCCTTTCCTTCCTCCTTTCCTTCCTCCTCCTTCCTCCTTTCATTCATTACACAGTTAAGCTTCCGTGTGTTGAGAGGCAGACCCCTGATGTGGTCAGTACACAGTGGGGACATGACTTAGGGGTCAGGGGATAGGGGACATGGCATAGGAGTTTGGACAAAGGGCAGAGGACATAGTAGGAGGATGTAGTGGTTTGGACATAGGGGTAAGGGTGTAGGAGACACGGGATAGGTAAAAGGGGCCAGGGCTTAGAGCCGAGGATACACGGATTAGAGTGTATGGGTCAGAAAGTAAGGTTCAGGATTGCTTAGGGGACACGACATAGGGGTCAATGAAGAGTAGACTGACCGGTTTACAGAGGACTGCGGTGAAGAGCAGAGCGACGAGCAGCGGCACCTTCATCCTGTCACACACAAACAGGAGACAATGTTCAAACACAGGGGACTCAACCAGGACTAAAGCAGGACCTTGAACAGGACCAAACCAGGACTAAAGCAGGACTATACCCAGTCTGCATGCATCTGTCTTGTAAATATAGCCGTATGCAGGGCGTGTGGAGCCAGAGGAGGACTGTGGCTTTACTCGCTTTCCTCTTTTAACCTGCTCAATTACACAGTGAGGCCGAGTCATTACAGAGTCGTACAGCACCCAAACACACCAGGGCCTCCAGCGCACCACAGCCCTCGAACGCACCACAGCCCTAAGCAAACAGACCCAGGTTTTCTTATGCACAGACAACCACATCCGCCTTGCAGTCCTGGGCTGGCTCTAGGACCAGCTCTCTACAGGGAAGATCTGGGTCCTGAGCCCTGGTTTAGTCCTGGTTTAATCCTGGTTTAGTCCTGGTTTAATCCTGGTTTAATCCTGGTTTAGTCCAGGTTTAATCCTGGTTTAGTCCTGGTTTAATCCTGGTTTAATCCTGGTTTAGTCCAGGTTTAATCCTGGTTTAGTCCTGGTTTAGTCCAGGTTTAATCCTGGTTTAGTCCAGGTTTAATCCTGGTTTAGTCCAGGTTTAATCCTGGTTTAGTCATGGTTTAATCCTGGTTTAGCCCTGGTTTAGTCCTGGTTTAATCCTGGTTTAGTCCTGGTTTAGTCCAGGTTTAATCCTGGTTTAGTCCAGGTTTAATCCTGGTTTAGTCATGGTTTAGTCCTGGTTTAGTCATGGTTTAATCCTGGTTTAGTCATGGTTTAGCCCTGGTTTAGTCCTGGTTTAATCCTGGTTTAGTCATGGTTTAGTCATGGTTTAGTCCTGGTTTAATCCTGGTTTAGTCATGGTTTAGCCCTGGTTTAGTCCTGGTTTAATCCTGGTTTAGTCATGGTTTAGTCCTGGTTTAATCCTGGTTTAATCCTGGTTTAGTCCTGATTTAGTCATGGTTTAGCCCTGGTTTAGTCCTGATTTAGTCATGGTTTAGCCCTGGTTTAGTCCTGGTTTAGTCCTGGTTTAATCCTGGTTTAGTCATGGTTTAGCCCTGGTTTAGTCCTGGTTTAATCCTGGTTTAGTCATGGTTTAGCCCTGGTTTAGTCCTGGTTTAATCCTGGTTTAGTCCTGGTTTAGTCATGGTTTAGCCCTGGTTTAGTCCTGGTTTAATCCTGGTTTAGTCATGGTTTAGCCCTGGTTTAGTCCTGATTTAGTCCTGGTTTAGCCCTGGTTTAGCCCTGGTTTAGTCCTGGTTTAATCCTGGTTTAATCCTGGTTTAGTCATGGTTTAGCCCTAGTTTAGTCCTGGTTTAATCCTGGTTTAGTCCTGGTTTAATCCTGGTTTAGTCATGGTTTAGCCCTGGTTTAGTCCTGGTTTAATCCTGGTTTAATCCTGGTTTAGTCCTAGTTTAGTCCTGGTTTAATTCAGATTTAGTCCAGATTTAGGCCTGGTTTAGTAATTGCTCAGAATCATCGTCCAGTCTCTTCTCTGAGTTGCTGACTAAGTCTAAGTCTAAGTTTAAGTCTAAGTCTAAACTAACTTAAAGGTCAAGTGTAGGGCTTCAACAAGTTCTCTGATTAATCACAACTAATTGATTACAATAGATTATAGTTGATTGATTATAGTTGTCAACTATTTCAGTAAATTAATTGATTAATCAAAGGATTAATCACTAGATGAGTCAATGAACAAAATAATGGTTAGTTACAGCCCTAGTGCACTGTGTAAGGCTTCTGGTGCACCTGCTTGTTTCCATGGAGATGTTAGAGCTTTGAAATGTTCCAGTCTATCTCCATGCAGACAAGCAGGAGGCACCACCATAGGCCAAGTTATCAGTCCAGATCTGTGGAGAGGAGACACAGCAAGTCATTTTTGTAACTATATAGATGCAATATTGATGCGTTTATTGCTACATGGTGGAACATTCCGGGCAAAACAATTACATCTCAAAGACAAGCAGCTAGAAATCCTCACCTGCTTAAACTTCACTAAAAAATATGTTTTTAGAATATATGAGCAGTCCTTCCCTCCACACTCTGTCATTTCTGCCCACAACTTCTTCCTGTTAATTGTCCAATCATAGGCCACCGCCCACTGCACCCCCCTTCAGCCAATCACGGGCCGCTTCTCTGCTACTGTAAAGTCTTTAAAAAGAAGTGCTCATTTTCCAGCTCTAAGTAAAGCCTTGGCGTAAGAGGAACATGCAAAACATCAGTGCAAAAACAGGACTGAGCCCATCTAAACCTGGACCGAATATTACACAGTCCAAAAGTGCAAAAGTGACACATAAGAGCAGGGCACAGACCAAAAGCAGGAACTCATCAGAAATACAACAGCAGTTCTGGGTGGTTACAGTTACTTGAGGAACTATTTAAAGAAATTGTACTTGCAGCATATTTTTACTCCTACTTGACTAATAGTGTACAGAGGTACCTCACCTTACGAAATTAATTCGTTCCAGAAGTGGTTTCGTAACGTGAAAAATTCGTAAGTTGAGTAGCTATTTCAATGGAAAAAGCCTTATTCATTCCAAGGCCCCGATCCAAGTTTTTTTTTTTTTATTATAGTGTAACTTTTTTTATAGTGTAACATTGTGTTCTGCGTCCTGATTGGTTTCTCAGACTGGATTTAAACTTTTCTCACATTTGTCTCTCGTTTAAACACTCAAACTTTCATAGATTTTCAACAAAATTATTAATAGTGAAGCATGGGGGGAAGGGGGAGGGGGGAGAAAACTGCGCTCTGACACGTGTGATAGCGCAGCATGACCCGGCGCGGGGCTGCCAGCAGGTCTAGACCTGGACTAAACCTGGACTAGACCAGGACTAGACCAGGACTAGACCAGGACTAGACCAGGTCTAGACCACCGCGCCTCTTGCATGCGTTTGTTCATGCGCTCAGACTGCGTGCGGTCCCCCTCGCTGCTCGCCTCAGCCGTGACTCGAAACGAAACCAGGAAATACACCCGCGCGCGGCGCTTTAATCCACCTGGTCTAGTCCTGGTCTAGTCCTGGTTTAGTCCAGGTTTAGTCCTGGTTTAGTCCAGGTTTAGTCCTGGTCCAGTCCTGATTTAGTCCAGGTCTAGACCTGCTGGCAGCTCCGTGCCGGGTCATGCTGCGCTATCACACGTGTCAGAGCGCAGTCTTCTCCCCCCTCCCGCTTCCCCCCACACTTCACTATTAATAATTTTGTTGAAAATCTATGAAAGTTTGAGTGTTTAAACGAGAGACAAATGTGAGAAAAGTTTAAATTCAGTCTGAGAAAAGCGTATAATGTGTGTGGCTGAGCGCGCATTATTTGAATTTTTGAGATTTCGCGTTTCGTAACTTGAAATTTTCGTTTGTTGGGTCATTCGTAAGGTGAGGTACCACTGTATTTGTATTGAAGTACTACTATTGAAGTAGTACTAATACTAACTACAACTGTGAGTCTAAAGTGACTAAATCTTTATGTTGACCATATGAGATGATTTGAACTTTATTTGGTTGGTTTTTTTCAGCGCTCCTTCAGATGTCATTTAGTTTGTCTCATTTTTGGTCTGTCCTTGTGCGTTATTTAATGTTTTGTCCTTTAAATGACATTCCAGTCAGATGTTGCATCCCGACAGTTACTCTTACCAAAGTGTACTTTTTTACTCTTACTTAAAAAGGAGAATTAACGTTTTTTACAATCTGAGCCTTATTTCGGTAATAAAACAAGTTGTTTTACTCACCCATAGCACTTTGGTGTCATATGGAGCACTTCCAGAGATGTTTTAGATTTGTGATATCCGTAACGTGAGTTCTCGGGGCACATGTTTGCGGTCTCCAAATAACACAAACTTTAGCACTTTTCAAATCATAGAAGCTCAATGTCTTAGTCTACACTTTAGTTTGAGTCAAAAGTGGCCTGTAATCCCAGATTTATCCATAATTTACAGATTTGCGTTTCATGTTTGGGAGCGAAATAAACTGTGACTCCACACATGCGCACTGTCCTCCTCATCTACTCGAAACTATGGATAAATCTCGGATTACAGGCCACTTTTGACTCAAACGAAAGTGTAGACTAAGACATTGAGCTTCTATGATTTGAAAAGTGCTAAAGTTTGTGCTATTTGGAGACCGCAAACATTTGCCCCGAGAACTCGTTATGGAGATCGCTAAACTAAAACATCTCCGGAAGTGCTCCAAATGACACCAAAGTGCTATGGGTGAGTAAAACAACTTGTTTTATTACCGAAATAAGGCTCAGATTGTAAAAAACGTTAATTCTCCTTTAACTTACGTACATAGTTTCTTGGAGCACTATTTGTACTTCTACTTGAGTCATTGCTTTTCCATCAAAGCTCCACAGTTTGACATTTACTCAATTACAGGTGTTTTTAGTGCTTTAAAAATATGTTTCTACCGTGAGCAGGGTCTCCTCTGACTCCCCTGAATGAACATGTAACATTACAGGCAAAATGACATCTCCATGGAGATGAGCAGATGGCAGATTCTCCACTAGAAATGCGACTGGTATCTTGAATCTAAAGAATTGTAAAGCATTAAAGAGTGCACGGCATTTGAGACCTAACCTAATTAACCTGGAACTAAACTAAGGTTAATCCAGGACTAAATCAGAAGTAAACCAATACTAAACCAGGACTAAACCAAGACTAAGCCAGGACTAACCCAAGACTGAATCAGGAGGAAACCAGGACTAACCCAGAACTAAACCAAGACTAATCAGGAGGACTAAACCAGGACTGAACCAGGACTACACCTAGAACTGTGACTAAACTAGAGTTAAAACAGGATTACAAACAAGACTTAACGTGTAACTTTATCAGGCCTTAGAATATATTCACACTCAATGTTTAGATTTGACTTTCTTTGGTTGTTTGGTCCTTTTCTAATTCTGGTTTAGCCCTGGTCTGGTCTGGTCTGCCGAGGTTTAGTCTTAGTTTATTAACAGTTTAGGTGTGAGATCACTGACTAAACCTGGAACCAAACCAGATATAAACCAGTATTTGACAGAATTTAGAACTTTAGAGTAAACGTGGACTAGAATAGGACCTAACCTGTGACTTAACAAAGACTTAAACCAGGACTAAACCAAGTCTTAGCCTTGGACTAAACTTAAACTTGGACTAGCACTGGTATGGGACTCACCTGGACTGCAGTCTTCAGTGGTCTGGCCTGGTTCCTCTGGTTCTAGTGGGCTTCTTGGAGGACTTCTCTGTGGATTTGTATCCTCAGACTCCAGATGCTGTTTAACATATCCAGCTCATAGTCGTCTTTATAAACCCCCCAGTTCTTCCAGCATCCAATCAGCACGATGCACACTCACAGCCAGCAGCCAATCACCAACAGGCGTGTGGGGTCATGTGGTAAACCACAGCTCCCACTCTCCCTGCACACGCACTCTGACTACACATGTGCACAGCTGTGAAAGACCTGACATAGTCCTGCCATAGCTACATAATAAAGTATCTATATATTTATATGACATTTGTATTTCAGGCAGCAAACAATACATAATACAAAACATAATATAATACATCAATTTATATGAATTTATCAAATTGTAGTAAAGTGTTGAACAGCTGTATGGCACAGGGACAACAGCCCGTACCAAAAAGGTGCTCTTTTTTAGTCCTGGGATAGTCCGGGGTTAGTCCGGGGATAGTCCTGGGATAGTCCTGGGTTAGTCCGGGGATAGTCCTGGGATAGTCCTGGGTTAGTCCGGGGATAGTCCTGGGATAGTCCTGGGATAGTCCTGGGATAGTCCGGGGATAGTCCGGGGATAGTCCGGGGATAGTCCTGGGATAGTCCGGGGATAGTCCGGGGATAGTCCGGGGATAGTCCGGGGATAGTCCTGGGATAGTCCTGGGTTAGTCCTGGGATAGTCCTGGGATAGTCCGGGGATAGTCCTGGGATAGTCCGGGGATAGTCCTGGGATAGTCCGGGGATAGTCCTGGGATAGTCCGGGGATAGTCCTGGGTTAGTCCTGGGTTAGTCCGGGGATAGTCCTGGGATAGTCCTGGGATAGTCCGGGGATAGTCCTGGGATAGTCCGGGGATAGTCCGGGGATAGTCCTGGGTTAGTCCGGGGATAGTCCGGGGATAGTCCTGGGTTAGTCCTGGGATAGTCCTGGGTTAGTCCTGGGATAGTCCTGGGATAGTCCTGGGATAGTCCTGGGTTAGTCCGGGGATAGTCCGGGGATAGTCCTGGGTTAGTCCGGGGATAGTCCGGGGATAGTCCTGGGTTAGTCCTGGGATAGTCCTGGGATAGTCCTGGGTTAGTCCTGGGATAGTCCTGGGATAGTCCTGGGATAGTCCGGGGATAGTCCTGGGATAGTCCTGGGTTAGTCCGGGGATAGTCCAGGGATAGTCCTGGGATAGTCCGGGGATAGTCCAGGGATAGTCCTGGGATAGTCCGGGGATAGTCCGGGGATAGTCCTGAGATAGTCCGGGGATAGTCCTGGGATAGTCCTGGGTGAGACCAGGTTTGACCTAAGATAGTCCAGGACTAGTCCCTGTTTAGATCTATAAGATAAGATAAGATAAGACTTTATTGATCTCACACAGAAGAAATTTACTTGCCACATTAGCTCCAGGACAGTTTGAACAAGGAAGAAAAGTGCATGCAGCAAGAATGGAATAAAATAAGTAAGTAAGTAAGTAAGTAATAATAATAATAATAATAATAATAATAATAATAATAATAATAATAATAATAATAATAATAATAATAATAATAATAATAATACAAACAGTAACTAGAAGAGTATGGGAAAAAAAGAAGGAATTGCTATACTCCTATAGATCTGGGATAGACCTGGAATGGTCCTGGATTAGCCCCGGTTTAGACCTAGCATAGTCCTGAGTTAGACCTGAAACAGACAGAATAGCTCTGAATTAGGCCCAGGTTAGTCCTAAATTAAATGTGGGATATTCCTGGAAAAGATATGGAATAGGTCTGAGTTAGACCTGGGACAGTCCTGGGACAGTCTTGGGATAGTCTGTTCCTGGATTCGTCTCCATTTCGAACTATTACTGGACTAGACCCAGGTTAGACCAGGGTTAGACCTGAGTCTGATTTGCTTTTCCATCACTAAAACTGCACAGAGACTTTGTGTGGAAACATGAGCTGTTATTAGCGTTCTGGTCTCTTCATAATAATCCAAAGTATGGAAAGATCTGAAGATGATGCAGACTTTCTAAAACCTGACTTTACTGTGACTCTGAATCACTTCTCCAAAACGCCTCCATACAAGACAAAACAACTGCCTCATGGTTCCTGTTCATGTTTGTGGGTTTGTGTCTCTGCCACAGTGGGAGAAAGCATTGAAAACCAAATACAAATCTTAAGTGTATAAATTTGGTAGATTTTTAATTTTTTTTTTAACCTTTAATTTAACAAATAAGGACAGGGTAATGTCTTAGGAACAAAGGGATGCCATCTCTTTGTTCCTAAAACATCCGTCATCTCATTAGGAGCATGTCCGATGACGTCTTGTGGGATGTCTTCTCAGATCTGTGTAAGTGCATCACTGAGCTCCTGTAGAGTCTAAGGAGCAGCCTGGCAGCGTCTGATAGACCCAGACGTAATGTCCAAGAGGTGTCCTATCAGGTTTAGGTCAGGTGATGGTGAGCGCCATTCAGTTACAGTGGTACCTCACCTTACGAAATTAATTCGTTCCAGAAGTGGTTTCGTAACGTGAAATTTTCGTCAGTTGAGTAGCTATTTCCATGGAAAAGGCCTGATCCGTTCCAAGTTTTTTTTTTTATAGTGTAACATTTTTTTTTTATAGTGTAACATTGTGTTCTGCGTCCTGATTGGCTAAGAGACTAGACCAGGACTAAAAGAACGTGGAATAAACCAGGTCTAGACCAGAACTAAACCTGGATTGGACCTGTTATTATTATAACATGGTAGTGCCGTTGGAGGAGCGCGGTGCTCGTGTCTCTGCGCTCCTTTAAGAGGCCGAGAAAGACGCTCTTTCAGCGGGAATAAGAGCGGGGCGGGGCGGGCTCTGGTTCTATCTGACTTCCAGGTCTAGACCAGAACTAAACCAGGTCTAAACCTGAACTGGACCTGGACTAAACCAGGACCGGACCAGGTCCAGACCCGGACCAAACCGGGACCAGACCAGGATTAAATCACCCCATGCTCGGCCCCGAGGGGAAGGCACGGCCCGGGTACCGCGGCTCCATCCCGCGCCCGCAGCCCCGGGGTAGCGCGGCCTTGCGCCGTGTCGACGTCGCTTTTTGATCCTTCAATGTCGGCTCTTCCTATCATTGTGAAGCAGAATTCACCAAGTGTTGGATTGTTCACTCACTAAGGGAACGTGAGCTGGGTTTAGACCGTCGTGAGACAGGTGAGTTTTACCATACTGATGATGTGTTGTTGATAGTAATCCTGTGTCTCCGCTCCCCTCGCGCATTCGGCGCTATATTGAGCCGTGCCCCCCCCCCCCCCCCCCACGCTTCACTATCAACACATTCCATTGAAAATCTATGAAAGTTCGAGTGTTCAAACGAGAGAGAAATGTGAGAAAAGCCCAACTCCAGTCTGAGAAAAGCGTAGAATGTGTGTGGTGAGGCATTTACAGCCCTAAAACATGTAGAACAATTGCAAAATACAAAGTTGTCCTACCTCGTGGACCTCTCCCACCGCGGGCCACCTCTGGAACCTAACCCCGTGTGTGTTGATAAAGTGTATTTACGTTTCGGGTGTGCATCTGAGCGCGCATCTGAGGGCGCATTAATTAAATTTTGGAGATTTCGCGTTTCGTAACTTGAATTTTCTTTCGTATCTAGAGACCAAAATTTGACGTGAAGGCGTTTCGTAACTTGGATTTTTCGTATGTAGGGTCTTTCGTAAGGTGAGGTACCACTGTATATCAATCCCTTCATCCGCCTGGTACTGCCTGCATACTCTTGCCACATGAGGACGGGCATTGTTGTACTGGTAGAGGTCTGTGCGTCACTCTATGGATTTGCCACCCTTGAGCATCACTGACCCACCACCAAACCTCACATGCTGAACAATGTTGCAGACAGCAAAGCCTTCTCCTTGTCTTCTCCATGTCCTTCTTTCATGTCTCTATCACAGGTGCTCAGAGTGAACCTGTTCTCATCTGTGAAAAGGACAGGGCACCAGTGGCAGAATTGCCAATTCTGGTGTTGTGTACCCAATGCCAGCTCCACAGTGCTGGGCAGTGAGCACAGGGCCCACTACAGGACGTGATGCCCTCAAGCCATCCTCAAGTCTGTTTCGGATTGTCTGGGCAGGGTCATTCACACCAGTGGCCTGCAGTCATCCTGTAAGGCAGAGGTGCCCAACTAGTCGACGCGGTCGACCGGTCAATCGCGGGCCAAGTGTCAGTCGATCGCCAGGGCTTAATGCTCAATTCCGATTTTTTTGTGAAATCCGATTTTTTGCGCATGCGCCCCGGAGGACACGACGAGGTCATGTGCAACAAGCGTGCTCAGTGTTTACGGAAGTAGCCTAGAGTTGCTGGAGACGGAGATGGACGAGGTTTTTGGCCATGGCGTTTTGCAAGGCAGTCCGTAGAAATGAACGTGTTGGTGCGGAGTCGCAGACAAAAGTGCTAGGTTTGCTACGTGCTTCGCCGCTTCAATGCAGGCATGAAAATTCCTCACCTTTCAGGTGAGTCATATTATCGTATTATTTCTGCATCAAAGGGACAGATTAGCTGACAGCAGGGGCCCGGGACTAAACCAGGACTAAACCAGGACTAAACTGGGACTAAACCAGGTCTAAACCAGGACTAAGTTGTGTGTGTGTGTGTGTGTGTGTGTGTGTGTGTTTTATCTTGTATATCTTGTGTATTTTATTCTTTCTCTTTTTCATTTTACATTGTAGAATACATTTCATATTGTATTGTATTAAATTGACAATTCAGGTGACTTTGACTTAACATATTATCCTGTGTATTATTGAATTATTGAATGCTTTTTGTTATTAAAGCATTTCCATTTTAACAAAGTACCTTCTAATTCTGACCTGCCCTGAAGACTAACACCACAGTGATAGATGTCCGGCTGTGCGATCCTAGAAAAAATGATGTATCTCTTGATGATAAATAATGAATCCATTTACCGGCTGGTTAGCTCAACTGGTAAGTCACTTGACTTTCACGTGGACCTGGGTTCGAATCCTCCCCCGGCCAATGAGCAAGCCAGTGTGGGTCCTTGGGCAAGACCCTTGACGGTACTGCCCCCCGGGTGCCTGAAAGATGAGCTGCCCACTGCTCCTGAAAAAGGATGGGTCAAATGCAGAGAAATAATTTCACTATGGGGATAAATAAAGGATGTTTTCTTCTTACGAACCCCGATGAGCCTTTGAAATACATACAAAGGTTTATTTTTTGTTACAGCAGATATGAACACGGCCTAGGCCTGCCCTGGTCAGAGTCCTAAAGCCTCTCTTAACCAGCAGCATGTCCCTCCAACACCAGACTCCAAATGATACAAAACACAAGTTTATACACACTGAGATGACCAGATGACACACATTTCAAAGTGACAAGGTGACAGCTGCTACTGAGATGTGCCCAGATGTGCTTGGTTTGCATCCATATTCACGTGCATTTGTCACTTCCTGACCAGATTAGGAAGCAAAAGGGAACAGAGGTGTTTACATTGAAGGGTCTTTCGCTTCTTCTTTCGCTGGGCCAGAGCAACCTAAATGGAGTTCTATGGAAGAGGCTGACGTTTAGAGAAAATGTGACGTAGGTATGATGCTTCTGCCCATTACAGCCCTGAAATACATCTGGGGGGCGAATGGTGGAGGCGAACTGAAATCAAGTGATTGGTCTTCATAAACGTTTATCACACACCTGAGCTACTGTGGTTCAGCTGCTCAGCCCAGCCCCAACTCTCCCCTGACACCATGTCACTACTGTAGGCTCATGAATGGATAACAGCAGTGCTATGTGCTATACAGTTATGGCCAGTTCAACTTGAAGTCAAAGTACATTCAAGGCACTGTTTTTAGGGAGTAATATGTCTTCTGTTCAGCATGACCCTTTTGTCAAACAAGAAAAGACACATTAAAGGCCCCATGGCATGAAATTTTCACTTTCTGAGGTTTTTGAACGTTAATGTGAGCTCCCCTACCCTGTTTAGCCCCCCCCCCATGGTTAAAAGTTGCGAAATGTCTAAACTGAGCATTTGTGATCCTTTTCTGCGTTAGAAAAAATCAGAGCTCAAACGGGCGATTTTGAACAAGGAAACTTATTGACGTCAGCTCGAAAAAAGAAATGCAAATGCAGTTCCACCCCCGTCTGTCTGTACTCAGCGTCTCTGTAAATCACGCCCAGAGAGTTTGGACTGCGGAGGAGCTACGCAATGCGAAATACGTTTTTTTTATTTGCCTGGAGGAACTTGTGAGTGTTTCTAGGCTCGGAAGTCCTTTATCTGAGCCTGTGGATATCTGAAACAGCAGTGGTTTAATTTTATTTTCTGTGGAAATGTGTTTATTTTTCATTGGAACGCTTCTCATCTCTCCCTCCGCGCAAAAACACAGAAGTGGGTCAGAGCGCACAGGGCACAGCTGAAAAGGAAAGAGCGGAGAGTTTGGCCACGCCCCCACCCGCTACTATAGGCCATCTCTGTCCTCCTCATTTGCATTCAAGCAACAACGCCCATAATGGAGTGTTCCAGAGTGACATTTATGACTCTTTCTCATCTTATCTCTCTCTCTCATGCACTGAGTGTTGATTTTGAAGAAGGATTCATTTACAGTATTAGGGAACCATTAAGGAGCCATATAAAAGCATCAAGAAGTACCATGTCATGGGACCTTTAAGCTGAAATGAGTGCATTGGCTGCGGTGATATCTTACGCTCTTATTTTGATTCACACGGGTTAGTAGCGCTACTTACTTTAGCCTAAATCTCCACACCGGAGAGCAAGAGGAAAGATACTGCTCATGAGACTCAGAGCAGCGGACAAACAGACACAGATCCACTGCTGGGTCCTGGGGAACTCGCTGCCACCGCCGGGCCAGGGCACTCACTCGCTGCTCTAACAGCCTCTATCAGGGCTAATATGCACTCGTACTGTATAACTTTCAGATTTAACTGTAAAGTAGGATTAGACTATTTTTACGACCCACTGGTGCACTCGCCTCATGGACCTAACTGGACCAGGACTTGGACCAGTTTCATTTCTCCATATTGGAGACGTTTGAAGACAGACCCAGTGTGACCAAGACGGGTAGAGCGGCTGGATTGCAGTGAGTTCCACAAACAGATACTGGAGGCAGGGTTGACGTGGTCCACAGTTTTTTAATGTTTTTTCAGTTTGCACAAAAAATATAAAGTGCTCACGTGCAAAGTGCAGTGCAAAATAAATTAAGGTGCAAGGAGGATAGGAGCGTGGCTCTTCTCCAGCAGCAGAGCAATCACTGATAGGATACAGGTGGCTTAAATAGTGCTGGGTAAAACCATAAAAACTCCAAGGGGTGTACCATTAACATTAGCTGTTTAAAACTAAGTTAAAATCCTCCAATAAAATACCCATCATCAAATAAACCATATAAAACCCACATACAAAAATAAACTCTTAGAAACCAAACACCTAATAAAGTATAAAATGAATAAACCCAATTAAAATAGGTGGCATTTCCTCCCCCCGATGTCCGCTGTCTTGAGCTGGCCCGGAACTCTTAAATGGTGTCTGGTCCCCCGGGGAATCTTTTGGCCAGACACCTGGACATGAGACACAGGTAAGTAAAACCACAACTCAACCCACGCATACCGCTTTCACACTTTAAAATATCCACATCCCACACACGCAAACACACACAAGACACAACTAATTTAAAAAGTGGCACATATTGCACATTGATTGTTGTTGTTTGTCTCCACAGACCGGCGGCCACCATTACCGGAAGCACCCGCCCGACCGGACTCCGTGACAAACGCTAAAAATGTTTTCAATAAATACTTTAAAACAATACAAATGTGTGCAATCTTATATGTGCAAATTAGCGTATCTTGTAAGTGCTCCGTGCTCTAAAGGTGCAATGTAAATACATATAAAGTGCAAAGTCTATGAAAGTGCATGTGTGGATACTCATTCCGTAACGAACGGCCTGTTCGTTACATTTCCCCCTCCCTCTCCTAAGGCGCAGCCTCCTCCTCAGCACTCCTGGAGAGACAGTCCGCTACCATGTTATCTCTTCCGGGCCGGTACTGGACTGTAAAGTTGTATGGCTGCAAGGAGAGGTACCATCCAGTGATGCGGTTGTTGGCATCCTTCATTTTATGCAGCCATTGGAGAGCGCGATGGTCTGTCTCCAACAGGTCATCTATCCGAGGCATTGGATAGGGATCAAAATTAGATATCGCGTTGAGATACCTAAAGTCAATACAAAAGCGCAAAGAGCCGTCTTTCTTAGGTACCAGTACAATAGGACTGCACCATTCACTACTTGACACTTCAATTATTCCTAGCGCCAACATTAGCTTGATTTCCTTTTGCAACACAGGGACCAACCGCTCAGGGATCCTGTAGCTCCTCTGGCGTTGTTGCATCCATACTGTTAAGACTGATGCTGGTAAAACCCAACTCTTTACCTAATAGATTCCTATCAATGTCAGTAACAATCTGGTCATTTCTGCTACGACCAGTATGCAGCTTGCCTGCAGGAGCACCAATTAGCTCCTTCACTTTTTGATAATTGTTGGAGTGGCGAATGTCCATTTGCACAAAAGCGCTGCGTGCCTTGCCAGTCAATAGGGGGACAAGGCGGACCGCCCACTCTTCCTTTGGCCAATGACAAACTTGGGCCATCCGCTCAAATGTGATTAAAAATGTTCAATGTCATCTTCTGGGGTCAAGATTGGCAGTTTGGGCTCCCTCTGCGGTCTATAGCCATAGCCGCCAGGGTCCGGGCCATAATCTTCACCACCATCATCCTCATCATAGTCACCTGATGGCTCATTTTGTCCTTGCACATACAACTCAGAGTGCTCGGACCTCCTCTGCTGCTGCTGGATTTTCTGGAACTGCCGCTGCATGGCCTTCCAGCGCTGCTCATGTTGAAGCTGGTCTTTCTCCTGCTTCCTCTCTCTGGCATCTTGCCTCTCGATCAATGCTTTCACGAGAGCAGTCAACTCCTCCACTTTATCATGGGACCCACTTGTGCCCTCTTGGGGGTCAGATGTTACAGCATTTCCTTCATCTGGCTCCTCAGCTTTTCTTCCTCCTCTTAGCATCATGTTAATTTGCGGACTCACTGTGGCAGGGCAGCACTTCTGACACCAAATGTGACCACTAGGCGGCTCGCATTCCACGCCCGGCTCCAAGCCAGCGATCCCACTCCTGGCACCAAATGTGACCAAGACGGGTAGAGCGGCTGGATTGCAGTGAGTTCCACAAACAGATACTGGAGGCAGGGTTGACGTGGTCCACAGTTTTTTAATGTTTTTTCAGTTTGCACAAAAAATATAAAGTGCTCACGTGCAAAGTGCAGTGCAAAATAAATTAAGTTGCAAGGAGGATAGGAGCGTGGCTCTTCTCCAGCAGCAGAGCAATCACTGATAGGATACAGGTGGCTTAAATAGTGCTGGGTAAAACCATAAAAACTCCAAGGGGTGTACCATTAACATTAGCTGTTTAAAACTAAGTTAAAATCCTCCAATAAAATACCCATCATCAAATAAACCATATAAAACCCACATACAAAAATAAACTCTTAGAAACCAAACACCTAATAAAGTATAAAATGAATAAACCCAATTAAAATAGGTGGCATTTCCTCCCCCCGATGTCTGCTGTCTTGAGCTGGCCCGGAACTCTTAAATGGTGTCTGGTCCCCCGGGGAATCTTTTGGCCAGACACCTGGACATGAGACACAGGTAAGTAAAACCACAACTCAACCCACGCATACCGCTTTCACACTTTAAAATATCCACATCCCACACACGCAAACACACACAAGACACAACTAATTTAAAAAGTGGCACATATTGCACATTGATTGTTGTTGTTTGTCTCCACAGACCGGCGGCCACCATTACCGGAAGCACCCGCCCGACCGGACTCCGCGACAAACGCTAAAAATGTTTTCAATAAATACTTTAAAACAATACAAATGTGTGCAATCTTATATGTGCAAATTAGCGTATCTTGTAAGTGCTCCGTGCTCTAAAGGTGCAATGTAAATACATATAAAGTGCAAAGTCTATGAAAGTGCATGTGTGGATACTCATTCCGTAACGAACGGCCTGTTCGTTACACCCAGGATGCTTATTTTTATTAATTTTGTGCAAATCTGAGGACAGAGCCTCACAGGTAAATGTTGTTGTACAACATTTCACCTTACAAAATTAATTCGTTCCAGAAGTGGTTTCGTAATGTGAATTTTTCGTAAGTTGAGTAGCTATTTCAATGGAAAAAGCCTGATTCGTTCCAAGGCCCCGATCCAAGTTTTTTTTAATAGTGTAACTTTTTTTTTGTAGTTGCGTGAAGAGTCCCTCAGTTGTCCAGGTAGAATCCATGATAAATATAGTTACAGTACAGTTATAGTGTAACACTGTGTTCTGGGTCCTGATTGGCTAAGAGACTAGACCAGGACTAAATGTGGACTAAACCAGGTCTAAACAAGGTCTATACCTGGACTGGACCAGGACTAAACCTGGACTAAACCAGGACTGGACCAGGTGGATTAAAGCGCCGCGTGTGGGTCTATTTCCTGGTTTCTCACGACTCACAGCTGAGGCGAGCAGCGAGGAGGGGACCGCACGCAGTCCGAGCGCATGAACGACCGCAGGTAAGAGCCGCGGTGGTTTAATCCTGGTTTAGACCTGGTTTAATCCTGTTTTAGAGGAGGCACGGTTTGAGCACGGGTCTCGTTCTCGCTGCCCCGCGCCGGGTCATGCTGCGCTATCACACACCACCCTCCCCCTTCCCCCCACACTTCACTATTAATCATTTTGTTGAAAATCTATGAAAGTTTGAGTGTTTAAACGAGAGACAAATGTGAGAAAAGTTTAAATTCAGTCTGAGAAAAGCGTATAATGTGTGTGGCTGAGTGCGCATTATTTGAATTTTTGAGATTTCGCGTTTCGTAACTTGAATTTTCTTTCGTATCTAGAGACCAAAATTTACCGTGAAGGCGTTTCGTAACTTGGAATTTTCGTTTGTTGGGTCGTTCGTAAGGTGAGGTACCACTGTAGTGTTAGGGTGGAGGATCAGGTTGTGCTGCTGTGTAAAGTTTGCATTTGGCTGTGCGCTGTGCTCTGATTGTGATAACAAAATATAGTGCTGTAAGCGTAGGACAGGGAACAGATGAAATATAAGAGAAATTATTTATATTTATATTCATTATAGTTCAACCAATAGTGAATAGTGACCAAAATGACTGTCTATGATCTGTTCCTTCTGCTCCTCCTGTGAGCTGCTCCTGCTCCTCTTGGGGCCCAGAGGGGATAAATCGACCTCCAGACACGATGTGGTTTTGTGGCATTGAGAAGGTGAATTTGTCTGTGTCTGTGTGAATCACTCTGAAGCTGAAGGAATGTAGGAACATGTAGTGACACATGAACCCAGAGCACACTCTGAGACTCTAAGAGCAGAGAGTGCAAGCTGAGGAGCAGGAGGAGAAACTGAGGAGGTGAGAGCAGGAGTAGAGGCTGTGAGAGTAGGACCAGAGGAGGTGAGAGCAGATGAGCAGAGGCGGTAAGAGCAGGAGTAGAGGAGGTGAGAGCAGGAGTAGAGGTGGTGAGAGCAGAGGAGGTGAGAGCAGGAGCAGAGGAGGTGAGAGCAGGAGCAGAGGAGGTGAGAGCAGGAGTAGAGGAGGTGAGAGCAGGAGCAGAGGGGGTGAGAGCAGGAGTAGAGGAGGTGAGAGCAGGAGTAGAGGAGGACTGGGTGGACTCTGGGCAGGAGCAGACTGGTGTGGGGGTGTCTGGGTGGACTCTGGGCAGGAGCAGGACATTTATGGTTATTGTCACAGCCGTGGTTTGTCGCGGTGACTGGACTCTGTTGTGTAATGTGTGTGTCCTCTGGCCTGCCCTCCGCCACCACACTCCTCTCCAACAACACCACACTGAGCAAAACAGGGCCAAACCAGGGCACAGGGACTAAGAAGTGCTCCAAGAAATGACGGCATTTTCCAAGAACAGACACAAAAATGAGACTAAATCATATCTGAAGGAGCGCTGCAAGAAACACAAATCTTCAAATGATTTCTTTTTGTCAACATAAAGCTTTTGTCACTTGTAGACTTACTCACAGTGGGAAGAAGAACCACACATTTTACTCAAGTAGTACTGTTACTTCAATACAAATACTGCTCAAGTAGCACTAAAAGTAAGCTGCTAGAAAAGTACTAGTAGTAAGTTTTGGTACAATTTGTTACCAAAAGCTAAAATTTCAAACTCGATACCAAGGAATAGGATAGATGCTTGATAGTTTTCTGTTCCCATGTGGGCTTATAGATTCCATAGTGGTCCACGGGCGTATACTAGTCTATGTGCTCTTATCCACCTATTGCCGTGTGCGCCGTCATCATTTTTTGTTGTTATATTATTTAGTATGGGGCTGCCGATCTTTAATACAAACTAAAAAGCCTCACAGAAAATCAGTGCAGCATGATGCACATGAAAATTTAACATTTTACACAAATTAACCTACTTTATGTCATTGTTAGAGCCATTTTTTATGTTTGTGGGAGCCATTTTTTGTGTTAGATTAAAAATTTATATTTTTGTATAATTAGTTAATATTTACATTGATATGTTTTACTTTGATCTTGTTAATTGATCTTTGATATTTCAGAACTACTGAGCTAATTTAAGGTGTACGAGCCAATGCCGAGGCAGAGAGCAGAAGCCTCGAGCCATAGAAGCTACACAGACCTTACGTAGGGACGTCACGTAAGGAAGTTACAAGTTCTAGGAATTCATCTTTTGTTTTTTGTTCTGTATGACTTTCACTTTAGTAAAGATAGAGAAGACAAACCTTGGATTCAAGACTTTATTTTTTATTACGTGTCGCGTAAAAGGAACTTCGAGGCTCAAGGCACTCACAGTCATAGTTTAGCTGCAAAACTTTTCTCCATTGAAATGAATAGGATCCCCATTTAACCATAAGTGCCAAGAAAGTGCAGTTTAGGAGCATTTAGAGACAAAAGTATTTATTTATTTATTTAGTTTTTTAGACAAAACAAAAAAACTAAAAATACATAACAAAATACATACAAAACAAAAACAAATACAAATATAGCTGCAAGCAGCAATGTGGGGCCAAGCAGTGACCCAGCCTAATTTGATGATGTGTGTTGGATCAGTCTTTGCCCAAAACACATTTTTGCATGTTGTAGCGCCCCCTAGTGGCCAATGTGCACCAAATTTGGTATGGCTAATTCTGTATGGATGGTACATTGCGCACCAAGTTTCATTGAGAGAGCTGAAACGCACGTCAACACACGTCAATTTGATGACGTGTGTTGGATCAGTCTTCGCCCAAGGATCCCAGGAATACCAAGTTTTTGAAAATCGGACTTACAGTTCAAAAGTTACAAGCAGAAAAGAGGGAGGAGAAGCATTTTGAGTGTTTTTCATAGAATCCAAGATGGCGGACATTCTATTCCGGCGGACATGACGTCATAGGATGCGTTGGATTCGTCTTGGCCCAAGGATTCTAGGGATTCCAAGTTTTTGCGAATCAGGCGTACGGAAGGAATTTTCAGGTACATTTCTGCGTGTAACTTTTGAACCATATGTCCAATTTTCAAAAACTTGGCATCCCTGGACTCCTTGGGCCAAGCCGAATCCAACGCACCACATGACGTCACCCTATGACGTCATTTCCCGCCATTTTGAATTTTATGAAAAACACTCAAAATGCTTCTCCTCCCTCAAATCTGGTACATAGCATCTTTGGACTGAGCCTCATCAGAAATATGCCTGGGTTTTTTTTATATCTCTTATTGTTTTGTCGTGACAGCCAATCAAACCTGCAACTTTGACCTGCTGGTGGCCCTAGAGGGCAACTTTGACCTGCTAGTGGCGCTAGAGGGTTGGGGGTGGGGGCCTATAAATTGCTGTGGGTAATGAGGAGACTGGCTGGAATGTGCATGCCAAATTTCACAACTTTTTACCAGACGGTTCTAGGGGTTGCCATAGACTCCCAGAGGCAGAAGAATATTTTATAATAATAAGAATAAGAATCAGTAGATTCTTCGGTGCTTGGACCCAATAATACAATACAAATTACAATATATGTGTGTGTGTGTGTGTGTATGTGTGTGTGTGTGTGTGTGTGTGTGTGTGAGAGACCAACCACAGCAAAATCCGCCACAAGTCGATCACAGCAAACAGGAGAAAATCGCAGAAGCATTTTTTTTTTCAAAATTTGTGATTTTTTTTTTTTGTTTTTTGCCAAATATGCTAGTTGAGATCATGAAGAAGCCACTCCATGTTTCAGATAACAGCATTGGTTTCTTTAAAAGCATACATTTTGTCTTTGAAATTGGTTAGTGTTTTGGAAAAAATCGGGGCGTGTGTAAATTACCATAATGACCATACTGGTGCTACTGGCCATTCACGTGACGATTAGCGCTCTTTTGTTTTCTTTTTCGCAAATCAGCTGTGAACTAGAAGCAAACCTCATGACTACTTAAAGATCCCATGACATGGTACTTCTTGATGCTTTTATATGGTGCCTTAGTGGTTCCCTAATACTGTAAATGAATCCTTCTCCAAAACCAAGCCTTGGTGCATGATAGAGCCTTTAGGAGGCAGCCCTATGGAGAATGTGACTTTTAACGTGTCTCTTGAATGCAAATGAGGAGGACAGAGACGGGCCAGTGTAGGCAGGTGGGGTTGTGGCCAAATACGGTCACTGTTTCCATGTTTAGCGCTGGTAAAGTTTAGATCTGTAGCGACGAAAAGTGGAGAAGCGATTGTAAAAACTTTTCAGTTCGACCCAAAGATCCCAAAGGCGAATAAGTTGCATCTTGGCAGCTTCAGCAGGACGTCGTTAGTGTATTCACCACTGGATTTAGAATGAAGGGAGCATTCAGAGTACCAAAGGAAGTCCAGAAATTGACAACATACAAACCAGAGGAAAAACCTCCATACTGTGCCAAGCAAGATGCCCTGCGACAGACTGGCAGAGACATGGCTGCCATTCAGCACTCACACAGGCAGGTGAAGTGTGTGGCCGGAGGACCAACAGCCCACACTGCAGTAACAATGGGCTGCTTGTGCTGGAGAGACAGTGAAGGTTAGCCCAGGTGTAGCAGACACAGACGGGACAGCATTCCCAGGATTCCTCTGTAATGGCGCATGTTTGGGGCCGAGACAAGCGTGTTAAAACTGATTGAACCTGTCATTATTACACATGGATAATAAGCAGTGTCTGAGTCTGATGTTGTGAAATGGAGATGAGACAGGGGCTGCAGGAACATTTTCATTTCCTTTTGATGTATCTTTATTTATACAGGGAGAGCCCAATGAGAGCACCAGACTCAAACAAAACAATAACAACAACTGCTGAGGTTCACTTAAATATAAAGAAATAAAACAATAAGTTGATCTATAATATCAGATCAGTCTAAAGACAAATGGGACAGAGAAATCTTACTTAAACCAAAACTAAGAACATTTTCATGAAAGACAGCTTTGGTTGTACGTCACTCTGAACCTGAGGAGATGTCAGAGCATGCCCAGCTGAGGTCTGGTCCCTGAGGAGAAGCACATGTGCTGTAGTTGATTTATAGGACACTGAAAATGAAGTACATGTTTTATTCTACTGTCCTTTGTACCAGGACCTGTGCAGTCAGTGGTTGTCTATGTGTGTGTGTGGACATGTGGAGATGTTCATGTCTGTGTGTGGAAATGTGGAGATACCCAGAGGAGACCCACTCAAAGGGGCACCATGTGTGGTAATATGAGTAAGAGTGCAGAGCTACTGTATTCACAATGACGCAAATTATATAACAGAAAATTAAAGCCACCCTATAGACCCCTTTACAGTTAGTAAACAGACGTGACGTCAGCGGCATGTGCGCACACTGTTGACCCAGAATCAACCATGGCGGACCATAGCGGAGTATCTGAACGACAGGGAGAGCTACATTCAAAAGCTCACGTTGAGCAACGGGGTTCAACTACCAGATCCTTATGCGATCACGGAGTGGCAGTACGACCACAGAAAGTGGCCAGATTTACAGTGGCCAGATATCCACTGTTATTTAGTGAAGAAGCCCAGCGTGTAGACAAGAGAGAAAGTGCGCGCATACAAATCCATGGATGCCTACCAGTTTGCCGTGTGTGGCCATGTACAGGAGGTAAAATACCACGATATCGATGGGGAGTTTTGCATGTTGGCATCTGATGTTCTCCCCAGTCAAAGACAAGGCCACAAGACGACCATGTACAATGCTTGGGCTATTATCAACAAGCGCGAGAACTACGTTCTGACCGCCGACTGCACTTGTGTTGCGGGTTAAGTAACATAATAACAGGAGAAGTTCAATTTGTCAACTGGACAAAGTTTGTTTGGTTGAAAACGTTTCGCCGCTCATCCGAGAGGCTTCGTCAGCTCATGTCAGCCGAGCTGACGAAGCCTCTCGGATGAGCGGCGAAACGTTTTCAACCAAACAAACTTTGTCCAGTTGACAAATTGAACTTCTCCTGTTATCATGGATTCTACCTGGACGACTGAGGGACTTTTCACGCATCGTAAGTAACATACTACGACTTAATTCACGAGTCACAGATGTGATCTCAGTCATGTCAAATGCCATTTATGATGGTCATGCGAAAACTTATCATGCATTTTAACAAAGTTATTCATGTTCGTTTACATGTGTCTGTCGTAGAGGTTACCCGGTTAATATGTCTGTGAGCTTTGCGGTGTCCTGTGCTTGCTAGTTAATCAGCATGATTAAACACCATTGAACACCTGGGCAAATTACCCTAAACAAGCAGCAGGTGTTCACTTGTGTGTATGTCAGTTGAATGATATGAACTATCATTTATTCCATCTGTTTCTCTTTATTTGAGTTCTTCTCTTCTATATCTTCGCTGGGGGTTTTATGGCAGCAGTGGCTTTGTTTTGAGTCAGCACTGCGCGCACATTCAGTGATGACGTAGCTTTGAAACTGGTCTATTGGACTAACCCTAACCTACATGGACATGGAATCCACAGGAGTATTACTCACACAGGTCACACAGGTCCACTTAGGAATGATTATTTATTATAGGTTGTTTTAGTCCAAGTTAATTCATTTTAAAGTGGACCTCTTATGCAAAAAACAGTACTTTAGAGGTATTAACCATGCTATAGTCGTTTCCCCAGCTCCTACTGGGCACTGCAATTTTGTAACACAGAAGTCAGCGGACTGATTCGTTTTTGTAATTTTGAAAGTAATTTTAGATAAATATTGTGAATACCTAAATTATGATATAATGATCCACGGGTGTCATAGATTATAACCATAGACTGCATGAAGAAGGGGACTAATTGAGTGTGACGTCACTCATATAATTTGGCTCCAGTCAAATGACGTTCTGCAAAGCTATCGAATATGACAGAATGTGAGGATTCTTTATTTCACCAAAATGTCCTACTGAGTAATTAGATTAGATTAGATTCAACGTTATTGTCATTACACATGTATAAATATAGGTAACAAAATGAGGTTTAGCATCTAATCAGAAGTGAAAGTGCAATATATACAGTATATACAATATACAGTACAATATACAGTATACACAATATATACAGTGTGGTTGTAGAATTATGTACAGATAAATAGGGCAATATGAACATGTGGGAGTACTTTGTTGTTAAGTCTATGTAGGGGATATAAACATTATAAACAAGTATACAGTAGAGCTATTAATATATATGATGAGATATGAACAAGTATACAGGTGTGCTATAAACATATACGTGAATAAATATGATATGTATGAAAAATATGTACAAGATATGTACTATATGATGAACTATAACACAGAGATATACAGAGAATATACAGTATTGACAACATACATATGTGGTTTTGGGTGGAGTGCGAATGGATGCTTTCAATCGCACAACGGTAGAAGTTATCCAGGATATGAACAGGTGGTTCTTTTTCAAAGTCCTCAGGAAGAAGAGTCGTTGGTGAGCCTTCTTAACCAGGCTGGAGGTGTTGGTAGTCCATGACAGGAGAAGTTCCTTATTATTACAATTAAATCAAAAATAAATAGCTAAAAACTTGAGTCACTAGTTAAAAGCTGTCTGAATTAAAAAGGATAAAAGTCAATTTAATCCTAAGGGGTAGGGGCAGTTTAAAAGGCTTTTTAGAAGGGGGAATGGGGCATATGGTTTATATGGCATCTTCTGCTGCACCCATGCATCCAGGTGTGGGATGAGCGCTGCAGGAGTCGGCGGCTGCTTAGTTGTGAGACCTGTCCCATTTCGCAGACGGCCATTAGTTCATTATTTACTAAGTGTTACTAATGCTTTATAAGCAGCCGTTATTATAAAGTGTTACCCTCTAGTTGTGATAGCAGTTGCCATTTGTGGATGCTGGAACACCGGTAGTTTGGACTGTGGGTATTGAAGTAACCATTCCTTCCACATCCTGTTCAGAGGATGAATCTACATCACAGAGTCCACAGGAGAGCTGCCTCCATCATCAAAGACCCCACCCACCCCCAACATGGACTATTCACACTCCTACTACCTTCAGGCCGGATGTACAGGAGTGTGAAAAGCAGGACTACTAGACTCAAGAACTCTTTCTTCCCAACTGCTATCAGACTCTTGAACCGCTGAGCAATAACCCCCCCTCCTGGACATTGATTGACCTATACTTTGCACATTTGCACTATTATTGACCAACTGTTAAATTAATCTGTCAGATTACAGCTGCACATGTATATACTGAATGTTTACACTTCCTGTTTGCACGATATCAACCATGTTTGCACACTGTTTTACTACTGACAGTTGCACATAAAACTAATGTTACATTTACTACTGGATTTTACTCCTGTTGCACTGTTGTTTACTACTGTTATTGCACACTTACATTTACTACTGGAATTTTTAGTACTGTTGTTTACTCCTGTTATTGATTTTTACCCCTGTTGCACTGCTGTTTACTACTGTTATTGCACATTTACTACTGGAATTTTTAGTACTGTTGTTTACTCCTGTTGCACTAGAATTACTACTGTTGCACATTTATTTTTATTTATCTTAACTCCAATGCACATTCTACTGCACATGACCAATTCACTGCTGTATCTTCCATTGCACATTTGATGCACACTGCACACTTTGGAAATCTGTATATAGTATAGGTTATTTGTTATTTATTATGTTGCACTGTTTTAAGATTTTAGACCGTAGACTTTAGTTTTAACTTAGATCTCTGTCTTAGATAGTTTTTGTTGTGTTTTGTCTTCATATTGTATTTTGTACACTGTCTTTTTGCACTACCTGGCCAGAGAGAAACAAAATTTCGATTCACTGTATGTTGAACACATATGGCAGAATTGACAATAAAGCTGACTTTGAACTTTGAACTTTGAACTTAATGTTGCACATTATCTGTAAATACAGTCATACCTCACCTTACGAAAGACCCAACTAACGAATAATCCAAGTTACGAAACGCCTTTACGTAAAATTTGCGTCTCTGAATACGAAAGAAAATTTAAGTTACGAAACGCGAAATCTCAAAAATTCAAATAATGCGTGCTCGGCTTCACAGCCGCCCGAATCCCCCGAAACGTAAATACACTTGTAAATACACTCTCCGAACACCCCGCTGGCCTCCCATTGGCTAGGAACGAATCAGGCCTTTTACATTGTGACTCTACTTACGAAAAAATCACATTACGAAACCACTTCTGGAACGAATTAATTTCGTAAGGTGAGGTATGACTGTATGTTCATAGCACCTAGCCTATATTTTTCATAGTATATATTCTGTAAAGATTATTTTATTTGATTATACAGTGGTACCTCACCTTACGAAATTAATTCGTTCCAGAAGTGGTTTCGTAACATGAATTTTTCGTAAGTTGAGTAGCTATTTCAATGGAAAAAGCCTGATTTGTTCCAAGGCCCCGATCCAAGTTTTATTTTTATAGTGTAACTTTTTTTATAGTGTAACATTGTGTTCTGCGTAGAGACTGTAGACCCAGGACTAAACGTGGACTATACCAGGTCTAGACCAAGGCCTAAACCTGGACTAAACCTGGACTAAACCAGGACTAGACCAGGTGGATTAAAGTGCCGCGCGTGGGTCTATTTCCTGGTTTCGTTGCGGTCCCCCTCGCTGCTCGCCTCAGCCGTGACTCGAAACGAGACCAGGAAATAGACCCGTGCGCTGCGCTTTAATCCACCTGGTCTAGTCCTGGTTTAGTCCAGGTTTAGTCCTGGTTTAGTCCAGGTCTAGACCTGCTGGCAGCCCCACACCGGGTCATGCTGCGCTATCACACATGTCAGAGCGCAGTTTTCTCCCCCCTCCCCCTTCCCCCCACACTTCACTATTAATAATTTTGTTGAAAATCTATGAAAGTTTGAGTGTTTAAACGAGAGACAAATGTGAGAAAAGTTTAAATCCAGTCTGAGAAAAGCGTATAATGTGTGTGGCTGAGCGCGCATTATTTGAATTTTTGAGATTTCGCGTTTCATAACTTGAATTTTCTTTCGTATCTAGAGACCAAAATTTACCGTGAAGGCGTTTCGTAACTTGAAATTTTCGTTTGTTGGGTCTTTCGTAAGGTGAGGTACCACTGTATTTTTTACATGCTTCTCTTTATCTTATTTATCTTTGGCACCAGTGTGGGCAGCAAAGTAAGAATTTCATTGTGCAGGGAAACGTGTTTCTTTACTGTGCATATGACAATAAACACTTTGAATCTTGAATCTTGAATCTTGAATCCAAACAGAGGTCATATGAGATGAGTGTGAAGCCTGTGCTCCTCCTCCAGGGCTCAGACCGGAGGCTCAGTGTCTGCACAACAATGACAGCAGCACAGTCCTGGTGTCTCTGTCCACCGCAGGTTGGCTCTTAATGCTAAATTCTGCATCTTGTAAATAAATAAAGTCTGGATTTGTCACTGTGGTGCACAGGACGTGAGAGGAGAGGGGAAACAGATGTGGTTTGATGCAGAGCCACCAAACACCAAAACTCATGAGCCATAAAACTAAAGCATCTACAGGGACAAGGAGGAGGCCTTTTTATAACGTTTATTGTGTTTTAGAAGTCAGCCCTGCTTCCCATATTTTCTTCTCAACTTTTTTCCATAAGCTCTGTCACTGAACTGATGAGAAACTATAATAAATATTTAGGACAGGTTCTATTCTATTCTACCAAGTCAAGAAAAGCTGTTATATCCTCCTGAGACCCGGACCATTCATGTGTGTCCTTTATAGTGGACATCGAGTTAACTAGCTGCACTATGATTTAAAAAATTATAATAAATAAATAAATAAATAGATACATAATACATTTTTAAAAGTTATACATAAAAATAAAAATTAATAAATAATACATAAAAAATAAAAATAAATAAATTATACATAAACATAAAAAATAATAAATAATTCATTTAAAAAATAAATAAATACATAAATACATAAATAAATAAGAAATTAAAAGGGAGTCTAAAAACGTTTTGAGCCGACTGTAGAAGCTCGTCAGAGTTTTTGTTTGGTTGACACATGGATTTATTACAGTCCATTACAGAGGACATGTCACGACAAGAAGCCGCGACAACACCATCATTGCACAATCCTCCAAAAATACAGACTCTTAAACTTCAACAATATTCAGAAATATGCCTCAATTAGAATGACCCACAAAATACTAAATAACTCTGCACCAGCTCCTCTTAAGAACTTCATCAAGTACACATCCACAGTAACAACACGAACCACACGAGCTTCCACCAACAGCCACTGCAATATACCAAAACTCAAAACAACATTTGCACAATCTTCCTTTTCCTACAGAGCCATTAAAGACTGGAATGCTACACCAACTAATCTCATAAATCTAACGGACTATTCCACCTTTTCCACAGAACTGAAAAAGTGGCTGTGGAATAATCAAACCTGCCAGCACACACCACGTTAACCAGCAGGTTATACAGTAGTGAATCCGTTAATCCGTTAACACAGCATTGAAATCAAATATAAGAATGATGTTTTTATGTGTTATGGTTATTGTGAATGATATGGTGTGTAAATAGTACATGGATGTGTGTGATTGTGTGTTTTGGGTTCATGTTAGTGGGTGTATATTATGTTTTGCTGTGTTACTGCGTAATGAGATGTGTGTCAAAGTTAAATGTGTGATGCTGTGTGTGTGTATGTGTGTGTTTTAAGAGAGAAAATCTTTGATTGCTTTTATTGATATAGACCATTGTTTTTTATCCATGTAACCAGGGACTGCGGATGGAAATTAGCTTTGTAGCTTTGTACATAATGGCTCTGTACATTGTCCCTTCAAATAAAGACTAAACTAAACTAAACTAAACATTATGAATAAAAATAAAATTAACAAAATGTAAATGCTAAGGTGTTCATTTACCTCCAAATAGAAAATCACACACACACACAAAAAAACAAAAAAAAAAACTTTTTTTCTTCGGGTCCCAGGAGGATATGCCATATAATTGTAATTATTTAAATTTAAACACATGTGAATGAAACTAAATTCCAGGTAGGTTTCATCCTTTATTCATCCCTGTAGGGAAATTATTTCTCTGCATTTGACCCATCCTTTCAGGAGCAGGGGCCAGTACCGTGAAGGGTCTTGCCCAAGGACCCACACTGGCTTGCTCATTGCCATTGATGGGATTCGAACCCAGGTCCCCCCAGGTGAAAGTCAAGTGACCGGCAGCCAGCAGAAAACAATATTATAACCGAGATTAGAAGATTAGTGTTTATTGGCCCTTTAAAGAGGAGGTCTTTTACTTCTCTGGGGTTTTACCTGATAAAATATAACAAATCTAAATCACCATGTTACCTTTTATTGTTCGGAAAATTCTATATATGCCCAAAACAACATCATATTTTTAAGTTTCACTTTAGATTTTGACCTCCTTCACAGTGTGCATTTCTCTAATGAAACACTGCGGTGCACAGTTTTGTATCATGTTTTGGAATATTTATGGAGAATTGTCACGTGGGAGCTTGGGTGTTGTGGGCTGAGAATTGGACAAATCTTACAGCTAATCTTAAGGAGGGTTTGAATAGGGCCCAGGAGAGAAGGCTAAAATATTCAAACATCCATGGATGATATCTCAAACCTATTCAGGCATGTTTTTTGATGAGAGAACAACGTTATAAGATGGTAGAAAGCTCCAAAAAGTGGATTTTGCACCTCACTTAAAGTAATACATATATACAGATATACAGTGGTACCTCACCTTACGAAAGACCCTTCATACGAAAAATCCAAGTTACGAAACGCCTTCACGTTAAATTTTGGTCTATACGTAGATACGAAAGAAAATTCAAGTTACGAAACGCGAAATCTCAAAAATTCGAATAATGCGCGCTCAGATGCACGCCCCGCTGTTATCCCCGCTCAAAGAGCACCTTTCTCGGCCTCTTAGCTCTAGCGCCGAACACACAAGGAGCGCGGAGACAGGAGCACCGCGAGCACGAGATAGAACCGCGGCGAACACGCAGCCCGAGCCACAAACCGAACACGCACAAACGACCGCAAAAGCTGCACGAAACCAGCAAAGAGCCACACGGGGTGATTTAATCCTGGTCCAGTCCAGGTTTAGACCTGGTCTAGACCTGGTTTAGTTCTGGTCTAGATCTGGTTTAGTCCACGTTTAGTCCTGGTCTAGTCTCTTAGCCAATCAGGACGCAGAACATAAAGTTACACTATTTTAAAAAAAGTTACACTATAAAAAAACAACAACCTTGGAATGGATGAGGCCTTTTCCATTGAAATAGCTACTCAACTTACGAAAAATTCACATTACGAAACCACTTCTGGAACGATTTAATTTCGTAAGGTGAGGTCCCACTGTAATCAGTTTTATAGAGTGCTTTTTTTCCTGGAAACTCAAAGATGCTTTACAGAGCATTATTCATTCATTATAACTATTATTGTAGTCATGTCTGCCCTGGGACAGAACATATGGATATAGAAGTAAAGTATGCTCATGGGCTCTTGTGCTCACCCCGTATGAGGACAGACACTGCAGGCTGATGGTCGTCACTTGTTTGTCTATTCTTGAGCTCATAAAGTGCCTCGTAAAGAGCAGCAGACGGCAGGGGCACCCACACATTTCCATGAGCCAGTAGAACCACAAAACAATCAAAACACACAGTGTGTCTGCAGCACACCACAAACACAGTAAAGACGCTGTTCTTCTGCTCGTCTTTGGCCTGAGAGGACTAAATCCAGAGCACTGCCAACCACATACGCAAGTCACTCCAGAGATACATGCAACATTCTGACGAGGATAACGAGCAGACACATGCACACATGTACTTGTGTCTGCTCGTTATTTTAATATATGACACCAATGGATCATGATGTTATCATTTGCACATTTGAAATTATAACTAACACATATACTTGTATATGTGTAATGTCATGCTGTAGAACATTCGATAGTATAACACCCACATGTCATTGGTAAGAGTAGCCCTCAGGGTTTGAAAGCTGTAGAGAGAGCTGTACCTCCTGCATGAACCGCATGTTCCATGTACTGTATTTGCTCCATCCAGTGCTCACCAGTGCCATAGTGGTGTTGGTGAAGCATGTGAAACCAAGAAGCTCATTGATTACCTCTAATTTTGAACAAAATGACAATTCTCTCACCAGCACAAATCCACCACATTTTTCAGTCCTGCCATATTTGTTTTGATACAGAGAGACTATACATATCCCAGATCGGCTAATGCCAGGGGTGCTCAATACGTCGATCGCGATCGACAGGTCAATTGGGGGCCAAGTGTCAGTCGATCATCAGGGCTTAATGCTCAATTCCGATTTTTTTGTGAAATACGATTTTTTGCGCATGCGCCCCGGAGGACACGACGAGGTCACACGCAGCGAGCGTGCTCAATGTTTACGGAAGTCACCGCAAGTCAAGTTGCTGTAGTACTTGCTTCGCCGCTTCACTGCAGGCATGAAAATCCCTCACCTTAAGCCAAAATTCGCCAATACGGTTCGGGATACGTCCCTTTAAGGTACAGCGCGATACACGTGGATACGCGAAATATCGACAACACGGCAAACTGTTACTACCTGACCGTGTTCTTATGGGTGAGTCATATTATCATATTATTTCTGCATCAAAGGGACAGATTAGCTGACAGCAGGGCCCGGGACTAAACTGGGACTAAACCGGGACTAAACCAGGTCTAAACCAGGTCTAAACCGGGACTAATCCGGGACTAAACCAGGACTAAACCAGGTCTAAACCAGGTCTAAACCGGGACTAATCCGGGACTAAACCAGGACTAAACCATGTCTAAACCAGGTCTAAACTGAGACTAATCCGGGACTAAACCAGGACTAAACCGGGGCTAAACCAGGTCTAAACCAGGTCTAAACCGGGACTAATCCGGGACTAAACCAGGACTAAACCAGGTCTAAATCAGGTCTAAACCAGGACTAAACCAGGTCTAAACCAAGTCTAATCCAGGACTAAACCAGGTCTAAACCAAGACTAAACCAGGTCTAAACCAAGACTAAACCAGGTCTAAACCAGGACTAAACTAGGTCTAAACCAGGACTAAACAAGGTCTGAACCAGGACTAAGGTGTGTGTGTGTGTGTGTGTGTGTGTGTGTGTGTGTGTGTGTGTGTGTGTGTGTGTGTGTGTGTGTGTGTGTGTGTGTGTGTGTGTGGTGTGTAGATCTCGGCACACCATCAACCTCAAAAGTAGATCCCGATCAAAAACAGTTTGAGCACCCCTGGCTAATGCACTTGGTAATCACAGCCATCTGACCGAAGGTGAACAGACTCACATCTGGGTCAAGTATTGGAGAAGTGTGTATTGTGGAGCCCGGGCAGATGTTGGTGTGACTGATGTGTTTTGATTCCAGAGCGAGTGGGCTCAGGAGGACTGCACACCTCATGCTCTTCCAGGCAGCTCTCCATGAAAAGAAAACAGTGCTGTGTGAATGTGGCCTAAAGCGGCGGTGAGTGGGTGGCTCTATATTTGACTCTGGGTGTGTCCCTCTCAGAACACCGTATGTGTCCCTCTGCTGTAGCCGTGTGGTCCAGCTGCAGGGAAAGGCCCAAGCAGAAGACATGGACTTACATAAGACCTCCAGCTCACCGTCTCAAAGACCGCAGAGCCACCACTTTGAAAGTAGCAAGTAAAGTGAGTAGAGTTTTAAGTTTGGTATAGAGCTGTTCACAGATGCACACAGTCAGCCCAGAGTTTGGACACTTTTTCAAGGATGTTTCTTCTTTATTTACATAATTATTTACATAGTAGATTCTCATTGAAGCATCAAAACTATGAATGACACATATGGAATGTAATGAACTCAAAATAATTCAAAACTTGTTTCAGATTTCTAAAATGTAGAAATTAGTAAATATTGAACATTTTAAAAAAGTTCAGATTTTTATTCAGCGCTTTTCCACCTCAAAGCTCTTTACATCAAGGAACCACTGACCCTTCACACCAGTCTAAGCAGGATCGACAGTAATAGAGAGGTCGGCTAAGGTGTCTTGCCCAATGACTTTCATCTGTGGGAGATGGAACCACAACCTGTTGGTCAGTAAATCTGACAGCTCAAACAATAATGCTTATGTTGACATAAACATTATCTTGCTCTTGAGAGCAGGATTCAAATGTTCGAATGTCCTCGAATTTGAATGTCCTTCAAATGTCCTCCCTTCAGACAGATATAAGACAGTGTCCAGAGAGTAACCTGACCAGAACTGAATTTGAATTGTTCTTTTCCTATAAAACTTCATAAAGCAGTAGGAACACTCACTCCAAAATGAAGGTCTTCTGGTGTTTTGTAAAAGCATCTACTGTACATTATCTCGGGAACACAGAGAGGCAGTCCATTCAGAGATTAGTTTGGATCTTCCGTGGTGTGTGAGAGTAGCCTTACCATGGCAGGTTTTCATGTTCCTGTTTTTTTTCTGTTAAGTCGGACCTGTTCCCGGTGCATGTTGGACTCCAGGGCTGCCCTTTGTCACCGGTTCTGTTCATTATATTTATGGACAGAATTTCTAGGCGCAGTCAGGGGCCGGAGGGGATCCGGTTTGAGAACCACAGGATCTCATCTCTGCTGTTTGCAGATGACGTTGTCCTGATGGCTTCATCGAACCGGGACCTCCAGTGTGCACTGGGGCGGTTTGCAGCCGAGTGTGAAGCGGCTGGGATGAGGATCAGCTCTTCCAAATCTGAGGCCATGGTTCTCGACCGGAAAAAGGTGGCTTGGCCTCTCCGGGTGGGTGGGGAGTCCTTGCCTCAGGTGGAGGAGTTCAAGTATCTCGGGGTCTTGTTCACGAGTGAGGGGAGGATGGAGCGTGAGATTGACAGGCGGATCGGTGCAGCGTCGGCAGTGATGCGGTCGCTGTACCGGACCGTTGTGGTGAAGAGGGAGCTGAGCCAAAAGGTGAAGCTCTCAATTTACCGGTCAATCTACGTTCCTCCCCTCGCCTATGGTCATGAACTCTGGGTAATGACCGAAAGGACGAGATCGCGGATACAAGCGGCCGAAATGAGTTTCCTCCGCAGAGTGGCTGGGCGCTCCCTTAGAGATAGGGTGAGGAGCTCAGTCACACGGGAGGGGCTCGGAGTAGAGCCGCTGCTCCTCCACGTGGAGAGGAGCCAGCTGAGGTGGCTCGGGCATCTGTTCCGGATGCCTCCTGGACGCCTCCCTCGGGAGGTGTTCCGGGCATGTCCCACCGGGAGGAGGCCCCGGGGAAGACCCAGGACGTGCTGGAGGGACTATGTCTCCCGGCTGGCCTGGGAACGCCTTGGGATCCCCCTGGAGGAGCTGGAGGAAGTGTCCGGGGTGAAGGAAGTCTGGGAGTCCCTGCTTACACTGTTGCCCCCGCGACCCGGCCCCGGATAAGCGGAAGAAAATGGATGGATGGATGGATGTTTTTTTCTGTTTCAGACGTTTCCCCACCTGCTGTCTGTAGTCACTCTAACCATTTACACAGAAGGAACACGTATTTCACACAGCTAACACTTTCACTGACAGTGCTGTTGTCTATCTGTATTATTACAGTGAGCTGGGCGGACGAGCTGTGTGAGTGACCACAAGTGGGGTCAGTGGTGATGGGAGGACAGCTGCTTTCTGGAAGCTGACAAGTGTGGTCTGCCTCTGACCACAGATAACCTCGGTCACCTGCCTCTGCTCACCCAGCTCCTCTCCCAGTGCAGTTTTTCCAGGAATTCCTACATTAGGTTTTTTTTTTTGTTTTTGTTTTTTTTACTGGTCCCATATTATGCCCCGACAAGAGCACGGTCTGGGGGTTGTTATCTTTTTTTCTCCTCCCTCTATCCTCATCTTATGCTGCATTGTTTCCTTCCACTTCCTTCCTGTCGTCTGGTCCAGGCCATGTCCAGCACCCAACCCACCCCTCCCCATGTCATAATGTATTGTGTGTTTGTAATGTACGGACGGGTGACAGGTCCCATTTTGATTCATGTAATAACATGAATTTTCAAATGTTTGCAGATGATGCTGTAATTTATTCTCAGGCAAGGAGCGTTAAAGAGGCAGCTTCCATTCTGCCTCAGCTATGGAACAAGTAAATGACTGGCTTTTTAAATCATGTTTGCTTCTAAATTCCAAAAAAACGGTCTGCTTGATGTTCTCAAAGCAATCAAAAGAGATAAAAAGCTCCGGAGTATTCTTGAGAGGAGAGGAATTACAATTGGTCACAGAATTCAAGTACAGCGGTACCTCACCTTACGAAAGACCCAACAAACGAAAATTTCAAGTTACGAAACGCCTTCACGTTAAATTTTAAACGTTAAAGGTCTCTAGATACGAAAGAAAATTCAAGTTACGAAACGCGAAATCTCAAAAATTCAAATAATGCGCGCTCAGCCACACACATTATACGCTTTTCTCAGACTGGATTTAAACTTTTCTCACATTTGTCTCTCATTTAAACACTCAAACTTTCATAGATTTTCAACAAAATTATTAATAGTGAAGTGTGGGGGGAAGGGGGAGGGGGGAGAAAACTGCGCGCGGACATGTGTGATAGCGCAGCATGACCCGGCGCGGGGCTGCCAGCACGAGACCTGTGCTCAAACCGTGCCTCCTTTAAACCAGGATTAAACCAGGTCTGAACCAGGTCTAAACCAGGTCTAAACCAGGATTAAACCACCGCGGCTCTTACCTGCGTTCGTTCATGCGCTCGGACTGCGTGCGGTCCCCTCCTCGCTGCTCGCCTCAGCTGTGACTCGTGAGAAACCAGGAAATAGACCCACACGCGGCGCTTTAATACACCTGGTCTAGTCCTGGTTTAGTCCAGGTTTAGTCCTGGTCCAGTCCAGGTATAGACCTTGTTTAGACCTGGTTTAGTCCACGTTTAGTCCTGGGTCTACAGTCTCTTAGCCAATCAGGACGCAGAAGACAATGTTACACTATAAAAAAAAGTTACACTATAAAAAAAAACTTGGATCGGGGCCTTGGAACGAATCAGGCTTTTTCCATTGAAATAGCTACTCAACTTACGAAAAATTCACGTTACGAAACCACTTCTGGAACGAATTAATTTCGTAAGGTGAGGTACCACTGTATGTTGGTGTGACACTTGATTCCACTTTGTCTTTCAAAAATCATATTAAAAAAACTTGCCAATACAATCAAATATAACGTTAAAAATGTTTAAAAAATCAGGTCTTTTATAACACTTGGTGCTGCTAGAATGTTTCTTCACTCAATGATTTTATCCCATATTGAATATTGCATCACAAGTTGGTCTCTCACCACTGTTACCAATTTGAAAATAATTGAATCACTGTTTAAAAAATCTCTTAAAGTTTTTGACCAAAAACCTAATTCATTTCATGTATGTAATATTTTAAATAAGTACAATCTTTTAAATTTTGAAAATGTTATACATTTTAAGTATGTATGCTTCATTTACAAAGCTCTACATGGACTAACCCCACCCCCCATGTCTGTCTTTTTCCAAACCTAAGACATGAAGTGGTCCGAAAAGCAGGGCCCCCTCCAGAGGAGACTGTGAGGTCCCCCACAGAAGAACCGCCTTTGGTCAGAACCCTCTCGCTGTGAGGGCCACTAACATCTGGAACAGTCTTCCTCTGCACATACAGGAGAGCCCTACACTGATCACTTTTAAAACACAACTGAAACTATGGCTGAAAACCAACCAGTCATGTGACCACTAGACTTTTGTTTGTGCTGCTTGTTTTGTATGTTGTATTTTTATGTATTTGCCTGCCGAGGGACTACGGATGAAAACTAGCTTTGTAGCTAAAATTCGGCATATTTACATTTGTTTTACAGTGGTACCTCACCTTACGAAAGACCCAACAAACGAAAAATCCAAGTTACGAAACGCCTTCACGTAAAATTTTGGTCTCTAGATACAAAAGAAAATTCAAGTTACGAAACGCGAAATCTCCAATCCAACTTTATTTATAAAGCACTTTAAAAACAACAAATCTCAAAAATTCAATTAATGCACGCTCAGATGCACGCCCCGAAATGTAAATACACTTTATCAACACACACGGGGTTAGGTTCCAGAGGTGGCCCGCGGTGGGAGAGGTCCACGAGGTAGGACAACTTTGTATTTTGCAATTGTTCTACATGTTTTAGGGCTGTAAATGCCTCACCACACACATTCTACACTTTTCTCAGACTGGAGTTGGGCTTTTCTCGCATTTCTCTCTCGTTTGAATACTCGAACTTTCATAGATTTTCAGTGGAATGTGTTGATAGTGAAGCGTGGGGGGGCACGGCTCAATATAGCGCCGAACATGCGAGGGGAGCGGAGACACAGGATTACTATCAACAACACATCATCAGTATGGTAAAACTCACCTGTCTCACGACGGTCTAAATCCAGCTCACGTTCCCGATTAGTGAGTGAACAATCCAACGCTTGGTGAATTCTGCTTTACAATGATAGGAAGAGCCGACATCGGAGGATCAAAAAGCGTCATCGCTATGAACGCTTGGCCGCCACAAGCCAGTTATCCCTGGAGAGGTGCGCGACACAGTGCGGTACACCGTGCGTACACCGGGGCTGCGGGCGCGGGATGGAGCCGCCGTGCCTCCCCCTCGGGGCTGCGTCCACGCGGGCCGAGCACGTGCGGGCGAACGCAGGAGCCGCACGGGGTGATTTAATCCTGGTTTAGTCCAGGTCGTGTCCAGGTTTAGTCCTGGTTTAGACCTGTTCTAGACCTGGTTTAGTTCTGGTCTAGACCTGGTTTATTCCACTTTTAGTCCTGGTCTAGTCTCTTAGCCAATCAGGACGCAGAACACACAGTACACTATACACTATTACATTATAAAAAAATGTTACACTATAAAAAAAAAACTTGAAACGGAAAGAACAGAGCCTCAGAACGAATCAGGCTTTTTCCATTGAAATAGCTACTCAACTTACGAAAAATTCACGTTACGAAACCACTTCTGGAACGAATTAATTTCATAAGGTGATGTACCACTGTATACTTATGTTCATTAATGTGCATTGTCCCTATCAAATAAATAAATAAATAAAATAAATTCTTTGTATGTCCAGTACATGTGAAGATATTGACAAATAAAAGGCATTCTGATTCTGAACAAATAAACAAAAGATCTCATGTTGTGTGAGTATCGACCTGAGCTTGGACCAGTCCACAGAGAGATGCTGTTTATTGGCATTCTCATTTTTTATTTCAATTTTTTTTCTCACTTTATTTCAAAACAGATTCATGGTTTTAATTTTCATTTAGGTTCCCAACCCTGCACATTTCTGGCCCTTAGGAAGCTGAATGAGCCCCGCACATACATACATACACATACATGATTTTGGAATATTGAATGAATGAATGAATTTATTGAGTATGTCACAAAGTCAATATACAGTACATAATACATTACACGTATACATGTGCGTGAAGGCATATTAATATAATTTTTTTACACAAGTAACATATCTCAAAGGGTTATGGGAAGAAGTGTTAACTTTTTGAATCCCGCCCCTTACAGTCACTTAAACATTAATATTGTCCGGTTTCCTCTGAACCATCTTCATCACATTTATCTGGTGTTACTATACAACTTATATTTACAATGTCCACAGATAAGCCCTTTATAATAATTTAATACACTAACCATTACAACATTGCATCACTATAACGACTCAGAATACTAGATTTGTATAATGTTTTAAACTGCTTAAAGGTACAGTGTGTAGGATTCGTGGCGCATAGGTGGATGGTAGCTATTCCACTTCCTCTTTTGGCTATGGCAGACCACGAGGGTCAACCGGGCGCGCCGTAACGCTGACAGCTCGCGTACCCGCGCACGAACGCGTGAAGCGCACGCGGTCCCGTTCACTGTTTTTTTTCTTTTCTTTTCGCATGAAAACACACATTCCCGATCATGTACCATGACAATCTACACATCAAATGAAACTTTACAGTCTCCTCTTTTTGACTATGCAATTCATTTCCCTGCACAACAATCACTCCCCGAGCACATGGGGCTTTTATACGAAAAAGCACAAAACGAGGTTAGCTTACCTTAGAATGCTTTGCACAGGTCAAACTCTGTATTTCACCATAAACTTGCTCTCAATTTGTCCGTAAGGATCCAGCAAATAAAATCCAGTAAAACAATTTAGTCCAAAACACGTGTTAGATCCATTACGACGTGTGATCTGGCAGCATGCTTGTGTTGTTTACCCAAAACCACGAGCCTTGCCGAAGGCGGAGCCCAAATGTCCTTCTGCGGCTCTCGTATTCAAAATGGCTGCCTCTGCATGGGGAAGATCCCCCTTTTATGTGACTATATCTAAGTCCAAAAGAATACTTTGATTTCATGATGGAAGTGAAAAGGCTTGGAAAACAATGTATTTTTGAATGGGTATCTTCAATTTCAGTAATTAACGGGTAAAAATCTTACACACTGTCCCTTTAAAGTTTGAACAGTGTTTTAGTTCATCACGCAGGCTGTTTCACCCCACAGACCGATAAAAACTCTTCGTTGTGGTCAGCGCTAGAGCATGTTTATATATTACTGTTCCTCTTAGGTTATACCCTACTTCTCTTTCTGTAAATAAATTTTGAATATTTACTGGTAGTTGATGATTTCTTGCTTTGAACATAAGAAGTCCTGACAAATATTGTACTATATCGGGAAATTTTAAGAGTTTTGATTCTAAAAATAAGCTGTTGGTGTGCTCCTTGAACCCCACATTAAGTTAAATGCAATGTACACTATCGAAACCCAATTGTTAAAAAACACCGTAAGGTTAGGATTTTTCAAACTCTTAACCAATCCAGATTAGTATGGGATAAAAAATGCAAACCAAAAGGACTCATTTGTGGACATTTAAATATGCGAAGCGAAGCATGGTAAACAAACGTGAGCAGATTAAACACTTGCTATGTAATTCCAACATTGATTGTTTTGGGATATCAGAGACCTGGCTGAAGCGTACATCAGCCAAAGCTTCAGTAATGATGCCAGGCAATAATGTGTACAGAAAAGACCGAGAGAAGGGTAAGGGTGGGGGTGTATTGCTTTACATTAAAAATTCCCTGAAATGTAAACTGCTTGAATGGCCCGATGATACATTTGACTGTATTGGGGTAGATATTTCGCTATCAAAAGAAATGGCCTTCATCCTTATTTACCTATATAGACCCCCTACTGCGACGGTTGACTTTTATGATCATTTTAGAAACTTGTTGAAATCGTGTGACCAAAATAAAGAAATTATTGTCATTGGCGATTTCAATGTAAATTGGCAGGATAAGCAGAACAGAAAAAATCTTAAACGAATTACAGACCTCTCTAACTTTGAGCAACTTGTACAAAAACCAACCCGAGTAACAGATAAGTCCCAAACTACCATAGATCTTATTTTTTCCAACAAGCCAGGTAGAATTGCAAAAACCTGTCATCTAGTGTCAGGACTTTCGGATCATAATATCATTCTATTCTCTAGAAAACTTCCCAAACAAAGATACGCAAAAGCATATAAAACATCCTTCTCAGCCAATTTTCTTCCAAAAAAACAGACTCAAAATATTAATGAGGCCCTTAAAATTATTGACTGGGATGAAATCTTTTCCTCAAGCATTGGAGCCAATAGTGAATTGTTTTATACAAAAATTAAAGAAGCTGTATCACCTTTCACCAGAAGAGGGGGCAGTAAAACCAAGAAAGGGAATAACCTGCCTTGGCTGGATCAAGACTGCAGAAACTTACTTAAAGTTACTTAAAGTTATTTAAAATCTGGTTTATCTATTGATCGCCAAAGATTTGCACATGCTCGAAATAAGGTTATTCAAACTTTAAGAAAGGCAAAAGCTAATTTTGTTGTCAGCATCATAGAAAGTAACAAAGGTAATGTGAAAAAAAATTGGCAAACTTTGAACAAACTCTTCAACATTCCCATTCTGAAACAAACCAATAGAAATTGAGCTTAATAATGAATTGGTCGAGGACCCAGCAGTTGTTTCAAACGCTTTCAACACCTATTTTATTGAGAGTGTGTCTGAAATGACAAAGCTCTTTTCCCCTACTACGACTGCCCATCAGTGTACAAAAGTAGATCAGCCAATTTTTCATCTCCAAAATGTGACTGTATCAGAGGCAGCAAAAGTTATTGCTGCCCTCAAAAATTCCAAAGCCAAGGACATGCATGGAATTGATCCCAGTTTCCTAAAACTGCATGCTGAGGCACTGGTACAACCCATTACTCACCTGGTAAATCAGTCAATCAATGAAAATGCAGTTTCGTCATCTTGGAAAGAAGCAAAAATAACACCAATCTTTAAATCAGGATCTAAAACCCAAATAAGTAATTATCGACCAATCAGTATTTTACCTATAGTATCTAAAATCACAGAAAAATGCATAGCAAACCAATTAATCAAACATCTTGAGACAGGAGTCAACAAACTCCACAAAATGCAGTTTGGCTTTAGACCAAACCACTCGACAGAGACGGCTAACTGCTTGTTTAGTGAAAAAATTAAAACATTACTAGATAAAAATCCATATGTCAGCGCTGTATTTCTAGACCTTAAGAAAGCGTTTGACACGGTTAACCACCAAGTGTTAATGACCAGGCTCTCACATTTCAATTTCTCAGCAGATGCTTTGCTTTGGTTCCAGTCTTACTTATCAAATAGAGTACAGTCTGTCACAGTAAACGGAGTAACCTCCCAGTGCCTCAGCAGCAGCGTCGGAGTCCCACAAGGCTCTGTACTCGGACCACTGCTATTTTCACTATACATCAACGATTTACCGGATGTCTGCCCTGAATTGAATACGTTGATGTATGCGGATGATGCTGTCCTTTTTATCCAAGGTAGGGATGTCAGCACTGTTGCTGCCAAGCTTACAACTGGACTTAGTAAGGTGCACAACTGGCTTCAACAAAGCTGCCTCTTACTCAATTTTAAAAAGACAGTTTGTTTGTTTCAGCAAAAAAACAGTGAATCAGTCAAACTCTTCTGTGTTTTTGGATGGAGAGGAATTGGAGTTGGTGACTCAATATAAATATCTCGGAGTTATATTAGATTGTAATCTCACATTCAAAAAACACATTAAAAAAGTTACAAATACCATCAAATTTAATATGCAAAATTTCAAACAGATTCGGCCGTTCATACAGCAGAGGCAGCAAAGTCTGACCTCCATTCTATGCTCTTCTCTCATATTGACTATTGTTTTACAGTGTGGTCATTTACTGATGTCACTGCTCTCAAGCCAATTGAACAATTGTACAAAAGATCAATAAAGATATTAGATCGGAAGCCCCAATCCTATCACATATGTCCACTTTTAGACAAATATAAGTTTGTAAATTTCAAAAATCTAAAATGTTTTGAATATTTTTGTCTTGTATATAAAGTCCTAAATGGCATTGCCCCACCACCTATGGTAGAATTCATCAAAAAAAGGAACCGTGAGCCCAGCACCAGATCCACAATGAGGGGAGACTGTGAAGTCCAGTTTAGAAGCACCTTTGCCCAAAACGTTCTTTCTATAAAGGGCTGTTTGAGCTGGAACACTCTGCCTGCTGCAGTCAGGGACAGCGCCACCTTTGGGTCTTTTAAAAAACAACTAAAGGGTTGGCTATTTAATAATCAAAGATGTGATCACTAAAAATAATTTTAATCTTTTAATCTTTTTAGACTAGTTGTGTGAGAGTGTGAATGTGAGTGCATGAAGCTGAGTGTGTGTATGTAAGTTGTAGTGAGTGAGTGCATGAGCACTATCATAGGCACCTTAACTAAAAGCACTTGAAGCAGCTTGGATGAACTGTGAAATGTATTCGACCAAATAAACCTTTGTCCAGTTGACAAACTGAATTTCTCCTTTTCAGAATCAGAATCAGATTCAGAAAGGTTTTAATGCCATATGTTTGAACAAGTTCACAACATTAGGAAATTGATTCAGTACTTGGAGCAGAACGTAAACCATCACTTAACATGCAACAAATAAAATTGAATAAAATAAATAGCAGAAAACTTAAATTTAACAAATTTACAAGAATACAAGAATGTAACAGTGCAGGTGCAGGTAATGGTCAGGTGCAAAGGGTGCTTTTGCCATGGATTCTACCTGGATGACAGAGGGATTCTACACATATGTGTACAGTGGTACCTCACCTTACGAAATTAATTTGTTCCAGAAGTGGTTTCGTAACGTGAAAAATTCGTAAGTTGAGTAGCTATTTCAATGGAAAAGGCCTGATCCGTTCCAAGGTTGTTGTTTTTTTATAGTGTAACTTTTTTTATAGTGTAACATTTGTGTTCTGCGTCCTGATTGGAATAAACCAGGTCTAGACCAGAACTAAACCAGGTCTAAACCTGGACTGGACCTGGACTAAACCAGGATTATCCCGGGACATGGCAGTGCCGTTGGAGGAGCACGCTGCTCGTTCCGCGCTAGAGCTAAGAGGCCGAGAAAGACGCTCTTTCAGCGGGAATAAGAGCGGGGCGGGGCGGGCTCTGGTTCTATCTGACCTCCAGAGCTGGGGGGGGGCTGACACTGTGAGCTGTGAGCGGGCCGAGCCGAGCCAAGCCGCGGGCCCGCGCCGTGTCGCTTTTTGATCCTTCGATGTCGGCTCTTCCTATCATTGTGAAGCAGAATTCACCAAGCGTTGGATTGTTCACTCACTAAAGGAACGTGAGCTGGGTTTAGACCGTCGTGAGACAGGTGAGTTTTACCATACTGATGATGTGTTGTTGTGTCTCCGCTCCCCTATATTGAGCCGTGCCCCCCCCCCCACGCATGAAAGTTCAAGTGTTTAAACGAGAGAGAAATACGAGAAAAGCGTAGAATGTGTGTGGTGAGGCATTTACAGCCCTAAAATGCAAAAATATGCCCAAAAATATGTAGAACAATTGCAAAATACAAAGTTGTCCTACCTCGTGGACCTCTCCCACCGCGGGCCACCTCTGGAACCTAACCCCGTGTGTGCTGATAAAGTGTATTTACGTTTCGGGGTGCGCATCTGAGCGCGCATTAATTTAATTTTTGAGATTTGTTGTTTTTAAAGTGCTTTATAAATAAAGTTGGATTGGAGATTTCGCGTTTCGTAGCTTGAAATTTTCGTTTGTTGGGTCATTTGGTCATTTATGTATATCAAATTCAGAAAGTGTTCTGTTCGGTTCACTGTTGACTGGTAGTGTATATAATATTTGAGTAACTGTTTATGAGCCCAAAGCATAAACTGAAGTATTACTAGTATAATGTAATCTCTTATATACTGTGTCCATGTAATTTCCCTTAATAAAGTGTTTCCAAGTGAGCACTATATGTTAAGAGGAGTGGCCAAAATGGTTTACAAGAGACTGCTACTTCACACATGTAAAATAGAAACTACAACTGTTTTGAATAAAGTACTGTACAATAATTCATACATATAGTTCAACCTAAATTATCATTAAAAACCGATTATCTGCCCAATAGCTGTGCAACATTTATGGTAACTAAAAGAGAAGACAAGTGCACAAAACAATGCATACACGAAACATGAAAAGGAACATTAGATGTCTTTGTGTGTATTTGATGGATAGACTTTATTTTGGTAATACTTTTTCTTAAGACATGTGAAATCATTCATTTTAATACAACTTTACAGCTATCTATATTATCTATATTTTTAAATAAACAATAACCAATTAACACAGTTTCTGAAGTCACAACTAAGTAAAGTACTAATGTCATTAATCATTATAAAGCTAAGAGAATGGTGAAAATGAGTGTTAATAGTTACTGTGTCAATTACTGTTAGTGTTAATGTGTCAGTAGTGTGTTGTTGTTGTATTTGGTAAATTAATGTAGATAAAAGTATACTAAGATTAGTTTTAAAACAAAAGCGCTCGGTCAGAAAAACACTGGACAGCGCCCGGGGTTCGAACCCTGCGAGGGTAGAAGTTATCACCACTATGATGTGAGAAGTCGCAATGGAAGTAACCACTGAGCTAAACCAGTGCGAGTGTGGAACACCTAAAAAGCATTTATGTAGCATGACTCAGCCAGTGTTTAGACAACATCAGATACGCTGTTGGCAAGGCCCTCCTGTCAGTTAAACATGTCATAAAGAGGTGTGTTCACTCCAAATAATCCCGCTATTATTTATGAATATTGTGTTATTTTGTTTAATTAAACTGTAACGTGGGTGACAAAACAGTGTCTAGCAATAAACGCTCTTGTCCCGCTACTGCTCTTTAGTTTACGTCACCCTGCGTGCGTTGCAGAAGCTCCTCTCCTGGGGAGTCTCCGCTGTGTCCGAGGTGAGGTGGAGAGTGTGGCCGGGGACCGGCATCACTGACGGCACCAGGTTTGTCAGGGTGCGTTTCACTGCCGCTGTCAGGTCTCTGCCGTATTCTGCCAGGTTCAACACTACGGAAGGGCCCGCGTACTTTAGGGTCATACACGACAGGCAGGTGAAGGTGTGCAGGGGGTGTCTCCAGCCGGGCCATGTGTTGCGTGAGTGCCCTGGCTTCCTGTGTTGGAAGTGCGGGAGTCAGGGGCATTACGCCCGGGGCTGGGTGCTCGGGCCGCCGTGACTCTGGCTCGGAGGAGCGGAGCGCGGGAGGGGGTGGTGGTGGCGGCCCTGTGGCTGGGCCCGCCCCCTCCCCCGCCGCCTCGAGCCTGGACCGTGACCGTGAGACTGTCCAAGATGCTGTGATTCAGAGTGCACAGGCACTCCTGACGAAGGTGGGCAAGGGGCTGCTTTCTCGCGCCTCCTCTTCGCATGGGAGTGGGGCCGAGGGGGGCCTCCCCCCTGAGGCTGTGGCGGCGGGGGCTGACCCGGGGAGGGGGAAAGATGCTGCTACGGTCCAGCGTCTCGGCCCCGAGGCGGAGGGAGCGGCGCCGCCTGAGGTCCAGACCCCCAGGCCTTGCGGCTCCGGGACCGCCCGGAAGGCGACCAGGAAGAAGCTCAAATCTCGGGCCGGGAGGGACAGGTCCCCTTGGGACGGGCGGACCGCTGAGCCCGCCCGGCCCTCGTCCGCTCCGGGCCCGCTACCACGGGTGCGGATGGACTTCAGCAGTGACGATATTGAGGCGGACCTTGATGAGGTCACAAGACGCGTTAAAAGGCTCCGGGGGCTCCCCGAGACTCCGAGTCGCGTTTCATAAGTCCCTTCCCCTCGTCTTGTCTTTATGACGCTCTCCCTGGTCTCACTCAACGCGTGTGGTCTGAGGAGCAGAGTCCGGATGCAGGGTGTGGTCCACAACACTACCTGGGCCGTACTGTGCATTCAGGAAACTGAATTTCCCACACATGACACTACCTCCATCTGGACTCGCGTATATGATTGGTACACCTCACCACCAGCTTGCACGCAACACACCCTGACAGGTACGGCTGTGACTGTCTGGTATGCGGTAAGGCGCATGAAGACCTCCTCCATCTGGCCGCCCGGTGTCCTGTCGCGGTTCTGGACTCGAACACTGGACCTTCTCGCTCGGTGGCCGGCGTTGAGGCTCCCACCACTCCATACATCCTGTCCCCCCTGGACCCTGTCGTCTGGACCTTCCCTGCTCTCCCCCAGGCCCCCTTCCTTCATCTGGGGCAATCACTTTGGTCCTCTACACTCCCGGTTTCTCTTAGCCCTTGTGCCCAGTGGTGTTTATTCCCGTGCCCACGTCCCCCGATGTGTCTTCTGAGTGCTCTGCGAATGTTATTGTGGTGTTAAAATATGTATTATTATGTACCTGAAGTGTGTATTATTGTGCACCTTGTAATAATAAAAGATAAAAAAAAACTAAAAGCACTTTTAGAATGTGAGTGCATGAAGCTGAGGGTGTGTATGTAAGTTGTAGTGAGTGAGTGCATGAGCACAGTCATAGGCACTTTAACTAAAAGCACCTTAGTATTAGAACTACCTCATGGCATTTTAAGTGATTATACAGATTTGTTTTATGTCTTGTCCAACCATGTGTATAATGTTTGTTGTATTGTCTTAATCTCGACTGTTTTTATTATTGTCTGTCACTGCATGTTCTGCTCTTTTACTGTATCATGTTTTACCCCTCCCAATGGGTCTACGGATGGAAATTAGCTCCTAGCTAAATCCGGTGTATTTACGGCACTAGTCGTTCATTAATACATGCTGTCCCATTCAAATAAATAAATAAAATTAAAATTATGTATAATCCTAATAGCACATTTCTGTAATATTGTTAAAGAATGTATGTTGGTTTTATAATTATTTCCCCAAACTTCTGCACAGTAGCTTAAGTAAGAGTAAATGAGTGAAAAGTATAATTGTTGAAGAGACTTTTTATGTAGCTCATGTCTTGCTTTTGCCAATACTGCAATGCTCCTGGATAATTTGGATTGGATATATTTAATATGTGATTTCCAGTTTAGTTTTTCATCAATTATAACCCCCAGGAATTTACTTTGCTGAACTCTTTCAATATGTATCCCTTCTATCATGACCTTTATTTGTGTGTCAACCTTCCTGTTTCCAAATAGAATTAAAGTTGTTTTACTTAAATTTAAAGATAATTTGTTCCTGTTGAACCATATTTTCCTTTTCTTTATTTCTGAAGTGATTGTGTCAAGAAGTTTGTTTAAATTTCTATCAGAGCAAAAAATATTTGTATCATCGGCAAATAAAACCAGCTTCAAACGGTTTGATACCTTGCATAGATCATTAAAGGGACAGTGTGTAGGATGGTGGCGCATTGGTGGATGGTGGGTATTGCAATTCCTGTCCCAGCTCGGCGTACCCGGAGGTGGGTTCCGGCAGCCGCGCACGAACCGCATGTGAAGCGCACACGGCGCTACCGGCAACATGCTTGTCGTTGTTTATCCAAACGCGTAGTATCTCGTTGTGTGAAAACCACGAGCCCTTTGACAACTACTGTATAAAGAAAAGGCGAAGGCGGAGCCCAAATGTCCTTCTGCGGCTCTCGTAATCAAAATGGCTGCCTCTGCATGGGGAAGATCCCCCTTTTATGTGACTATATCTAAGTCCAAAAGAATAAAAAAAGTGAAAAGGCTTGGAAAACAATGTATTTTTGAACGGGTATCTTCAATTTCGGTAATTAACGGGTAAAAATCTTACACACTGTCCCTTTAATGTAAAGTATGAAAAATTTTGGACCCAATACTGACCCCTGCGGGACACCGCATGGGATATGAAGACAAGAAGAGCAACTATTATTTAGCTTCACAAACTGATGCCTGGGCCTAAAAAAAATCTACCGTATTTTCACGACCATAGGGCACACCGTGTTATAGGGCGCAGCTTCAGTTACGGGTGTCTTTTTGGTATTTAACACATACAAAAGGCGCACCGGGCTATAGGGCGCGGGCGCGGGCACGATAAAACGTACCGGTAAAGTCCTGGTTCAGAGCGCACGTGCACTTCCTCATTGCGTGCGCTGACGGCTCGTGCTCTTCTTATGCGCTGATGCGCTGTGTTGAAGTTCAGAATGTGTTTAGTTGGTGGATTTAATTACATAAACTTTCCACACGAACAAAATCATATGTGTGTTATTAATAAGCCTAAGAAAATAGTGTGATTTGAATTGTGTTTTATTAAAAAAAGCAGCGGGAGCAAATATGAGTTCGGTTGTGCTTTATTTGAGTGCGTAATAAGTACCGTATTTAGCATAGTGCTCACATTATTTTTACAATCATTCTATCAAATCAAATCAATCATCAAATCCATCAAAGTCCTCATCTTCTGTATCTGATAAGAACAACTGGGCTAGAGTACAGTCAAACACGCCAGGTTCTCTCTCGTCACAGTCAGAGTCTGTCTCGTTGCCATCCGTCTCCTCGTGAAAGATGCGGCTTTTGCAAAAGCCCGAACAACAGTACAAGTAGACACATTAGCCCAAGCATTTACAATCCATTCACAGATTGTGGCGTAACTCGCTCGGCGTTGCCTCCCAGTCTTCGTAAATGTGTGTTCGCCATCTGTCATCCATTGCTCCCACGCCGTTCGCAGCCTTACTTTGAACGCCCTGTTTTTTGACACCGTCCGTGAGATGAGCGCGCATGGAGTCACAGATCAACAGGGACGGTGACGCGTGGAAAAAACCGCCTGGTCTCTTCACATACACCTCATTCAGCCACTCTTTCATTTTGTCCTCATCCATCCAGCCCTTTTCGTTAGCCTTAACGATTACTCCAGCTGGAAATTTCTCTTTAGGCAGAGTCTTCCTCTTAAAAATTACCATAGGTGGCAGTTTCTGTCCATTAGCATGGCAGCCAAGCACAACAGTAAAAGCTGATTTTTCGTGTCCCGTTGTGCGTATCGCTACCGTGCTAGTCCCCTTCTTCTCAACAGTGTGACTCACCGGGATGTCAAAAGTGAGCGGCACTTCGTCCATGTTGGTTATGTGACTGGGCTGGATGTGTTTGTCGGCAATCTTATTACTGCAGTAAGAGCGGAAGATGGACAGCTTTTCTTTGTAATCTAATGGAAGTTGCTGCGCCACCGTAGTCCTTGCCCGGATGGAAAGATTGCGGCGTTTCATAAAACGAAAACACCAAGACGGAGCTCCTTGAAAATGTTCAATGTTCATTTCTTGTGCAAGCGTTACTGCTCTCAGACGAATGGTGACGGTAGAGACGCTTCTCCCAGCTGTCCTCTGCTCGTTAACCCATTGCTCGAGGCGGTCTTCCAGCTCAGGCCACCTGGCTTTGTGCCCGCGGAAACTCAGCTGCGTCTTCTTTACTTGTCGGAGTTCGTTTTCCAACTTCCTCCACTTGCGAACCATGGACTCATTAATGCTGAATTCTCTCGCTGCTGCTCTATTCCCGTGTTTCTCCGCGTAGCTGATTGCTTGCAGTTTAAACTGTGCTTCATAGGCGTGTCTTTTTTCAGGTGCCATTCTCAGGGTTGTCAAAACAATGTTCCGCATACCGCGCATACCTGCCCATTTGTACTATTCGGGGTCTGTCTTCGCTCACGTCCGCACGTTCACGCCACGCCCCTTATCTTCTATTACGCCCGCGTCTCACAACAACACAATAGGCGCACCGCACCATAGGGCGCGGCGTGCATTTTGAAGAAAATTTAAGACTTTTAGGTGCGCCTTATGGTCGTGAAAATACGGTAAGTTTCCGGTTGCCGACCGACCCTGTTGATTTGCATGCGACCCAAATTATTTTATTGGACTTAATAAAATAAAATAAATTTAATACTTAATTTTACAAGCTTCAGTTAAAAAAGAAAGAAAGAAAACTAATAGCCTACTGTATTTTTCGATTTCCACGAGACTACAATCGACGTCATTCACCACGCCTGCGCTGCAATGTGTACGGGTGTCCTCAGGTTATGACGGTCTCGACTTATGCCGTTTCGTGGTTACGAACGCGCTCCCATTAAAAAAAACGTCTTACGCGGTTTAAGGTGGTAAGCGACGTAAACAAACGGGAACGGCGCGCAGCGCATGGCGGAAGAATGCGCTTTGTTGTGGTTGTAGAGCGAAGTCTTAAGAAAGGATCAACGTCGTAACCCGAGGACCCCTCTGTAATGTGCTTCTGTTTTTCTGTGATCTGTAAAATTCTCTGTCTGTACCCATAAAAACAATGTCGATGGCGTCGCTGGACATATGCGTGGTCACGGTGAATTGTTAAGATTATGCAGTGCCAGTTTTAAGTTGACCAATGTCAACACCGTGTTAAATAAATGTAGTATTCAAAATTGTTTACTGCTTCTAAATTTAATGACTGCCATCTGAAAGAAGAACAGAAAAAACAATACAAAATCAGCATGTATTTTTGTAACATTGTAAGATATATTCTACATGTACTCTGGTACAGTCAACGACCTGGTTTCGCATGGCATGTTGGAGCTTCGTTCGACTATACTTAAGTATAGAATATGCCCTTAACATTGAGATAGCTTTGGGAAATTATGCCAATGTCAATTATAGTCTTTATTGAAATAGTACTGCTGCGCCTGCGGAAGGAAATAAAATAAAATAAATTTTCAAAATTTCCATATTCCCACAGGAAAAATAAATAAAAATAAAATAAATTCCCTACCTACCCATGTCTAGAACTGTCAACAAATCGGAAACCAACATTTATTTTTTTTAGGCCCTGTCTGTTAAATAACTTTCCACCCACTTGGACACCACTCCTCTGATTCCATATATTCCATATATATTCCTCATTTCACTCATGTCTACAGCTAAACACATCCAAAACAGTTGTAATGTTCTCAAATCTCATAACAGCTCCTCCATAGATCCTGATGTCCATGTGTGCGGTGAACGGCTCCAGGTGGTTCCAGAATACAAATACCTCGGTGTCATCCTTGATTCCTTGATTTAAAACTCACTTTCAAATCCCACATAAAAATCATCAGTAATCGTATCAAATTCAATCTCAGCAACTTTTGACACATTCGACCTCAAATGTCAATACAGTCAGCCAAAAATGTTCATGCATTCCATGATACTTTCCCCTATCACTTACTGTCTAACTTCTGGTCTCACTCAACCTCTACAGCTTTAAAACCCATCCACTCTCTTTATAAACGCACCATCAAAACTCTCGACCGGAAACCCCACTCTTATCACCACTGTCAAATCCTGCAAAAACACAATCTACTTACCTGGGAAAACATGGTCAAATTTGCTCATCTGTGTCTTATATATAAAATCATTCCTGGTTTGTCATCTCCTCCGCTCACAGTTTATTCACATCAGGACGTCAGAACACAGCAGAACCAGAGGGGCATCGAGAGGGGACTGTATCATCCCCCTCAGAAAAAGTCTCTTTGGCCAAACCTCCTTCTCTGTGCAATCTGCCCCTGACTGGAACACCACCCCCACCACAATTAGAAGCCTCCTCACTTACATCTCATTTAAATTCCAGTTAAAGAAATGGTTAATTGAGAATCAGTCCTGTCACCGCTAACATCCACCTCCCGATGCCCCTGTCGCTATCCTGCCTCTTGTGTGTTACTGTTGTTTGACTTTTTTATGAGTTTGTATGAGTCTGTATGAGTCTGTATGTGTCTGTATGTGACTGCATATAATGGTATGTGGTGTGTATAGTCAAATACATTCGTTTTTTTTTTTTTTTTTTTTGCTCGAAAAGGAGTGGAAAGAAGAACACTTATTGAATCCCGCCCCTGTCTTTCAAAACATAACTTCAATTATTGATTTAGCTTCCTTGTCAGTTCAGTTGAAAAACACAAAACAAAACAAAGGCAAATTCTATTCTTGTACAAAAAAACAAAAAAACTTTTGATCAGGGACAATAAATTACACATAAGGTATGCAACAAGTAAACATACCAGCAAATGGTAGCACAACTACAATAACACACATACATATACCAAAGAACAAAACTGATACAGAAAAGTGCTATTTGACAATTCATTCAAACTCGTCTCTCTCTGTCTTTATAAAAACTTAAAGATCCCATGACATGGTACTTCTTGATGCTTTTATATGGCTCCTTAATGGTTCCCTAATACTGTAAATGAATCCTTCTTCAAAATCAACACTCACTGCATGAGAAACAGAGATAAGATGAGAAAGAGTCATAAATGTCACTCTGGAACACTCCATTATGGGCGTTGTTGCTTGAATGCAAATGAGGAGGACAGAGATGGCCTATAGTAGGGGTGGGGGTGTGGCCAAACTCTCCGCTCCGCTCTGTGACCCACTTCTGTGTTTTTGCACGGGGGGAGAGATGAGAAGCCTTCCATTGAAAAATAAACACATTTCCACAGAAAATAAAATTAAACCACTGCTGTTTCAGATATCCACAGGCTCAGATAAAGGACTTCCGAGGCTAGAAACACTCACAAGTTCCTCCAGGCAAATAAAAAAACGTATTTCGCATTGCGTAGCTCCTCCGCAGTCCAAACTCTCTGGGCGTGATTTACAGAGACGCTGAGTTCAGACAGACGGGGGTGGAACTGCATTTGCAATTCTTTTTTCGATCTGACGTCAATAAGTTTCCTTGTTCAAAATCGCCCGTTTGAGCTCCGATTTTTTCTAACGCAGAAAAGGATCGCAAATGCTCAGTTAAGACATTTCGCAACTTTTAGCCATGGGGGGGGCTAAACAGGGTAGGGGAGCTCACATTAACGTTCAAAAACCTCAGAAAGTGAAAATTTCATGCCATGGGACCTTTAAATTTGAGATTTTGCTGTAAATCCAGAACATTCCACATTTTTACCCCACATACAACAGTCATACAGAAACTTACTTACAAGTGGTTCTAACATTAGTTTCCATAACCTCTCAGATTATAAATGTTCTCTTTAAGAGCAAAACATTTTTGCAAATTTTTTGGCAATTGTTTATTAAATGCTTTAAAAAGCATAATCACTGTATAATATTTTACAAGGTCATTAAATTTTAATAACTTTGAATAAAAAGATCATGAGTGTGTTCTAAGAAGCCGCACTGCCCTTTTTTGCAGAAGAAATAGTGGATTAGTTGAACATTGGTCATTATTACCCCAAACTTCAACACAATAAGTAAAATAGGGAAGAATCAATGAACAATATAGAATACAAAGTGCATTGTGACCAAGGTTATGCTTAGCTTTATTTATAATTGAGAGGCTTTTGGCTATTTTAGTTTTTATGTGCCTGATGTTGGTTTTCCATGATCATTTACTGTCCATAATTACTCCTAGGAATTTATTTTCAGATACATTTTCAATTTGTACACCATTCATTCATTCATTCATTCATTTTCTTCCGCTTTTCCATTTTCTGGGTCACGGGGGCAGCAGTCCAAGCAGTGTTCTGCTGCCCAGAACACAATGCACAATGCACCAGCCCCCATGAATCCTTCCGCGGGTGGTGGGTCCACGGGAGGAGGGCTCACGTCACAACAGGCCTTGATGTATCTCCTGCCATGGGGGCTACCAGTGTCCGCAGACATTGGGGGCGAGGTGGGGTTAAGTGTCTTGCCCAAGGACACAATGGCAGCGCTCATCTGTGGGAGCTGGGATCACATGCGGTCAACCCGTCAACCCCTGGATCACGAGACATATGCTCTACCAACTGAGCTACTGCCGCCCTTACACCATTAATGATTATTTGTAATTCAGGTTTGCATTTAAAATTACCAAAGATCATCACTTTTGTTTTATTTAAATTTAATAATAGTTTGTTTGTATCTGTCCATTTCTTAATTTTGTTAATTTCCATATTTGACACTATCCACAAGCTCTTTATGATTTGAGCTACTATAAAAGATGTTGGTGTCATCAGCAAAGAGAATTAGTTTTAGTGATTCAGAAACATTGAACATATCATTTATATAGAGGTTCGACCCAACACTGACCCCTGGGGGACTCCACATGTAATACCAAGGTGTTCAGAAGAGTATTCACCCATTTGGACATATTGTGCTCTTTCTGTTTGGTCACTTGTTCACCAGTTCCCCGCTGCTCCTCTGATTCCAAAATTTTCAAGCTTGTTTATCAGTTTTGAGTGATTGATCGTATCGAATGCTTTTTTTTTTCAAATCAATACAGGTACCAAGAGCGTGTTCATTTTGATCCAGTGCATTTGTTATTTCTTCTACTGCTTCAGTTATTGCCATAGAAGTGGTTCTTTTAGATCTAAAGGCGTATTGGCATTCATCTGATGCTTGGTAATAAAGTTTTCAAGTCGAGAAGTGAATAATTTCTCTATGATTTTTGAAAATTGTGGCAGCAATGAAACTGGCCTATAATTAATGAAACTATGTTTATTCCCACTTTTGAAGAGTGGTATTACTTTTGTTATTTTCATTTTACTTGGGAAAAAAACGGACTGGAATCAGACCCTCCAGGAATTCGCGATGTTGCGATTTGCAACTTCAATGCAACTTCAGCCAATCCCCGTGAATTCAGGGCAGTGTTGCAGTTTTGACCAATCACCGCAACTTTCCCGCAATTTTTACTAATTTTGACCAATCATCGGCGACGTATTGAACACCGACCAACTTCATTCTGCTTTACTTCCGTGTGACAAAACTAAACTGCGGCCGTGTCCCCAATTTCCAGAGTTCGGAGCGCGGCCCGAAGGGGGCTCAGACTGCAGTCAAGTCGGTGCACATTTGCTCAGCCCCGACTGCAGTCCGTGGACCGCTTAACGACTGCGGTGTTCGGACCGCGTGTTAACTGCGCATGGGACAAAAAAGAAGTGGGACAGCAGTCGTCGCGCCGGTGTTCTGTCGAAATGCGTGACGCACATGCCCTTCGGGCCACGCTCCGAACTGTGCACTCTGGGAATTGAGACACGACTTCTAATGGCAAAGAAACATGTCTGCGGCGCCATTTGCCCACAAAATAACAGCAAAAGACCGAGCGAAACAGTTCCCCTCCTAGTAGTCATTTATTTTCGATGTTGATAAGGTTGTTTTAGGACCATATCTGTGATCTGTGTCTTTGTATTATTCTTTGTCAGTAATAACTCAGTATTCAAAATATTACTCAATTTTAATTACAAAAAGCGAAAATCGCAACTATTTATCGCAACTTTCACTTCCTCCCCCAACAAAATCGCAACAAAAACCTTAAAAGCACCGCAACTTTCATCGCAACTTTTTGGAAAAGCTCACGCAAATTCAGGCATTTTAGCCGCAACAATCACAAAAAATGCCCGCGAAATCCTGGGGGGTCTATGGAATGAAACATTACAAATGCAGGTTAATGGTATTACAATGCTTTCAACAGATGTCTTAAATAGTGACATGTCAATGTCATCAGTGGAATATTTACTTTTACAAGTAAGAATAACTTTCTTGACTTCATTTTCATTGGTAGCAGAGAGGAACATTGAAAATGAGTTCCTAAACAATGGAACAGTACATTGATTTGAGGATTGGTCAGGAATCTCAGCAGACAGCTCCGGGCCAATATTCACAAAGAAACTATTGAAATTGTTAACTATATTATTCATGTTGTGATTGTCTCTATTTATACCCTCAAAGTAGTTGACTTTAGTAGATCCCAGTTTGATTACACCATTCAGTATCTCCCACATCTTCTTTATATTGGATTTGTTGGTGTACAGAATTTGTTTATAACAGGGGTCTTCAACGTTTTTCAGGCCAGGGACCCCCAAACAGATGGCGAACTGGGCCAGGGACCCCCTACTATATATACGGCATAGAATTGTGTTTTATATTAAATTGAGCTTAGTGTCATGTATAAACATTGCTACTCTGTTATGGTACATCCAATACAAGGAAATAATACACAGGTTAATACTGCATTTTCATGTTTTTTTTTATTTTAAAGATGGGCCCTACGGGGTGGATGTGCTACTGCAGTTTTTAAACACAACTTGCATATAACACAGGCCTATTAAGATTGTTCACTGATTCAACCAAAAAACAAGTGCAGAACAGCGGAGCAAATGACACACACTGGAAATTCAATGCCATCTCTCTCCTTGAAGGTAAAGCCAAACTTCATATAATTGTCCGAGTACTTTCGGGTCTTCTGTCGTTGGCGCTTACCCTTAGCTCCGACATCAGCAACAACTTCTTCCTCGCCACTTTCAGTCGCGTTTTCGTTCTTTTCAGAGGTGGATGGCATTTCTACTCTGCTTGATTTGTTTGGTCGAATTACAAAACGATCCATTTTTCAGTAAGAAGAAATATGTGGGTTTACAGTAGGCTAAGTTAGCTAACGGAGGCCATGGGACGGAGCAGGGATATTTTTTGTTGATATGAGTGATCCGGTGCCTAGCTACCATATGTTGCTGAATGCATGCATAGCATGATGCGTTTGCCTTTATTTCTCCATTCGCCATGTACGCAATAATGTGTATTTTAAGACATCAAAGAGGGTAGAGGGACAAGGGAGAAATTGATTGGGGAAAAATGAAAAAATATATTGTTTTTAAAAATATGAAAATATAAAATTATATTATTTTAAAGTGAAATCAAAAGATTTCGCGACCCCCCCTGCAGTACCTCCACGACCCCCCTAGGGGTCACGACCCCCCTGTTGAAGACCTCTGGTCTATAGTATAACTGTCAAGCAGTTCTAATCACATCGGTTAATTTATGTTAATGTTATGTTCAAATCAAATCATCAAATCAAACAATATTTAGAAAGCGCTTTTCATACAAAATTGTAGCACAAAGCGCCTTACAGTGGTCAAGGATTAGAAGATTGACCATTATTGATCTCGCACAGGAGAAGTTGTTTCTATATTTGACCCGGGGACCATCCCCATGATTTTGTTTTGTTATTTAGTCTTGATCAGGACCTAAGCTGGAGGATTTTACCTGGTGCATGTTTGGGTTGGTGGGGGAAACCGGAGTGCCCGGAGGAAACCCACCCAGACACGGGGAGAACATGCAAACTCCACACAGAAAGGCCCAGGCGACCCGAACCTTCTTGCTGTGAAGCATGAGTGCTAGCCACTCAGCCACCGTGCCGCCAGAGGGAAAAAAAAGACGAAGACGAACAGACAAACAGATGGACAAACAAGCAAAGAGACAAACAAGCAGACAAACAAACAACAAACTGATGGACAAACAAACAAAAGAACAAACAAAAGACAAGCAAACAGACGACCAAAGTCAATCAAAGGCCAGGCTAAACAGGTGAGTCTTGAGCCCACTCTTAAAAACATGAACGTTCTCTGCAGCCCTGAGCTCCTCCGGCAGTTCCATAGACGAGGGCCGTAGTACTGGAAAGACGCCTCTCTGTGAGTGTGTGTCCTGACTTTGGGAATGACCAGGAGCTGCCGGAGGAGCACAGGGCCCGTGAACGTTCATAAGGGGAAAGCAGTTCTGAAAGATAAGAAGGCCCAAGACCATTAAGACATTTAAAAAACAGTAAAAGAACTTTAAAATCTATCCTGAAACTCACAGGGAGCCAATGCAGAGATTTTAAGACCGGTGTGATGTGGTCCCGCCCTCTGGTCCTAGTCAGGACACGTGCTGCTGAAATGTTCATGTATGTGGCTGAATGTGGTTTTATGACTGTGTATAATTACATGAAGCTGTATGCGACTGTACGTAAGAATGATTTTAGAGTGTTTAATAATAACCTTGTTTTTATTCTATTGTATTTGACTTCCTACAGGTTGACCTTTTACACCTGTCCAGGGACGACAGATGAAAATTCTGGCATATTTACATGTAGATGTTTATTAATGTGCATTGTCCCTGAAATAAATAAATAAATAAATAAACTGGATAGACCATGTGACCTGGTGGCGAAGGCGCCATTTCCTGTCCTCGTACTTTAACAAACTCGTCCTAAAGTCTTTGACCTAGCCTCACCAGAATCCTTCTGTGGGACACGTGGGACATTAGAAGATGTTAAAAGCTTTTTAGAGGATCAGACGGAGTTGCCATGGCAATGGTACAAATTTCAGGTTCATTTTTACAGCTCACCATCAAACTTCGACAAGTGATAATTCGCACATACTTTGGGCGATTTCTTTAATCGTTGGTGGACACCCCGGCCTTGAACAGATTGATATAAGAAAATCTAAAATGGCTGCAATAGCGCCCCCTAGGGAAATTGCATGGAACAGCAACTTTGTCGACAAGATTTGGTGCACATATTTGTGTGTACCAAATTGTGTGTACCAATTGGTAAACATATTTGTGACTTTTTTTGATGAAAAAAGTCAATGACGCCCACGTGCCATCTCCCATCGTGTTGCCATGGCAACAGGCCAAAAATCTGCCGTTGCCAATCTGACATCGTGACAAAAACTTTGATGTAGCCAAACTAAATTTGGTACAAAAATATATTGTGACCATGCCCCCTCCCAAGACAAAGTCTGCCATCTTGGATTCATATGTGACAAATGTCATAATGTAATTCTATGTAGACATCTAACTCTGCTGCATTTTCATTTATGAAACTATTAAAACAGCCACAACCTCAAATGTAAGCACATCTTCAAAAGGGTGTGTTAGCTCACCCAAATGGTTAAAAGTTGAGACACACATAAAAATTATAATGGAGAAAATAATGCTGCCTAAAAAGAGAACAGTTTGTGCACGAAAGCGCACCACAACCCAACTGGCCTGGAAAAAGGGGAGGAATAGGGCACGTTAGCGCTCCCCTGCATGTGCTGTGATGATGATGATGATGATGATGATTATTCAGAGTGAAGTATTCTTAGATATTCAAAATGAAGTACTCACAGTTAATTATTCTTGTTAGTGCTGCAATCAATTAAAATATTTAATCGCAGTTAATCTCATAGTTAATATCATAGTTTACTTGTGATTTTAATCACAAATTAATCACACATTTTGTCCCTTGAATCATAATTTTAATACTCTTATCAACATAGAATAGGGGATAGGTGCTGCTTTGTGCAAATGATTTTTTTTTCATTCATAGCAAACCACAATTGTCAGTGAGACAACTTTGTGTTGGATGTTCCACTCTCTGGCTACTTTCATGAAGTGCTCTGCATCAGGGTCAGCGAAGTACCTCTCTGTCTTCATAAGAGTCAAGGCGACTGAAGTTCCCATTATGGGCTGAAATAATGTGCTGTGACCTCGAAGTAGTTCTCATTACTGAATGACATCCAGTAATCTCCAGTTAGTGCCACTGTCTGCCTCAGTGGTGGCTGTACTAAGGATGCACTCACACTAGGACTTTGGAACACTAAAACAGTGGTTAAAAACAAACAAGTCCTGTACTCATGTTTGACTTGTTACTAACCGTGTTAATGTTTATTGTAAATATTGTACGTCTTTTATATTTGTGATTGTAAATGTTTGTGTTCTGTGCCTGCCTTAGGACTACAGATGCAATTTAGCTCTATAGCTAATTCTGGCATATCTACTGTGCAGCTTCTGCTCATATGTTGATTAATATGCATTGTCATGAATAAATAAATAAATAAAGCTATGCCGTGCTCGAGCATGATTGCATAGGATACTATGGCCTGCACTCACACTTGCACAACCGAACAAGTGGAAGCATATTCTGACTCGGTAAATTTAACTGTCAGAAAGTCCTCCCTGCACTTACTAATGGTAAAAGGAGAAATTCAATTTGTCAACTGGACAAAGTTTATTTGGTCGAAAACATTTCGCAGCTCATCCGAGTTGCTTCGTCAGTTCTGGTTAGAGTGCTGGTTAGACACTGCTTATATCTGGCTGCAGGGAGGAGATAACTACACTGAAATTATTCTGAAGCTATCCCACCTCTTTGTTTTCAGCTTTCTGTTTTTTTAGTTTCTCTCTGGCGTCTAGTTTAGCATACCTATTCAAACCCTAATGGCTGTTTTCACACCTCTGGACCTGACCTGGCTCACCCCCTTTGTTTCCTTTGTTTTGATTTAGGTTTGAGAATGGAATTATATATGGGAGACAAATTGTGTCTGACCCCTCCATTCCTGTTCAAAGAAGGATTCTCTTTTTTGACAAAAATAGCCTCTTTAACTCCCCTCTCAAACCAGTTCTTTTCCCTGGCTAAGATCTGTACCTCACTGTCCTCAAAAGAATGGCCCGTGGCTTCTAGGTGGAGATGTACGGCAGACTGAGGTCCACTCTGGCTCTCTCGTCTGTGTTGGTACATCCTCTTGTGAAGTGGCTGTTTTGTTTCTCCAGTGTAGCGCTCACTGCAGTCTTCACTACACTGAATGGAGTAGACCACATTGCTTTGTTTGTGGCTCGGTGTTTTGTCCTTTGGGTGGACGAGTTTTTGTCTTCAAGTGTTTGTGGGTTTGAAATAGACTGGGATTTCATGTTGTCTGAAAATCCTCTGTAGTTTTTCCAGAAACGCCGGCCAGGTAAGGAATAGCTACACCTTTCCTCCTGGGTTCTGATTCTCCGTTGTCTTGTTTCTTGTCCTTGTCTCTTGGTTTTGTTGAAAGCCCATTTAGGATATCCACAAACAGAGAGGGCTTCCTGCACATGTTGTTCTTCTTTCTCCTTACCCTCTGTGCTTGTGGGAACCACTTGGGCCCTGTGTTGTAATGTCTGAATGACTTCAAGTTTGTGTTGTAGTGGTGGTGTGAATAAAAAGCAGGTATAGGTCTGTGTGTGTGGGTTTTCTGAAGACCTCTATCTGGAGATCTTCTCCTTCTCTGTGTTACATACAATGGGTCTGAGTGGTACTCCTTGTTTGTGAATCATTGGGAGGCCATAGATGCAAGGGATGGAGTCACCAGGATACAGTTTGTAATACAGCTGTCGATAAATGAATGACTTCTTCCTTCCCCAGCTTCTGTAAGCAATCAATGATCTTGTTTTTGTTCCCATTGGTGGGGTGTCGTTTTAGTAACTCGTAGGTTGCGGTGTCACTGAGTAAACTGTTCACCTTAGCCACAATCAGCTGAGTTCAGGATCACTGTGCAATGATGGCCTTCCTTTCCTCTGGAGTTAAATTTGAGGGTGGAGGTTTGGCATTGCTCAGTGCAGCTGTTCATTTCAGTCTCCAGGTTCTGTCTCTGTGAGCTTGTTGTTCCTAATGGCGGTTTCCTTGGGGATGTGGTTAGAAGTTATAGAGAAATTCAGTACTTTAGAAAGGACTTCTTTCTCTGCTTGAGTGAGCACCTGGTTAGAAAGATTTTTCCCCCCAGTGTTCTTTGTGCACCGATTGGCTAGGTTTATCCTCCCTCCGTTTGTCACTCTGATCCTTGAGGTTAGTTTGATATTGCACTTCACAAGATAAGGAGAGGAGAGCCAGAGTGGACCTCAGTCTGCTGTACAGTACATCTCCACTGACAGGGGCGCCTGCAGGAATGAAATGTAAGGTACACCCCCCCCTCCAAAAAATAAAAAATCGCGCAGTGCATATAGGCCTTCTGTCCCAAATCTGTAGGCTACAGCACGCGGCACAGCACGCGGCACGGTAGCTGAGTGGCTAGCGCTCTTGCTTCACAGCAAGAAGGTTCCGGGTTCGATCCCCGGGTCGCCTAGGCCTTTCTGTGTGTGTTCTGTGTGGAGTTTGCATGCATGGTCTGGGTTCAATCCCTGGGTCGCCGGAGCCTTTCTGTGTGGAGTTTGCATGTTCTCCCCGTGTCTGGATGGGTTTTCTCCGGGCACTCCGGTTTCCCCCCACCAACCCAAAACATGCACCATAGGTACCTCCAGCTTAGGTCCTGACCAAACCGAAGCAAGAAGATCATGGAGATGGTCCCCGGGCGCAGTAATGTGTCGCCCACTGCTCCTAATATATGTGTGTGTATATATATATATATATATATATATATATAGGATGGGTTAAAATGCAGAGAAGAATTTCTCCAGTGTGAGATCAATAAAGTTCACTTCTTCTTCTTCTTCTTCTTCTTCTTCTTCTTCTTCTTCTTCTTCTTCTTCTTCTTCTTCTTCTTCTTCAATACAACAAAAGAACTTGAAATTGAACAATGTGAATGATACGAACTTAATATGTGAACAACACACGAACAATAAACATTGGAACATATTTTAAAACTCCCATTCGTGCACAGTAGCCTACATGGGCCACACATCCGTAAGCACAGCAAAGAGCGCGCTGAATATGTAGGAAGTACTCCTACATATTCAGAGAGGTACTCTGGTATATACTGCATATTTACAGTGAAGTACTCCTACATATTCAGAGAGGTACTCTGGTATATATACTGCATATTCACACGTCTCTTTCGGCCCACGTTTCTGGCTCTCAGTTATTTTTGTCCCAAACAGGAAGTGCGTTGTTCGCTCTCTCACGCCTCCACCCACTCTCCAACAGCCCTGAGCAGAGAGAGAGAGAGAGGGAGGGAGAGCAGAGGAGAGAGACTGAGGGAGAGAGAGACAGAGGGAGAGAGAGACAGAGGGGGAGAGAGGCAGAGGGAGAGAGAGGCAGAGGGAGAGAGAGGGAGAGAGGCAGAGGGAGAGAGAGACAGAGGGAGAGAGAGGCAGAGGGGGAGATAGACAGAGGGAGAGAGAGAGCAGAGAGAGAGAGACAGAGGGAGAGAGAGGCAGAGGGGGAGAGAGAAACAGGGGGAGAGGGAGAGAGAGACAGAGAGAGAGAGAGAGAGAGGGAGAGCAGAGGAGAGAGAGCAGAGGAGAGAGGGAGAGAGAGAGCAGAGAGAGAGAGCAGAGGAGAGAGAATAGAGGAGAGAGGGAGAGAGAGCAGAGGAGAGAGAGGGAGAGAGAGAGCAGAGGAGAGAGAGCAGAGGAGAGAGGGAGAGAGAGAGCAGAGAGAGAGAGCAGAGGAGAGAGAATAGAGGAGAGAGGGAGAGAGAGCAGAGGGAGAGAGAGCAGAGGAGAGAGAGACAGAGAGAGAGAGAGAGCAGAGGAGAGAGAGCAGAGAGGGAGAGCAGAGGAAAGAGACTGAGGGAGAGAGAGACAGAGGGAGAGAGAGAGGGAGAGAGAGACAGAGGGAGAGAGAGACAGAGGGAGAGAGAGGCAGAGGGAGAGAGAGGCAGAGGGGGAGAGAGAGACAGAGAGAGAGAGAGGCAGAGGGAGAGAGAGGCAGAGGGGGAGAGAGACAGAGGGGGAGAGAGAGACAGAGGGAGAGAGAGGGAGAGAGAGACTGAGGGAGAGAGAGAGGCAGAGGGAGAGAGAGACAGAGGGACAGAGAGAGGCAGAGGGAGAGAGAGACTGAGGGGGAGAGAGAGAGGCAGAGGGGGAGAGAGAGACAGAGGGGGAGAGAGGCAGAGGGAGAGAGACTGAGGGCAAGAGAGGCAGCTGGAGAGAGAGGCAGAGGGAGAGAGAGGTAGAGTGAGAGAGAGGCTGAGGAGAGAGAAACAGAGTGTGGGAGAGGCCGAGGGAGAGAGAGGCCGAGGGAGAGAGAGAGGCTAGACCAGAGCAGAGGGAGAGAGAACAGACCAGTGGAGTGACAGTGTATACTGGAGACTAAAAGGAGACAGAGAATAGACTAGAGCAAGGTAGAAAGAGCAGAGAAAGAGTGTATGGACCAGAAAAAGAACAAGAGAGTAGAGAGAAGAGCAAAAGGAGAGAGCCTCAGTGCATCCGGAAGCAGCTTAAAGCCTTCTCTGCATCCCACGGTACGTTCTCTCACTCCACCTCTCTATGCACTTGTCTGTCTCTGAACCCGACTGAGCTCTGCACCTATTTGTTTGTCACTGCTTCCTCTGTCCATATGAGAACACTTGACTTGTGCCTCTGTTTGTGTAAAAAAAGAAAAGAAAAAAGAAAACGGTTTGGAGTGAGACATGAAGTGTGAGTATCCTGCAGTATCCTCTTTCTTGCTGCCTCCACCACTACAGAGCGGTCACATGTTTGTGGACTTTCCATAAAACTAAGAAAGCCAAGAAACACGACAACAGAGAATCAGAACCCTGAAGAAAGGGCGTAACTATTCCTACTCCCGGACAATGGGTCTGAGTGGTACTCCATGTTTGTGAGTCTTTGGGAGGCCATAAATGCCTATCATGGCCATAAATCACCAAGATACAGTCTGTAATACAACGATCAATGACTTCTTCCTTCCCCAGCTTCTGTAAGCAATCAATGATCCTCTTTTTGTTCCCATTGGTGGGGTCTCGTTTTAGTCATTCGTAGGTTGCGGTGTCACCGAGTAGGCTGTGAGTTCAGGATCACTGTGCATCTCCTGTTGTCCGCAGGCAGGATGTTGATGCTGTGGTCCTTCTATAGAACAACGATGGCCTTCCTTTCCTCTGGTGTTACACTGGAGGGTGGAGGTTTGGCATTGCTCGGTGCAGATCTTCATTCATTTTGATACAAATATTTGACCTGTTTAGTCGCAGAGCCTTGTCTGTGCTACTATGGCTGTGACACTTCATTTCCTTTCATGGATACATCAGTTAAAGGAGAATTAACTTTTTTTTTTTTACAATCTGAGCCTTATTTCGGTAATAAAACAAAATGTTTTACTCACCCATAGCACAGGTGTCATTTGGAGCACTTCCGGAGATGTTTTAGTTTAGCGATATCCGTAACGTGAGTTCTCGGGGCACATGTTTACGGTCTCCAAATAACACAAACTTTAGCACTTTTCAAATCATAGGCTACGTTCACACTGCAGGGCTTAATGCTCAATTCCGATTTTTTTGTGAAATCCGATTTTTTTTGCGCGGCCGTTCACATTTCCAATTAAATGCGAATTGTATGTGATCTCCAGTGTGAACGCTAAACTCCCCAAAAGTGTCCCGCATGCGCCTTGGAGGACACGATGACGTCACACGCAGCGAACACGCTCAATGTTTACGGAAGTAGCCTAAAGTTGCTTTCGTACCGGAGCCAAAACATGTACAGCTTATTTGTTTTAAGGAGGAGACGGAGAAGGAGAAGGACGAGGTTTTTGGCCACAGCGTTTTGTGGGGCAGTGGCAGCAACGTCTGCAGAAAGGAACATGTGGGTGCGGAGTCACAGGCAGGAGGGGTGGGATCGCTACGTGCTTCGCCGCTTCACTGATACGAGTTTATATACTATTTTAGCATGACGAGAAGAACGTTTGTGCACATTTGTGAACGCCTACTTGTACCACTCTCATTGGAGGAAACACACTCAGGTCGGATGAATGCGACCTGGCCGTTCAGACTGAAGTCGCATGTCAAAAGATCGGATATGTATCGGATTTAGGACCACATATCCAAGTGGCCTGGATCGCATTTGAAAAAATCGGATCTGTGTCGTTCACACTGTCATTAGAAGATCAGATACAGGTCGCATAGAGGCAAAAAAATCGGATTTGGGTCGTTTCAGGCTGCAGTGTGAACGTAGCCTTAGTCTACACTTTCGTTTGAGTCAAAAGTGGCCTGTAATCCGAGATTTAGAAGAAGAAGTGACTTTATTGATCTCACACTGGAGAAATTCTTCTCTGCATTTTAACCCATCCTATATATATATATATATATATATATATATATATATATATATACACAGGGGGTCCTCGGGTTACGACGGTCTCGGGTTACGACGTTTCGTGGTTACGAACGTGCCCCCATTAAAAAAATATGTATATATTACGCGTCATTCCGTCTTACGCGGTTTAGCGTGGTAAGAGATGTAAACAAACGCGAACGGCGCGCGGCGCACGGCGGAAGAATACGCTCTGTTGTGGTTGTAGGGAGAAGAAGACAGCCTCGTGTGCGTGCCCAATGTGGGCGGAAGTACCTGATGTGAGCTCTGATCTGCTCCTATGAAAGCGGCAGTGATAACCAAGCAGCGTAGTGGTCTAATTATTGAGATGGAAAGGTTATTGGTGCTTTGGTTGGAAGATCAAAGGCAAAATCCGGTTTACGACGAAATTCGGGTTACGACGCGTCTTAAGAACGGATCAACGTCGTAACCCGAGGACCCCATATATATATATATATATATATATATATATATTAGCACACTTCTGCCCGGAGACCATCTTTTTGCTTCAGTTTGGTCAGGACCTCAGCTGGAGGATTTTACCTGGTGCATGTTTTGGGTTGATGGGGGAAACCGGAGTGCCCGGAGAAAACCCACCCAGACACGGGGAGAACATGCAAACTCCACACAGAAAGGCCCAGGCGACCCGGGGATCGAACCCAGAACCTTCTTGCTGTGAAGCGTGAGTGCTAGCCACTCAGCCACCGTGCCGCCATTTATCCATAATTTACAGCTTTGTGTTTCATGTTTGGGTCCCGAGAACTGAGAGCAAAATAAACTGTGACTCCGCACATGCGCACTGTCCTCCTCATCTACTCCAAACTATGGATACATCTGGGATTACAGGCCACTTTTGACTCAAACCAAAGTGTAGACTAAGACATTGAGCTTCTATGATTTGAAAAGTGCTAAAGTTTGTGTTATTTGGAGACCGCAAACATGTGCCCCGAGAACTCACGTTACAGATATCGCTAAACTAAAACATCTCTGGAAGTGCTCCATATGACACCAAAGTGCTATGGGTGAGTAAAACAACTTGTTTTATTACCGAAATAAGGCTCAGATTGTAAAAAACGTTAATTCTCCTTAAATATGAATACACATTTCTGGTGAAATCTCTAAATATCTCCTGGTATGTTTGTAGACATACATTTTCCTACTTGCAGGCCCTGCCTGGTGGTCTCTGTTGTGATGTAGGCTTGAGAAAGTGAAACTAGCTGTAGCGACAGAGGAAGTGAGGAGGTGTGAGCGGAGCTATTGTTCAAGTCCACTGGAAAGTCCCACAGACCTGTTCACTCTAAAAACACCAAGGCCCCACACAGCCAATTAGACACAACCTCCACGGAAACAGGAAATCTGAGGCCAACCAATCAGAGGGCGCTGTGAAAAAAGAGGAGGAAATGCATGAGAGACGGCGTACTTCCTCTGTGTTCACTCATTGTGCTCTTACCTGATCTGCCCCGGTCCTCGTCCGAGTCCTGGCCCAGTCTTGTCCCGAGTGTGGCCCTCCATGTGTTTGCAGTATGTCCACAAGTGTCCATGAGGGGCCAACATGGCGACAGTCTCGGTGAAGAAGAAAAAGCCATCGGCGCGGAGCTCCAAAGCGGTCACTAGGATGTGTGTGCTGGACCACAGGGACCACATGTGAGTCTGAGCTTTCAAACGGATCATTTACCGACCAGAAATAGAACTGCACCTTTAATGCATGTACTACAGTAGGTAGTTTGGAAACAACATCCCATTCAGTGTTTAAGTTAAACACTCTCTGTAAGTTTACCACTTTTTATATTTTAGGGAATAAGAAAGAC
>JAVJIX010000171.1:257500-365000 GCA_036785185.1 Paratrypauchen microcephalus
AGGCTTTACACTGTAATCATCATTTAACCATCACCACTTAGGGAGGTCTGGTATATGACCCATATATCTGTCATCTGCATTTCCACACCCCTAAAGACCCATTCCTGCTCTGTACTGTCACATTTTATTTCCATGTGAGATAACCTGATCAAGACAATGAACTAGAAAACGAGTCAAAAGAACAAAACACATCTCGGATCTGTGCGTAATGCATTATGAAAGAGAAAAATCCACTGAACATTCATAGCTGTTTTAAAGATTACATTTGTTCATGAATGTGCCTTTATTATCAGAATGCACACAGTACACAGACTGGAACACTGCTGTGATAACAAGTCCCAAGGGCTGGCCTAAGTCCAGCCCAAGCCTTTAGGGGCTCTGAAAGAGCAGGAGAAGCTCTAACGGAAATGGAGGAGGTGGTGAGGGAGGACTCTGATCAGAGGAGGAAGACGTTACATTCCTGTTTTATCACAAATGTCTTAACATCTTGTCTTTTTAAAGTCCAAATTTTGCTATTTTAGCAGTTATGTAAAATAATGAAGCATTGACTTGGGTCATTGATTGACTTATCCAGGACTTAAGAAGAAGAAGAAGAAGAAGAAGAAGAAGAAGAAGAAGAAGAAGAAGAAGAAGAAGAAGAAGAAGACATGCTTTATTCATCCCCGTAGGGAAATTATTTCTCTGCATTTAACCCATCCATCAGGAGCAGTGGGCAGCTCGTCTTTCATCTCCATGATCTTGTTGCTTAGGCTTGGTCAGGACCTAAGCTGGAGGATTTTACCTGGATTTAACCAGGACTATATCAGGACTAAACCAGGACTTAACCAGGACTATATCAGGACTAAACCAGGATTTAACCAGGACTATATCAGGACTAAACCAGGACTTAACCAGGACCATGCCAGGATTATGTCAAGACTTCAGCAGGACTAGATAAGCACAGCCCATGCCATTTTCTGTGAGTTCCTGTAAACTGTGTTTGCACAAGAGTCTTATCTGGGTTCAGTCTTTACGGGAGAGGGAGGGGCTCTGATCCCAATCTAGAAAAAACCAACAACAAGGAACAGAGCTCGCCTGCCTGTGCAGCACCCGCCAGCACCACACTGTCCCAGAGCTGAACCCTCACCCTGTGGCTGGACAGTCCTGCCCGCAGTCCCCCAGGCCTGCGTGACATGAAACTCTCTGGAGTGCTCCACCTGAAGTGTCCTTTGGAATGTTCCACCTGAAGTGTCCTTTGGAGTGCTCCACCTGAAGTGTCCTTTGGAATGTTCCACCTGAAGTGTCCTTTGGAGTGCTCCACCTGAAGTGTCCTTTGGAATGTTCCACCTGAAGTGTCCTTTGGAGTGTTTCACCTGAAGTGTCCTTTGGAGTGTTTCACCTGAAGTGTCCTTTGGAGTGTTTCACCTGAAGTGTCCTTTGGAGTGTTCCACCTGAAGTGTCTTCTGGAGTCTTCCACCTGAAGTGTCTTCTGGAGTCTTCCACCTGAAGTGTCCTTTGGAGTGCTCCACCTGAAGTGTCCTTTGGAGTGTTCCACCTGAAGTGTGCTTTGGAGTCTTCTACCTGAAGTGTCCTTTGGAGTGTTCCACCTGAAGTGTACGTTGGAATCTTCTACCTGAAGTGTACGTTGGAATCTTCTACCTGAAGTGTCCATGTGAGGTGTTTGGCGTGTCCCCCTCTGTACAGCCCTATTCAGATTGTCCCAACTGGAGTGTCCCTTCTGGAGCGTCCTCTCTGGTCTGCCCTGTCCCTCCTGGACCAGGCATCTGATGGATCATTCCTGAGACAGGAGACTGGACAGGTGGCTTCACAGGACTTCCCAAGTGCTTGAGTGGGTTCATGTTTCCTCTCACTTCTGTCTTCAAGCTCAGGTCTGTGATCTGTATCAATCATGCGGGAGACAGATACAGGGAAGGTTGGAGAAAACTGAGTTTTGTTTTTGTTTTTTTCAGGCAACACCAATATCCAATATTTCTCTTGCAGTTAGGGCCACAGGGCCTATATTAGACAAAGCTGGCTCTAAAAGTGCAGATGACAAGTTAATATTAGTTTGTCATCTGCACTAATATGATATATGATAATATCCGGAGGAGCTCAGGGCTGCAGAGAACTTTCATGTTTTTAAGAGTGGCTCAAGACTCACCTGTTTAGCTTGGCCTTTGATTGACTTCAGTCGTCTGTTTGCTTCTCTTTTGTTTGTTCTTTTGTTTGTTTGTTCGTCTGCTTGTTCGTCTGTTTGTTTGTCTGTTTGTCTGTTTTGTTTTGTTTTCTTTCTTTCTTTTTTCCTCTGGCAGCACGGTGGCTGAGTGGTTAGCACTTTCTGTGTGGAGTTTGCATGTTCTCCCTGTGTCTGGGTGGGTTTCCTCCGGGCACTCCGGTTTCCCCCACCAGCCCAAACATGCGCCATAGGTAAAATCCTCCAGCTTAGGGCCTGATCAAGACTAAATAACAAAACAAAATCATGGGGATGGTCCCCGGGTCAAATATAGAAACAACTTCTCCTGTGCGAGATCAATAAAGGTCAATCTTCTAATCCTTGACCACTGTAAGGCGCTTTGTGCTACAATTTTGTATGAAAAGCGCTTCATAAATATTGTTTGATTGATTGTTTGATTGAATATCTATTATAATAGATATCTGAAATCAAAATATCTATTATAATTTTACTTCCAGGCTGGACATTTTACCTAAGTCGTCTAATTTACACAATATTTATTATTAATCTAATAAAACGAAATGACAACAACTGTATTAAGTTAAATGAACATATAAAGTTTCAGAAAAAGTCCTTCCTTTGGTGTAAACTGCCTTTTGGATTTTGGATGGAATTTTCCGGTATAGGCAGAGGGATTTAGAACATGCTAAAGGAGAGGAGGAGAAGAGGGGATGTGGAGGAGGAGGAGAGGAGGAGGACAGGGCTGGCATGTCTTATGTGTCTGGTACTGTCTCTCTCGGACTCTGTTTTCATTCCTGTGCAGCTTTAATGAAAATCCTCCACTCCTCATCACTAAGAGTAGCATTACTTCAAAGTAATACAGTATTATTCAACTGGAAGTGCAAAGTAGTGGCCCAAGAAATTACTCAAGTGCATTTGGTAAATGTATTTGGGAAAACTACTACTAGTAAGAGTAACTTAAAGAATAATGTATAAGTTGAATATATACAGTGGTACCTCACCTTACGAAAGACCCAACAAACGAAAATTTCAAGTTACGAAACGCCTTCATGTTAAATTTTCAAAACGCGAAATCTCAAAAATTCAAATAATGCGTGCTCAGCCACACACATTATACGCTTTTCTCAGACTGGATTTAAACTTTTCTCACATTTGTCTCTGTTTAAACACTCAAACTTTCATAGATTTTCAACAAAATTATTAATAGTGAAGTGTGGGGGGGGGACTGCGCTCTGACACATGTGATAGCGCAGCATGACCCGGCGCGGGGCTGCCAGCAGGTCGAGACCTGGACTAAACCAGGACTGGACCAGGTCTAAACCTGGACTAAACCTGGACTAATCCAGGACTAGACCAGGTGGATTAAAGCGCCGTGCGCGGGTCTATTTCCTGGTTTCGTTTCGAGTCACAGCTGAGGCGAGCAGCGAGGGGGACCGCACGCAGTCTGAGCGCATGAACGAACGCATGCAAGAGCCGCGGTGGTCTAGACCTGCTCTAGACCTGGTCTAGACCAGCACGGGTCTCGTTCATGCGCTGCTCGCTGCTCCCCTCAGCTGTGACTCGAAACGAAACCAGGAAACCCGCACGCGGCGCTTTAATCCACCTGGTTTAGTCCTGGTTTAGTCCTGGTTTAGTCCAGGTTTAGTCCAGGTTTAGTCCTGGTTTAGTCCAGGTTTAGTCCAGGTTTAGTCCTGGTTTAGTCCAGGTCTAGACCTGCTGGCAGCCCCGCGTCGGGTCATGCTGCGCTATCACACGTGTCAGAGCGCAGTCTTCTCCCCCCTCCCCCTTCCCCCCACACTTCACTATTAATAATTTTGTTGAAAATCTATGAAAGTTTGAGTGTTTAAACGAGAGAGAAATGTGAGAAAAGTTTAAATCCAGTCTGAGAAACCAATCAGGACGCAGAACACAGTGTTACACTATAAAAAAGTTACACTATAAAAAAAAAAAACTTGGATCGGGGCCTTGAAACGGATCAGGCTTTTTCCATTGAAATAGCTACTCAACTTACGAATTTTTCACGTTACGAAACCACTTCTGGAACGAATTAATTTCGTAAGGTGAGGTACCACTGTATTAGAAGGGCAAAACCTAAAATAATGCACATGTACGCTTGCTGCCATACTGTGAAATATTCCAGGCAAAGCATTAACATCTCCATGGAGACAAGCAGAAAAATGACATAGTGCAACTTAAACAGGACTGCTCAGGTACTGCCCAACATACTCATATACCTGTGTTTTTCAGGAGCATGGCAGCCACGGAGCCCGATTGGCCTGTCCCCATGAGGGCCATTGGGGCTCAGAACCTGCTCACCATGCCTGGGGGCGTGACCACTGCCGGATACCTGCACAAAAAGGGAGGCAGCCAGTTCAGCTTGCTCAAGTGTGAGTGCCCATTAGGACTAAACAGAGCTAAACCTGGACTGAACCTGGACTAAACCTAGTTTTAGTATTTAAAAGTGTCTCATATGGATTTTTTTTTTTTTTTTTTTTTTCATAACCTCATCCAAGAGAGTGATGAGGATGATGAGAGGGAAATCTCTGTGTGGACAATGAGGAGATGGACAGGGACATCTGAGCTATCATACTCAGAACCTACTCCTGTATAACTCAGAACAAGAGGAAGGAACAGGACTGAACCAGGACTGAATCAGGACTGAATCAGGACTGAACCAGGACTAAACCAGGACTAAACCAGGACTATGGATCCTGTAGCTGTTTCATTGGTGTGATTTTTGCACACAGGGCCGCTGCGCTACATCATCATCCACAAAGGCTGTGTGTACTATTTCAAGAGCAGTACCTCCGCCTCTCCACAGGGGGCATTCTCTCTCAACGGTTACAACAGGTCAGGCCTCCCACACACACTATTGTCCCCTGAGAAATAACGATACATTGGCAATATATATGTGTGTATGTACCGGTATCTATTATGTATGTGTATATATATATATATATATATATATATATATATATATATATATCACCATGGGCACCACTGATGCCTTCACCTTCCAGACCTTCTCCAGCTCTTCCTTGAGCCCCTGGTATTTCTCTCTGCTATTGCAATGTCCACCACCACGGCTCTGTTCTGTTGCTTATCCACCACCACTATGTCTGGTTGGTTCGCCCTCAACATTCTGTCAGTCTTTATCTGGAAATCCCACAGGATCTTGGCTCGGTCCCAACCTTCGGAGGTGTTTCCCACCTTGACCTTGGGGTCTCCAGCCCGTACTCTGCACAGATGTTTCTGTACACTATGCCCGCCACTTGGTTGTGTCGCTCCATGTATGCTTTCCCTGCCAGCATCTTACACCCTGCAGTTATGTGCTGGACTGTCTCAGGAGCTTCTTGCACAGCCTACACCTTGGGTCTTGCCTGGTGTCGTAGATCTGGGCCTCTATTGCTCAGGTGCTCAAGGCCTGCTCCTGTGCAGCCAGGATGAGGGCCTCTGTGCTGTCCTTCAGACCAGCCCTCTTCAGCCATTGGTAGGATTTCTTGATATCAGCCACTTCAGTTATTTTTCGGTGGTGTACCCCATGTAGGGGTTTGTCCTGTCATGATGGTCCCTCCAGCACCTCTTCCTCTGCGCTCCACTGTCTGAGGCATTCCTTGAGCACATCATCTGTTGGGGCCTTGTCCTTGATGTACTTATGGATTTTGGATGTTTCATCCTGGACAGTGGTTCCCACACTCAGTAGTCCTCGACCTCCTTCCTTCCAGCTTGTGTACAGTTTCAGGGTGATGGATTTGGGATAGAAACCTGTCTGTGGTCTGTATCTCCTCCTTTGGCCAGCTTATGATTCCTACTGGGTATCTGATCACTGGCAGGGCGTAGCTGTTTATTGCCTGTCTCTTTTTCTTGCCATTGACCTGACTTCTTAGGACTTGCCTTACTCGTTGCAGGTATTTGGCCATAGCCGCTTTCCTTGTTGGCTCTTCAAGGTTGCCATTTGCCAAGGTACTTGTAACTGTCCTCAATGTCTGTTATTGTTCCCTCTGGGAGTGAGACCCCCTCTGTGTGGACTACCTTCCCTCTCTTTGTCACCATCCTACTACATTTCTCAAGCCCGAATGACATTCCAGTGTCTGTGCTGTAGATCCTGGTGGTGTGGATCAGTGAGTCGATATCTCGCTTACTCTTAGCATACAGCTTGATGCCATCCATATAGAGGAGGTGCCTGATGGTGGCCCCATTTCTGAGTCAGTATCTGTAGCCAGTGTGGTCGATGATTTGGTTGAGGGGGTTCAGACCTATAAAAAACAACAGTGGGGATAGTGCGTCTCCTTGGTATATGCCACATTTGATGGACACTTTTGCAATTCTTTAGCCAGTATGTGTGAATCATGTCAGGGTTCGGTGCTGTCTCATTTTTCATGCTTGAAAATCTTTCCTGAATGTCTGCCACTGTGATGGTGACTGGATCTTGTTCAGGGAGGTTGCTGTGGTCTTCCCTCAGAGCCACCAGCCACTGTGCATCAGTGTTATGTGATGCCTCCCTCTCTCATATGCCTTTCCAGTACCTTTCAATCTCCAGCCTTGGTGGGTCTGCTCCGGTGTTATTCTCCTGCCATTGAGCATACACTTTCGCAGGTTGTGTTGCGAACAGGTGGTTTATTTGTCTGTCTTATCTTGTATGTACCTCTTTAGGCTTGTAGCCTTTGCTTAGCAGTTTCGAGTGCTTCAGGTATGGGCATCTGGCTGTACCTCTTGGGTACTTGCTTTTTCATTGCACCTTTCTGGGCCTCTGACAATTGGCTCACTTCTCTCTGCGCTTCCTTGATTTTAGCCTCTAACCGTATTGGTGGGTATTGTCTCTCATGGCTCCCATGGTTGCTCTTATAGGATCACTGCTGCTGAAGTGTATATCAGCTCATTGGTTTCAGTGATGGTTGTGGTAGGGATCGCTCTCAGTGCTGCATTCACATCTTCTAGGAGACTTTCAGATGGTACTTCACTTAGCCTCTGTAACTGGCGTCGGGGTTGCCTTGTGTTCATTCGGGCCATGATCTTATCTTTCAGGTCAGACGCTGCCTCGCTCAGCGTACCCAATCTCTTGTTGGCGTTAACTCTCCTCTGACTTGGTGTCCTGGCTTCAACTTGCCATAGCATTTGTGTTGTACCTTATCAATCTCTAGCTGTGATAGCAGTTGCCGTTTGTGGATGTTGAAACATTGAGCTACTAGTTCTTAGTTTGGACTGTGGGTATTGAGGTAACCATTCCTCCCACATCCTGTTCATGTAACCCCTCTGTCAAGAGTTACTGGGGTAATAGCATTCCAACAGAGCCTTACTCGCCCATTTCCGGCTTGTTCCAGTAGCCCATTTTTCATCAAGGTGCTCTGGTTCCCCAGCACCTGACGCAGACCTTGTTTGACCGGGCGACGTTTGAGCCGGCATCTCGTAAGGTTCATTGTCTCTCCTTGTCATCACCATGAGGTGGGCTCTACCGTGAAGGGTCTTGCCCAAGGACCCACACTGGCTTGCTCATTGCCCTCGGGCAAGGCCTATATAATGCTTAACTGTTCCCATACGTTGATGGGTGTTTTGTTTCATTCACACATGTTTAACACATAAACCCTGCATATTTGGAAGTGCTCCATTGTGTTTTTAAATTCAACACACCTTCACTAGAATCATTTAAAAATGTATAGCCTTGGAATTGATCAACTTTGAAGCTACAGCTGTTGTTTGAGCCTTGTTGTATGTTTTGGGATATTTGGCCATCTCAACTGAACAAAAGGTAAAAATAAAACTTTTTAAGGCAACAACTTCAGGTTATTGTGTATTATGTATTGTAGAATAAAGCAGCTCAGTTGAGACTAACTATCTCTTCATGACATCATAAGGTGGAGCGTTGAGCTTTGGAGATGTAAACAGAATACATAATAATAAAGGGTTACTTAAACGTGTGAATGAAACAAAACACAATTCTATGTTTGTATGAGGAGGTAACAACATTCTAACCAACTTTGCATAAAATAGGACCTTGGAGGGAAAGTGGAGGGATGGTAAGGCTGAGCCATTTGTGGACAGTTCATCATCTGAGTTTAGAATCTCAAATTAAACAACACGAATGTGAGTTCCATTTGTTTGAAAATGGCTGGATTGTGTAAATAGCTTCAGCAGATATGAGTCAATGCCTCCGGGGCCTCCAGGGCCTGGGTCTCACAGCTCCAGTGTTCTTCTGTAAATGTCACACATGATAAAGAGCTCCTTGTGCTTGTGATGGGATTCCAGGGCAGAGGTGGTAGGGTACCCAAAAAATTCTACTCAAGTAAGAGTAACTTAAAGGTCCCATGGCATGAAATTTTCACTTTCTGAGGTTTTTGAACGTTAATGTGAGCTCCCCTACCCTGCCCCCCCCCCATGGTTAAAAGTTGCGAAATGTCTAAACTGAGCATTTGCGATCCTTTTCTGCGTTAGAAAAAATCTGAGCTCAAACGGGCGATTTTGAACAAGGAAACTTATTGACGTCAGCTCGAAAAAAGAAATGCAAATGCAGTTCCACCCCCGTCTGTCTGTACTCAGCGTCTCTGTAAATCACGCCCAGAGAGTTTGGACTGCGAAGGAGCTATGCAATGCGAAATGTGTTTTTTTATTTGCCTAGAGGAACTTGCGAGTGTTTCTAGGCTCGGAAGTCCTTTATCTGAGCCTGTGGATATCTGAAACAGCAGTGGTTTAATTTTATTTTCTGTGGAAATGTGTTTATTTTTCAATGGAACGCTTCTCATCTCTCCCTCCGCGCAAAAACACGGAAGTGGGTCAGAGCGCACAGGCACAGCTGAAAAGGAAAGAGTGGAGAGTTTGGCCACGCCCCCACCCGCTACTATAGGCCATCTCTGTCCTCCTCATTTGCATTCAAGCAACAACGCCCATAATGGAGTGTTCCAGAGTGACATTTATGACTCTTTCTCATCTTATCTCTCTTTCTCATGCACTGAGTGTTGATTTTGAAGAAGGATTCATTTACAGTATTAGGGAACCATTAAGGAGCCATATAAAAGCATCAAGAAGTACCATGTCATGGGATCTTTAAAGAGTAACTGCCGGGATGTAAACTCTGATTTATAATTATTTATAAGTGAATGTAATGTGAAGAACAAAATATTAAATAAAGCATAAAATCCAGTATTTTCAAAGAATAGACACAAAAAAGAGACAAGAAACACAAATGTACAAATCATTTCATCTTGTCAACATAAAGATTGTCACTTGTGGATTTACTCGCATTGGGAAGCGTAACCTAAAGTTTTACTCAAGTAAGAGTGTTGATACTTAAATAAAAAATATTACTCAAGTAGAAGTAAAAGTATGTTGTTCAAAAAGTACTTTTCTGAGTCTTTTTCTTCTTTAAAAAGTTACTCAAGTAAATGTAAGTGAGTATGTCTCTTCCAGGGTGATGCGAGCAGCAGAGGAGACCACGTCCAGTAATGTGTTCCCCTTTAAGATTGTCCACTTCAGTAAGAAGCACCGCACGTGGCTGTTCTCTGCGGCCAGTGAAGAGGAACGCAGGGTGAGAGTCAGGTCCTTTTTAATGGTTTGGGTCAATGCAAGATTTAGCTGACGAAAAAATGACAAAAATGACATAAATATAGCGTTATCTGATCACCAGGCGTATGACTGTGGGTGGGGGGGTGGCAATAATAGTACATGGTAAAAAAGTGTTGCAAAAAGTGCAGGGGAAGAGGTAAACAATATAATTTTAAAAAATATGTAATAAAATATAATAAAATACATAGGTACAGGTAGGTTTAAATAAGGTGTAAGTAGAATATTTCACAGATTGCACCAAATATAGTATAGTATAAGTATTGCACGTGGGTTATGAAGCAGGTTATTGCACAGATAACAGTAGTTTACAGTGAGGTAGTGACAAACATGATACATTCATACAGAGCAGCAGCAGTAAACATATTATGCATAATGAAAAGTAGTTTAGTGCAGTATTATTGAGAGTTCAGTATTATTTAGAGTATTACCCAGAGTTCAGTAGTCTGACAGCTTGGGGGTAATAGTGTTTTTGAGTGTTTTTGTGCGTGCTGCAGGCTCTTGTATCATCTACCAGAGGGTAGCAGACAGGAGAGTCCTTGTGCCGGATGAGTATGGTCCTTAGTGATGCTGCGTGCCTTACGCAGACCCCTGCTGTGGTAAATGTCCTGGATGGAGGGGAGACTGCTGCCAGTGATGTCCTCTGCCGCTCGCACCACCCTCTGTAGTGCTTTGCGGCTCTGAGCGGTGCAGTTCCCATACCACACTGTGATGCAGCCCGTCAGCAGGCTCTCCATGGTGCACCTGTAGAAGTTTGTGAGGATGCTGGTGTTCATACCAAACTTCCTCAACTTCCTCAAGAAGTAGAGTAATTGTCAGGATTTCTTAACCACAGTGTCTGTATGTAGGCCGGGTCCAGGACAAATCCTCAGTGATGTGTACTGTATGTGGCGGGGCTCACAGTGTGCATGGTCTGACAGTGCTGTGTTGCAGAGCTGGATGAGGCAGTTGCGCAGGGAGATCGACCACTACAACGACCGACAGTGTACCGAGGGTCACACAACCAGGTACACTATTTCATGGAAAGATAGTTAACAGCATGAAATTGAAGAATACAGTCCTTTTTAAATTTGGTGGATGATGTGACATACATAGATCCCAGAATCCCAGAACTGTTTACCTATAGCAATTATAGCATGATATTAACAATAGAGAAAGATAAATACTTTATTGATCCTGTGGGAAATTCAAGTTTTGCTTCAGCAACACTGTTTTCTCAGTGTCCTTTGTGTCTCAGTCAGTGCAGTTTAACAGTAGGACTGTGTCAGGGCAGTTTGAGGAGAGAAAGGATGACAGGATGACATTTTCTGTGTTGATGACATCGGCAGAGGGATTCCAATTTAGAACTCAGCGGTACTTTTGTATTTTTGTTTCTTTGTTCCCAACAAACTCAGTTCACTGATATAAATCCATCCATTTTCTTCCCCTTTGGATATGGAGGAGCTGAGCCCCTCCCAGTCGCTTCACACTTGGCTGCAAACCGCCCCAGTGCACGTTGGAGGTCACGGGCCGATGAAGCCATCAGGACAACATCATTTGCAAACAGCAGAGATGAGATCCTGTGGTCCCTAAACCGGATCCCCTCCGGCCCCTGACTGCATCTAGAAATTCTGTCCATAAATGCAATGAACAGAACCGGTGACAAAGGGCAGCCCTGGTGTAGTCCAACATGCACTGGAAACAGGTCCGACTTACTACCAGCAATGCGAACACAGCTCCTGCTCCGGTCATACAGGGGCCAGAGAGCCCTTAGCAAAGGGTCCCGGACCCCATACTCCCAGAGCACTCCCCACAGGACCTCACGAGGGACACGGTCAAATGCCTTCTCCAGATCCACAAAGCGCATGTGTACTGGTTGAGCAAACTCCTACGAACCCTCAAGCACCGATGGAGAGTCTAGAGCTGGTCCAGTGTTCCACAGCTGGGACGAAAACCACACTGCTCCTCCTGGATCTGAGGTTCAACCATCAGTCAGATTCTCCTCCCCAGTATCCTGGAATAGACCTTATCAGGGAGGCTGAGAAGTGTGATTCCCTGATAATTGGAACACACCCTCCGGTCCCTCTTCTTAAACAGAGGGACCACCACCCCGGTCTTCCAGTCCAGAGGTACTGTTCCCAGCCACCAAGCAGTGTTGCAGAGATGTGTCAGCCAAGACAGCCTCACAACATCCAGAGACTTAAGATACTCAGGATGGATGTCATCCACTCCCGGAGCCTTGCCACCGAGGAGCTTGCCAACCACCTCAGTGATTTCAGCAAGGGTGAAAGCACGAGTCCACCTTTGAGTCCCCAGCCTCTGCTTCCTCCTCAGAAGACGTGAGGGTGGGACTGAGGAGATCCTCAAAGTATTCCTTCCACCGTCCAACAACATCCTCAGTCGAGGTCAACAGCTCTCCACCTGCACCGTAAACAGTGTTGTTGAAGCACTGCTTCCCCCTCCTGAGGCGTTGGGCGATTTTCCAGAATTTCTTTGAGGCTGCCCGATATTGATAGCAGAGGCAAAAAACTTGGGGTTGGGAGGAGTTCGGAGAGGCCAAAAAACATATAAATCTATTTTCTATATTTATTAAAGGTACAATTCCAGCACATATAATATATATGTAATATAACTAGAAAGAGCTGTCCTGTGACTTAAAGAGCTGTAACAGGTTTACTCTGGTCTCTGGTATGAGCTAACTCTCCTCTCTCAGCAGTGACACTGACTCGGACGCAGACAGTTTCTATGGGACCATCGAGAGGACTTTGGACCTGAAGCACCCAATTGACAACATGGATGATGGTACAGTATACCTCTCACCCTGCCTTTGAGCTCCAGAGAAGTGTTTTTGAATTGTCCCCTGCTGACAGCAGACCAATTTCACTTAACACTGGATTGTGGTAAGGTACTGTAGCCACATTAGCCCTGGGGCAGACAGATGAAAACAAGGCTGCCAATTCATGGCCCCTCCAACAGAGGCAGAATGGTTAAAAGTTGTACTACAGTAAGTATACTATATAGTATAAATATTTGAATAAGGAGCGGTCCAAGAAAATACTTAAGTAAAAGTAAAATCCTCAGAATATCTTTTATTTGTCCATTTCTTCATATGTACTGCACGTACAAAGGAATGGAAATGCGATCTATCACCCTGTCCATACATTACAAACACACAATACATTATGACATGGGGAGGGGCGGGTGAGGTGCTAGACATGGCCCGGACTGGATGACGGGTAGGAAGTGGAAGAAAACAATGCAGCATAACATGAGGATAGGGGGAGGAGGAAAAAAGATAACAACCCCCAGACCATGCTCCTGTCGGGGCATAATATCGGACCAGTACAGAAAAAAAACACCTCCGTGACATCAGCACATAGACAAAACACAATACAAACATTACTAGACTTGCAACCGGGAAGGAGAGGGGGTTGGAGTTAAGCCAATGTAGGCAAGCAACCATCTGGATCCTGCAGCCACATGGGCGCTGGATTCAACAGACCCGCCCGCCATGCAGGCTCATGCCTAATCCAATCAGCAAAAGTCTTGTAATCATGGTTCCAAAAAGATAAATGTCTTCTATGTCCTCCATGGAAAGAGCCGCCAGACGCACAACGTGCCACTTATCCCACCTATCCCACTCCTCCATTATGTAGCCTGCTGTGAACATCCCGGAAGGGCAAGCGGGTTCCCCAGAACCAGTGTTGTAACGAAGTAATAATACTTCACTACTGTACTTAAGTACATTTTGGGAGACTTTGTACTTTACTTGAGTTTTAAAAAAATGATAACTTTTACTTTTACTTCACTACATTTCCGAATTTAATTGCATACTTTTACTCCGATACATTTTCAATGTGCCGTTTAGTTACTCATTACAAAAAAACCCTCTACTGATGCAAGGAAGTCAGGACGTGCCTGGGCTTGTTCGCTACTTGCGCATGATAATCAGCCTACAACTGTTGGTTTCATGCAGCTCGTTTAATCAATCAATCAAATGAAGGGGGGACCTGACGATGAGCATCCCTGGCCGTACTTAAACACAATGTTCTCTTACGCTGATATGAAGGATTCGTATAACGTATTTTGTGCCTGCATTTACTTGCCATAGGACGGCGTTTTATGGATATCACCAAACCCAATACCTTCAACAGTGCTTCATATATCACAAAACTACCATGGGTGAGCCGAACATGGTGTTTTACAGTAGAATTAAGGGCCCAATTGCAAAAAACCCTCTTCCTCCAAAAACACTTCTTCAATTGTGTTATGTATGCCTTATTTTCAGCACTGTTATTTAAAAAAAACAAAGGTTTAAAAAATATTAAGTAAAATATCAATATTAAATATTGATACTTTTACTTGTACTTTTAATTACATTACTTGAGTACATTTATTTTTACATTACTTGTCATACTTAAGTACAAGAAGTTCCAGATACTTTAAGACTTTTACTCACGTAACATTCAGTGACTTCGACTTTTACATTCAGTGACTTCGACTTTTACCAAAGTCATTTTTGGGAGGGGTACCTATACTTTTACTTGAGTTTGATTTTCCACTACTTTATACAACACTGCCCAGAACCCACGTTCCTCATTGAAAAAAAATGGTGTCAATTGCGTTGAGAGACCAATTGATCAAATCCATAATTAATTTAGGTTTGGACAAGCAGAGCAGAGAGAGTTTCTCAAAAGTATAAGACAATAGAGAAGACAAAGATACAAAGCAGGGAAGATAAGGGCAGGCGAGGAGAGAAAAATGCATCTGCCCTCACCAAGTGCCAGAAGAAGAAGCTTCTTCAAAGCTTCAAAGTATTATTAAAACCTCATCTGCAGAATCCCCCCAGATCAGATCAGACACAAGTCTTTGTGTTGTAGGTTACACAGACGAGGATGATAACGAGGATGATGAAGACTACCTGAAGCCAGACAGTCCACCAACAAACACAGGTAAGCACATCTCCTGAGCAGCTATGGTGTCTTCCCCAAATGTAAAGATAGTGTCCCTTAATCCCTTAATTATATGTACAAGAGAAAAATGAGCCTTAACTGTCTCAGTAAAAGCTGTTCACTCTGCTCTTAAATGTGTACTTTGTAACACTGGCTTACAGTAGCACTGCATGTTTAACATGTACACTGTCATGATAAAAGGAGAAGTTCAATTTGTCAAGTGGACAAAGTTTGTTTGGTTGAAGACATTTCGTCGCTCATCCGAGATACTTCTTCAGTTCTGGTTCTAGTGCTGGTTGGTCCCTGTTTATATCTAGCTGCAGAGAATCCGTCGTTAAACAGAAATGGGGGAGTTAGACATAACTTGTCTCACATTTATAATTCGATTCTTTAACCAAGTCATAACAGACGGAAAAAAACATTAGGGCAGACGAGTCAGGGACAGAAGGGTGGAGACGGTCTGTAGTCTGAATAGAGATGTTTAAATATTTGAATAACAAAAGGAACAAATGAGGGGATAGTTTCAGAGCAGTGAACTTCTCAGGGCTAAATAGAGATGCTAAACGAGACGCCAGGGAAACAAAAGATACAAATTAGCTGAGATAGTTTCAGAAGGATTTCAGTGTAGTGAGCTCCGCCCTGCAGCTAGATACAAACAGGGACTAACCAGCACTAGAACCAGAACTGAAGAAGCCTCTCGGATGAGCGACGAAACGTCTTCAACCAAACAAACTTGGTCCAGTTGACAAATTGAACTTCTCCTTTTATCATGGATTCTACCTGGACGACTGAGGGACTTTTCACGCATGTACACTGTCTGTATTATGAGAGACACATCCAATCAAAAGTATCAAAATACATTTATTATTATTTATTAATTATAAAATCTTCCTAAACTTAAATAACCCATAACTGTGTTCCTAAACCGAATCAAAAATCTTACCATTGATATCATTAAAACATGGCATTTCAGTGTGACACTGACAGGTCCCGTCACAGGGCCCGTCCTGTACTCAGTGCTGTCTTTTGTGTGTGCAGGTCGACCCCTAGGCCCCCCGCCGTCATATCCTCCTCCCCCTGTCCCTCTGTCTGCTCTGTCCAATCAGCTCCCTCCAGACTTCAAAGCCCCGCCCATTCCCCCACCCCTTCAGCGAATCCCCACCAGCCCCCTCCCCAAAAAGCCTCCCCCTCCCTTTCCACCCCAGCCCACCCATAAAGGCCCGCCCCCCAACCTGCCCTTCGCCCCTCACTTGCAAAGACATGCAGCTTTTCCTGGCGTGACTCCTCCCCTTCCACCCCCCAACCCCAGACGGGCTGTCTCCAAACCTGGGCCAGGGCAAAACCAGGAGCGCCTCCCCCCTGTGACCCTGAACACACCCGCCACACTACCCATCTGTGAGAAGCTGGAGTCACAGTTGTGGGTCAACCTCCCTGGCCCGAGCCCCGTCCACAGTCAAACCCGTAGCCCCACACACGGTCACACCCGTAGCCCTGCCCCAAGCCCGACCAACATCCAAGCACATAGCCCCACCCACAACCCTGCCCACAGTCAAGCCCAAAATCCTGCTCCCAGCCCTGTCCACTGTTCAGTTCAGAGCCCTGCTCACAGCTCTACCCATGGCCCATCACTTGGAAACCACTCATACAAACCCAAACCGAAGCCCCCTCCTCCAACGAGCAAACCCCCTATTCCTGTGTCCCGGAAGCCCCCCACCACCAGCCCGCTGGGGTAAGTCCTCTGACATTTACCATGAGGCTGGACTTTAAGGAACTGTATGTGAAATTTGGATTTTACATTTCAGTGACTTCAATGAGAGGCAAACATGGTCAAATCAAGTCTAGTTATAGTGGAGTTACTGATAACAATAGCAATGCTGAAAACATTGGGCATGATGCCTCATTTGTTTATCTTCTAATCTGGTATTTTGGTTCAAGACTAATATCCAATCAGAAAGCAGAATGTGCCTCACATGAGTCTCCTTTTGTTGTCAGTTAAGACTGCAGATTAAGGGGCCGTTTAGACGAGGACGATTGCGATTGAAAACGACCAAATCTATCGGAAGTGTCTTTCGTTTACACGGCAACGGCGCCGTCGGGCTCTGAAACCGCAAAAATCTGAAGACGTCTTCCAGAGTGTGGAGTTCTGAAGACGGCCCAGGTCGTGTCTCCGTCTAAACGGCAAGAAGCGCAAAACATGTTCACGCCGCATACACCTGACCTGATGCGCCGTAAAAACAATAACAATATGTCGCAGGCGACAGACGCGAGTTTGGACAAGACCGGGCAGAACCAGTCAGTGGTGGGACAATTTTGAGAATGGATTAGTTGATGACAGTGCTTGGGTGGAAAACTTCAGAATGACTAAACAAGCTCTTGTTGCATTAAGCGAAGAGCTCCGACCCGACATCGAGGGCGAAACAACCGTAATGAGAGCCCCTGTGGGTGTCCTGAAAAAGGTCGCTCTGGCATGGATATTAGCGGCCTGGCATGCATATTCAATCGAATTCACCCACTTTTGCGTCTTCGTATAAACAAACATTTCCTGTTGAGAACGCTCATCTAAACGGGGATAAAAGATTGAAGGCGAGACGCCACTTTTGCGTCTTGTTTTTTGGTGACACTGGTTCAGTCAAGCAAGAATTTTAAGGGGTTGTTGTTGTGCCCTTTTTGTTCAAGGAAGTTTGTAACTCACATAAAAAGCACTCGCGGAGATCCACTGTTTGCCTTTGTCAATTTATTTTGCTTTTTAAAGAACAAAAATATTATCCGTGGTTGACTTTTAAAACCTAGTTAAGCAGTCACACAATAATTTCTCTCCTCCTCTCTTAACCCCACCCTGCACAGGTGGCTAGTTAAATCTGATTGCAGGAGGAGGAGAGCGCAGGATAAATGTATTAAGATAAAAGAAAAGTGCCTTTAATAATACATACATTTATCAAATTATCCATCCATCTTCTTCCGCTTCACCATTTTCTGGGTCACCGGGCAACAGTCCAAACAGATTTGCTGCCCAGAACACAATGCACCACCCCCTCCACGGGAGGACGGCCCACGTCACAACTGGCCTTGATGCACTTCTGTCATGGGGGCTACGAGTGTCCGCAGACACTGGGGGCGAGATGAGGTTAAGTGTCTTGCCCAAGGACACACGCAGCCAACCCGTCGAGAGCGGATACAAACCACCAACCCGTGGATCAGTAGAGAAACGCTCAACCAACTGAGCTACTGCTGCTTCTTTAATTTATTTAATTATTAATTCAAATTAATAATTTCTTAAATAAATATAACCTGGCTCCAACAGGGTTATTATCTAAAATCAACTTTTTGGAGCTTTCATCCATGTTATAATGTTGTTTCCTCATCAAAAACATGTCTGAAGAGGTTTTAGATGTCCTCCATGCATGTTTAAGTAATCTAGTGATCTCTCCTCAGCCCTCTGGGTGCATGTGTCAGTATGTTAGCAGCGTGTCCCTGTGTGCATGTGAAGCTAATGTCCTGTATGTCCTGTCAGAAGAGCGTCTCCTGATGGACAGAGCTTCCGGGCTTCCCCAGACGAGCTCCCTGTGGACATCAGGAACAAGTGGAACCAGGCCAAACCCAACTGTGCCAGGCCAGACGAGGAGGAGGAGGAGGATGATGACTATGAGAATGTGAGTCCACAACTCCAGCCTGGTCCTTATGAACTTAAAGGAGAATTAACGTTTTTTACAATCTGAGCCTTATTTCGGTAATAAAACAAGTTGTTTTACTCACCCATAGCACTTTGGTGTCATATGGAGCACTTCCAGAGATGTTTTAGTTTAGCGATATCCATAATGTGAGTTCTTGGGGCATATGTTTGCGGTCTCCAAATAACACAAACTTTAGCACTTTTCAAATCACAGAAGATTTGAAGATTTCTGTCAGCGTAGACTTTAAGTGGAGTCCAAAGCGGCCCGAAACCCGATATCCAGCTATACATGCGTGAAGTCACAGCTGTTTCGCAGATAAACACCACTCTGAACTTTTCTGCGAGTGACACATGGCAGAAGATTGGGACTTTGAGGCTGAAGAGGACTTATGGAGGACTGAGGACTGAAGAGGAGTATACGGATGAGGAGACAGAATGGATACAGAAAGAATGAAGCGGAGACAGTTTTAGGAGCAGCAGAGAACAGCCATCAGTTTCACATTACTTCTCAGAATCGTGCGCTGAATCCGCTGGCCTTCTTTCTTTTCCTTTGCTGGTAAAAAAATGGTCCTGACTGAAGTGGGTACTGCAAACACGATGGTCCAAACGTCTTACAGCTTTGCCTTTCATGTTTGGGTCCTGAGAGCTGAGAGCGAAATCAGCTGTGACTCCGCACATGTGACTGTCCTCCTCATCTACTCCAAACTATGGATAAATCTCGGATTACAGGCCACTTTTGACTCAAACGAAAGTGTAGACTAAGACATTGAGCTTCTATGATTTGAAAAGTGCTAAAGTTTGTGTTATTTGGAGACCGCAAACATGTGCCCCGAGAACTCACATTACGGATATCGCTAATCTAAAACGTCTCTGGAAGTGCTCCATATGACACCAAAGTGCTATGGGTGAGTAAAACAACTTGTTTTATTACCGAAATAAGGCTCAGATTAGGCTCCTTTAACAGCTCCTTTTACCTGTAGCTCAGTAGAAACTGGCAATTCCATGGGTGAAATTATCCAAATGATTCTAGTGACATTGTAGTGATTTTTATTGTAGTTTAAAAACACAGTGGAGCACTTTCTGTATTACCACATGACAGGAGAATAGAGTACACCCTAATTATGCAGGAATTGTTTGCTAAATATCTATGAATGAAACCAAACACAACCCCAGGTATGATTTTCATGAGGAAACTAAATCGCAACATAGACGAGAAAATGCCGTAATATGGGCTTTTTAAACATATGTATCTAGTGTTTATTTAAAGGAAAAGTAACGTTTTTTTTACAATCTGAGCCTTCTTTCGGCAATAAAACAAGTAGTTTTACTCACCCATAGCAGTTTGGTGTCAATTGGAGCAGTTTTGTAGAAGTTATGTTGTAGCCGTTCTGTTCTACTAATGATCCCGTATCCGTTAGCGTGAGTGCTCGTGGCATTACTTTGCGGTGTCCAAATAACACAAACTTTAGCACTTTTCAAATCACAGAAGATCGCTGTGTCAGCGTAGACTTTTAGTAGATTCCAAAAGTTCAGAGCGGTGTTAGCTTCTTTCGGACTAGCGGTGTTTACAAAACAGCTGAGTTCACGCATGCGCACTGTCCTCTCTGATGATGTCATCAAATGAAACTATAGCTGCATATCGGGTTTCAGGCCGTTTTGGAATCCACTAAAAGTCTACCCTGACACAGCGATCTTCTGTGATTTGAAAAGTGCTAAAGTTTGTGTTATTTGGACACCGCAAAGTAATGCCCCGAGCACTCATGCTAACGGATACAGGATCATTAGTAGAACAGAACGGCTCAACATAACTTCTGCGATACTGCTCCAAGTGACACCAAAGTGCTATGGGTGAGTAAAACTACTTGTTTTATTGCCGAAAGAAGGCTCAGATTGTAAAAAAAACATTACTTTTCCATTTAAGGGGCTATGTACCTATTTTTTGTTTTGCCCCACTGTAGATAAATGGTAGAAGCAGCTGTTCAGAATGTAAAAATGAGACTGCTGTGCTCTGTCTGCATATAATGATATAATGTTTTTATCATCCACGTTTTTACCAGGAAGTGATGTTTTTATCATGCTAGCTGTTATTAGCAGTGGCAGGGCAGCGAGATCCACTGTAGCCTCTGAAAGTCGTGAAAAGCACTTATAAACTCATAATAGACAAAATAATTTAAAATTTTAGGACAGTAAAAATCAAGCAGAGGTTACCACTCCACAGATCTGACCTGGGAGTTGGCTTTGTGACGTCACTGTCTTGTCGCATGTGTGTTTCAGGTACAGCTCCCAGATTCTGTGTTCATTGACTCCATAGAGACCAGCTTCGTCGAGAAGTAAGACCCTGCACACTAAAGCATGTCAGCACTGTTACTTCTATAGCTTCTCATAAAGACAGCCCTAAAAGTAGCAGTTACACAGGACAATTTTTTAAATATTTATTTATATCTAAATCCAAGCCAAGATTTGAATTTTTTTGTGCTAATTTTTCAGTGAGATTTGGCTTTCTCAAATACTAAATAATATAATAATAATATCCAAAATCCCCTCTGTATATTTTTTTGTATCTAATATGACAACAAAATGAAACAATAAATTTAAACCTGGGTCTATTTTTGAGATCAATGACCCAAAAATGGTTGATTATGGCCATTGTTACATAATAAAATACCCTATTTTTATGTGAAAACGTCACATGATTTATTTATCTTTTTTTTTTACATAAACTGACTTCTGTAAGCAGACTACAGAAGAATTTCCAAATTAATATTTTTAAATTTAAATTTTTGATTCACCTGCAGTGTCAACTGTAGGAATATCTCAAATTGTTTCTTGTAGTTTCCGTCTCTACAATACTGTGTAGTACAATACTTATGAACTCTCACCTGAACTCTCACCTTACCCGTCTCCCACCCCCCACCCCCCTTATTGGCATAACCTGTATTCCATAAAAAGACATATCACTCTAGACACTTTTAAAAACTGCTGCTACGGTCTACTGTTGCACTGTTGCACATTTACATTTACTACTGGAATTTTTACTACTGTTGTTTACTCCTGTTGTTGCACTAGAATTACGACTGTTGCACATTTATTTTATCTTTACTTCAGTGCACATTCTATTGCACATTACCATTTCACTGCTGTATCTTCCATTGCACATTTGTGATGCACACTGCACATTTTGGACATCTGTAAATAGGTATTTATTTGTTCTTTTGCACTGCTTTAGATTTTTAGATTTTAGACTCTAGATTTTGTCTCAGATAGTTTTTGTTTTTTGTTTTGTCTTTGTATCTATACTGTATTTTGTACACTGTCTTTTTGCACTACCTGGCCAGAAAGAAACAAAATTTCGATTCACTGTATGTTGAACACATATGGCAGAATTGTCAATAAAGCTGACTTTGATCTTGATCCATCAGCACAACGTTCAACTGCACATTTAAAATATGTGCACGCTGACATCTAGTGGATCATAGGTCAACTGCAAGTTTAACATTATGGTGGATTAAACCACTTTAATTTCATCATTCCCCAAAAAAATACTGTAAATCAGTGTTTCCCAACCAGGGGTACAAGTACCCCTATGGGTACACGAGCACACTGCAGGGGGTACTCAGCAGGGGGAGATTTTTTTGAATTTTTAAATTCTAATTTGAGTAGATTTGAGTTAAAGAAAAGAGAGAGAGATGCCTGAGAATTAAATTTTCAAATTAACAAGATGAAATAAAATGATTTTCATTTAATAATCCGTTGTGTCACGTTCTACTTTTGGAGAATTATCAACACGTATGAGTGAGGGGGTACTCGAGGTGTGACAAAAAGGCTCAGGGGGAACACAAGACAAAAAAGGTTGGGAAACACTGCTGTAAACCAATGTCATTCTTAAAAATAATTCAAGTGCATTATTTAATACTACATTTAAATCATAAATACTATATAGACTTTATTCAATCACTCCCCTTTATCTCCTGCTAGATCAGGGGTCGGCGACCCGCGGAACCGGATCTTTGATCCCTCTGATGCGGCTCAGTACAGCGGTCCCTCGTTTATCACGGGGGTTACGTTCTAAAAATAACCCATGACAAGCGAAATCCGCGAAGTCGTCAGCTTTATATTTTACAATTATTCTCCATGTTTTAAGGCTGTAAACGCCTCACCACACACATTCTACACTTTTCTCACACTGGAATTAACGTTTTCTCACATTTCTCTCTTGTTTAAACACTCAAACTTTTGTAGATTTTCAACAAAAAACACAGTATTATAGAACGAAACCAAAGTGTATTTCATGTGTATTTCACAGTTCTTATGACCGAGCCTCTTCGTCCTGGCGCCGCTTCGCTGTGGCGGGTTTTGTCGGGGAGATACTTGCAAACATACAGCACTTCAGAGTCACACTGCGATCCAACATTTATATAAATCTGACAAACTGAACGCATTCTGTACAGGAATCAGCAAAGGTCTACAGTCCCTTAGCCAATCAGGACGCAGAAATGCGCGTCACTATAAAAAAAAAAATTGGAATAAAAAAATCCACGAAACAGCGAGGCCACAAAAAGTGAACCGCGATATGGCGAGGGACCAGTGTATTTAATTAAAATGTATTTTATTTTAGTTCATTCAGTTTCAAAATGTAATTATATGGCACAAAGGTAAAAAAGCCGTTATATCCAGTGTTATTTCATTTAAAATTTCAAAAGGGTTTTGTGGCTCTCGGTGTTTTCTTTACTGTGTGAAACGGGACCAAACGGCTCTGGAGTGGTAAAGGTTGCCGACCCCTGGACTAGATCTTTGACATACTTTACATGTCAGAACTGTGTGCTACTATGATGTGTGCATGATGATGATGATGATGATGATGATGATGATGATGATGATGATGATGATGATGTCCTGTTTGCAGACTGTTTCGAGAGAGCAGGGAGTATCGCAATGGGCTGTATGCAATCAGGAACTCCGGGACCAAAACTTCCAAGGTCAGACCTCTAGACCTGTCCTGCTCCTCACACATGCTCCTCAGACATGCTCCTCAGACATGCTCCTCAGACATGCTCCTCACACATGCTCCTCAGACATGCTCCTCACATATGCTCCTCACACATGCTCCTCACATATGCTCCTCACACATGCTCCTCACACATGCTCCTCAGACATGCTCCTCACACATGCTCCTCAGACATGCTCCTCACATATGCTCCTCACACATGCTCCTCACATATGCTCCTCACACATGCTCCTCACACATGCTCCTCACACATGCTCCTCACACACACCTCATAAGACTTGTCTTATAGAATGTTTCACGTGTTACATGCTCACACATGCTCCTAATACATGTTCCTCAGACATGTTCCTCACACATGCTCCTCACACATGCTCCTCACACATGCTCCTCAGACATGCTCCCCATGGTGTGGATCATGTTTGTGTGCAGGTGCTGGTGGTGTGGGATGTCACCATCAACAAGGCCCGCAACTACAGGCTCTTTGAGGAGGTCAGACATTCAACTATTGAACTTTTTTGGGGATGTTATTCCTTTGTCTTATGTTTTACACACTTTTTTTCATAGACTCCCTGAAAATGATGAAATGTTGTTGATGAAATGTAAATAGTTTCTTTAATTAATTTTGTACCCTCCCAAGGAATGCAGATGGAAAGTTGCTTGTAGCTAAATCTGGTGCACAGCATCTGTTTTCTTTGAGATTAATGTTTTCTGTGCACTGTCCTTTTTTAAAAAAATAAAATAATAAAATAAATAATAATAAAATTATCCCTCCTTGGACCGCCACCTTAAAGGAAAAGTAACGTTTTTTACAATCTCAGCCTTATTTCGGTAATAAAACAAGTTGTTTTACTCACCCATAGCACTTTGGTGTGATATGGAGCATTTCCGGAGATGTTTTAGTTTAGCGATCTCCATAACGTGAGTTCTCGGGGCACATATTTGCGGTCTTCAAATAACACAAACTTTAGCACTTTTCAAATCATAGAAGCTCGATGTCTTAGTCTACGATTTCGTTTGGTCAAAAGTGGCCTGTAATCCGAGATTTAGCCATAGTTTGGAGTAGATGAGGAGGCCATTGCGCATGTGCGGAGTCACAGCTGATTTCGCTCTCAGCTCCCGGGACCCAAACATGAAACGCAAAGCTGTAAACTATGGATAAATCTCGGATTACAGGCCACTTTTGACTCAAACGAAGGCGTAGACTAAGACATCGAGCTTCTATGATTTGAAAAGTGCTAAAGTTTGTGTTATTTGGAGCACGGGGCATATTACATGCTTGGGGAATATATTATATGCCCCGGGCTATGGCTAGAAGTCGCGCTAGGCTAACGCTAATCTAAAACATCTCTGGAAGTGCTCCATATGACACCAAAGTGCTATGGGTGAGTAAAACAACTTGTTTTATTACCGAAATAAGGCTCAAATTGTAAAAAACGTTACTTTTCCTTTAACGTGGTGGAGGGGTTTGAGTGCCCGAATGATCCCGGGTGCTGTGTTGTCGGGGCTTCATTCCCCTGGTAGGGTCACCCAAGGCAAACAGGTCCTGGGGGACGGGTCAGACTAAGGGCAGTTCAGAAGCCCCTATGATGAGTGTTACAACAAGGCCAGTTACGTTGCACGGAATGGCGTTACCGGGGCCCCACCCAGGAGCCAGGCCTGGGGCGGCGAGCGTCTGGTGGCCGGTCCTTTCCTCACGGGCCCCTGCCGGGCACAGCTTAAAGGAGTGATATGGGGCCATCCTCCCGTGGACCCACCACCAGCAGGAGGATCCATAGGGGGCCTGTGTGAGGAGATTTGGAGGCAGTCGAAGGTAGGGGCCTTGACGACTGGGGCAGCAGTACAGAGTACCCGGCCTTCTTGGAGTCTCTGGGAGGGGTACAGTACTGGACAGTGCACGGACTCCATTGTTCTACTGGGGGACTTCAACACCCACGTGGGCAATGACAGTGACACGTGGAGAGGGGTGATTGAGAGGAACAGCCTCCCTGATCTGAACCCGAATGGTGTTCTGTTATTGGACTTCTGTGCTAGCCACAGTTTGTCCATAATAAACACCATGTTCAAGCACAAGGGTGTCCATCAGTGCATGTGGCACCAGGACACCCTATGTGAAGGTCGATGATCGACTTTGTTATCGTTTCATCTGACCTCCGGCCGCGTGTCTTGGACACTCGGGTGAAGAGAGAGGCAGAGTTGTCAACTGATCACCACCTGGGTGTGTGGTTGGGTCCGCTGGCGGGGGAGGAAGATGGAAAGATCTGGCAGGCCCAAACGCGTAGTGAAGGTCTGTTGGAAACGTCTGGCAGAGCCCTCTGTCAGAGGGACCTTCAATTCACACCACCGGGAGAGCTTCCCCAGATTCCTGGGGAGGCTGGGGACATGGAGTCCGAGTGAGCTTTGTTCTCAGCCTCTATTGTCGATGCGGCTGCTCATAGCTGTGGTCGTAAGGTCTGTGGTGCCCATCGCGGCGGCAATCCCTGAACCTGGTGGTGGACACTGGAACTAAAGGATGCTGTCAGGCTGAAGAAGGAGCCTTATCAGGGCTTGTTGGCCCATGGGACTCCTGAGGCAGCTGACAGGTACCGACGGGCCAAGCATGCTGCAGCCCGGGCGGTCACAGAGGCAAAAACTCGTGGCTGGAAGGAGTTCAGAGAGGCCATGGAGGAGGACTATCGGACGGCCTCAAAGAAATTCTGGCAAACTGTCTGGCGCCTCAGGGAGGGGAAGCAGTGCTTCACCAACACTGTTTACGATGCGGGTGGAGAGCTGTTGACCTCGACTGAGGATGTTGTCAGATGGTGGAAGGAATACTTTGAGGATCTCCTCAATCCCGCCGTCACGTCTTCCGAGGAGGAAGCAGAGGCTGGAGACTCGGAGGCGGACTCATTCATCACCCTGGCTGAAGTCACTGAGATGGTTGGCAAGCTCCTCATTGGCAAGGCCCCGGGGGTGGATGAGGTCCGTCCTGAGTATCTTAAGGCTCTGGATGTTGTGGGGCTGTCTTGGCTGACATGTCTCTGCAACATTGTGTGGCGGTCGGGGACAGTACCTCTGGACTGGCAGACCGGGGTGGTGGTCCCTCTGTTTAAGAAGGGGGACCGGAGGGGGTGTTCCAACTACTGGGGTATCACACTCCTCAGCCTTCCTGGTAAAGTTTATATCAGGGTCCTGGAGTGGAGAATCTGACCGATGGTCGAACCTCGGATCTAGGAGGTGCAATGTGGTTTTCGTCCTGGCCGTGGAACACTGGACCAGCTCTATACTCTCCATCAGTTGCTCAAGGGTTCATGGTAGTTTGCCCAACCAGTCCACATGTGCTTTGTGGATCTGGAGAAGGCATTTGACCGGGTCCCTCGGGGGGTCCCGTGGGGAGTGCTCTGGGAGTATGGGGTTCAGGGCTCCTTGTTAAGGGCTGTTCGGTCCCTGTATGACCGGAGCAGGAGCTGTGTTCGAATTGCCGGTAGTAAGTCAGACATGTTTCCAGTGCATGTTGGACTGCCAGGGCTGCCCTTTGTCACCGTTTTTTCTAGGAATTTCTAGGCGCAGTCAGGGGGTGGAGGGGATTCGGTTTGGGGATCAAAGGATCTCATCTCTGCTGTTTGCAGATGATGTTGTCCTGATGGCTTCATCAAACCAGGACTTCCAGTGTGCATTGGGGCAGTTTGCAACTGAGTGTGAAGCAGCTGGGATGAGAATCGGCACCTCCAAATCCGATGGTTCTCAACCGGAAAAAGGTGGCTTGCCCTCTTCGGGTGGGTGGAGAGTCCTTGCCATAAGTGGAGGAATTCAAGTATCTCGGGGTCTTGTTCACGAGTGAGGGGAGGATGGAACGTAAGATTGACATGTGGATCGGTGCAGCGTCGCCGGTCAATTTACGTTCCTACCCTCAGCTATGGTCGAGCTCTGGGTAATGACCGAAAGGACATGATTATGGATACAAGCAGCTGAAATGAGTTTCCTCTGCAGAGTGGCTGGGCGCACCCTTAGAAATAGGGTGAGGAGCTCAGTCACACAGGAGGGGCTCAGAGTAGAGCCGCTGCTCCTCCATGTCGGGAGGAGCCAGCTGAGGTGGCTCGGGAATCTGTTCCGGATGCCTCCTGGACGCCTCCCTCGGGAGGTATTCTGGGAGTCCCTACATAGACTGTTGCCCCCACGACCAGCCCCGGATAAGCGGAAGAAAATGGATGGAGGAATGGATCATACAATTATTATTATTATTATTATTATTATTATTATTATTATTATTATTATTATTTTATTTATGTATTTATTTATTTATTTATTTATTTATTTTTATTTTTTTTTATTATTATATGGGTTAGCCTCTGCGATGCCTTTGAACTCTTAATATTTGAATTTTTCGAAAAGATTATGGGAAACATGTAAGGAAAGCACATGTAAAAAGTCAAAATATCGGCCTGATATATTGTCGGTCTGTCTCTAATCTCATTGTGTATCTGTTTGTGTGTGTGTGTGTGTGTGTGTGTGCAGAACGGATGCATCTACCTGGACAATGAGCTGACGTTTCCCAGCCTGGCCATCCTCATTGAACACTACCACAACCACCCCCTGCCCCAGCACGGGTCCCTCTGCCTGAAGAAGCCCTATAGCCCCTGACAATCCCATCCTGAAGCACCTGACAACCGGAACCATCCTGAGGCACCAGATCCACCTGACAGCCGGTCCCAACCTTAGGCACCTGACCACACTCCCTGATCTCTGTGTGCTGATGCCTCTCACCTCGTGACCCCCCTGACCCCTGGTGCTAGTAATTACCATGGCAACAAAAGGTATAGAGTTGCACAAAGCTGTGACTTGAACACATTTGCACTTTTGCCCCAGAGGCTGTATCTGCTCTGGTTTCTCTGGTGCAGGAGAAAGATTGTGGTTTCCTCTGGTGAAGTGTCAGACCTGAGGCTCCTTTTGGTGTAGGCCACGCCCACACTGACGTTCCAGTTAGATCTTGTTTTATTACTTAATAGTCTTATATTACACAAAACTGACTCTTGTGAGCTTTAAAGCCCCAGTGTGTAGGATTCATGGCGCATAGGTGGATGGTGCTATTGCACTTTATGTTTTAGCTAAGGCAGACCTCGAGGGTCACCCGGGCGCGCCGTAACGCGACAGCTCTCGTACCCGCGCACGAGCCGCGCGCCGCTACTGTATAAATAAAACGCGGTCCCGTTTTTTTGTTTTTTTTTCCTCATGAGAGCACACTTTCCCGATCGTGTACCATGACACTCTACACATCAAATGAAACCTTACAGTCTCCTCTTTTTGACTATGCAATTCATTTCCCTGCACAACAATCACTCCCCGAGCACATGGGGCTTTTATACAGAAAAGCACAAAACGAGGTTAGCTTACCTTAGAATGCTTTGCACAGGTCAAACTCTGTATTTCACCATAAACTTGCTCTCAATTTGTCCGTAAGGATCCAGCGAATAAAATCCAGTAAAACAATTTAGTCCAAAACACGTGTTAGATCCATTACGACGTGTGATCCGGCAGCATGCTTGTGTTGTTTACCAAAAACCACGAGCCTTGCCGAAGGCGAAGGCGGAGCCTAAATGTCCTTCTGCGGCTCTCGTATTCAAAATGGCTGCCTCTGCATGGGGAAGATCCCCCTTTTATGTGACTATATCTAAGTCCAAAAGAATACTTTGATTTCATGATGGAAGTGAAAAGGCTTGGAAAACAATGTATTTTTGAATGGGTATCTTCAATTTCTGTAATTAACGGGTAAAAATCTTACACACTGTCCCTTTAAGCCATGTTAGCATTTTGTTACCTCATCAAAAACATATCTGAAGTTGTGTTTTGTTTCATTCACACATGTTTGAGTAACCCTTTATTAGTCTATTTACATCTTCAAAGCTCAAAATGCTCTGTTCCTATGGAATAAGAAAGTGGACAAAATAATGTGTATTCACAAGAAATTTATCCACGCGAATAAAATTAATCCACGCAAATAAAATTAATCCATGCGAAATCTAAAAGTTACGACATCGAAAAGTTACGAGTACTGTCTTAAGTACGAATACAAATTTCTCAGATGGAAGAAAGTGGTCAAAAATACGTCATCGGTTACGTCATCACGTCACGTCGGCCGAGACCACTTGAAGTCTGCAGCGGTTAAAAAAAAATTCTGGCGGACAGTCTTGGCTGGTTACAGTCCTTTACAAGTACAGCTACAGTATATCAGAAAAGTGCACAAACATTTTGAGTTAACGCCCACCTTATTTCGGTCTGCCGTCCTGTCAACTCCAGCCAAGACTGTCCTCCAGATTTTTTTTTACCGCTGCAGACTTCAAGTGGTCTCGGCCGACGTGACGTGATGACGTAACTGATGACGTATTGTTGTCCACTTTCTTCCATCTGAGAAATTCGTATTCGTACTTAAAGGAAAATTAAAGTTTTTTTTACAATCTGAGCCTTCTTTCAGCAATAAAACAAGTAGTTTTACTCACCCATAGCACTTTGGTGTCACTTGGAGCAGTTTCTTAGAACTTATGTTGTAGCCGTTCTGTTCTACCAATGATCCTGTATCCGTTAGCATGAGTGCTCGGGGCATTACTTTGCGGTGTCCAAATAACACAAACTTTAGCACTTTTCAAATCACAGAAGATCGCTGTGTCAGCGTAGACTTTTAGTGGATTCCAGAACGGCTACAACATAACTTCTAAGAAACTGCTCCAATTGACACCAAAGTGCTATGGGTGAGTAAAACTACTTGTTTTATTGCCGAAAGAAGGCTCAGATTGTAAAAAAAACACGTTAATTTTCCTTTAAGACAGTACTCGTAACTTTTCGATGTCGTAACTTTTAGATTTGTATTCTGACAAATATTAAACGCGTGGATTAATTTTATTCGCGTGGATTAATTTCTTGTGAATACACATTATTTTGTCAACTTTCTTATTCCATATGTTCCACCCATAGACTGTACAGTATATATATAAATGGACATAGCTAACACGCTAGCCACGTGTTCCAAATAGGAAGTTACGAACACACGAGCTCTTCCAGCTCATTCTGACCCTGGCTCCTATTGACTTACATTGGAATATTGTAACTGCTGCAATGATCCTCGTCATTTGGTCCAGTAAAAAAAATCATATTCCTAATATAGAACCTGGCTCCAAATTGACCCCTTCAACTGCTAGCATCGTGAGCTTTATTTGAGTGGCGCTGAATGCTATGGGTGACGTCACACTCGCTTACTCCAAGGTTTTTTTTTATAGTGTAACATTTTTCTTTATAGTGTAACACTGTGTTCTGCGTCCTGATTGGCTAAGAGACTGTAGACCCAGGACTAAACATGGACTATACCAGGTCTAAACAAGGTTAAACCTGGACTGGACCAGGACTAAACCTGGACTAAGCCAGGACTGGACCAGGTGGATTAAAACGCCGCGTGCGGGTCTATTTCCTGGTTTCGTGCTAGCTCTGCTATTAGCAGCAGCACCGGTGTACCTCATGAGTTACGGCTGAGGCAAACTGCACAGTCTGGTGTGAGTGATCAGAGGGATTATTGTCAGAAAGAAATGGGATGACTTTGCTGTTTACATTTTATTTTTCATTTTGTGCTTTTAACTGCAGCCAGTGTGAACAACTCCAATCACATTTTTATCAGTGTGACCCATGGACAGGACCCAGACTTCTTTCATGTGTGGAAATGAATCACATCTGACAGACAAGCTAGACAGTACAAATTAAAAGTGGTTTTAAAGATCCCATGACATGGTACTTCTTGATGCTTTTATATGGCTCCTTAATGGTTCCCTAATACTGTAAATGAATCCTTCTTCAAAATCAACACTCAGTGCATGAGAAAGAGAGATAAGATGAGAAAAAGTCATAAATGTCACTCTGGAACACTCCATTATGGGCGTTGTTGCTTGAATGCAAATGAGGAGGACAGAAATGGCCTATAGTAGCGGGTGGGGGCGTGGCCAAACTCTCCACTCTTTCCTTTTCAGCTGTGCCCTGTGCGCTCTGACCCACTTCCGTGTTTTTGCGCGGAGGGAGAGATGAGAAGCGTTCCATTGAAAAATAAACACATTTCCACAGAAAATAAAATTAAACCACTGCTGTTTCAGATATCCACAGGCTCAGATAAAGGACTTCTGAGCCTAGAAACACTCGCAAGTTCCTCCAGGCAAATAAAAAAATGCATTTCGCATTGCGTAGCTCCTCCGCAGTCCAAACTCTCTGGGCGTGATTTACACAGACGCTGAGTACAGACAGACGGGGGTGGAACTGCATTTGCATTTCTTTTTTCGAGCTGACGTCAATAAGTTTCCTTGTTCAAAATCGCCCGTTTGAGCTCTGATTTTTTCTAACGCAGAAAAGGATCGCAAATGCTCAGTTTAGACATTTCGCAACTTTTAACCATGGGGGGGGCTAAACAGGGTAGGGGAGCTCACATTAACGTTCAAAAACCTCAGAAAGTGAAAATTTCATGCCATGGGACCTTTAATACATTTTGTTTGAAATCTATGAAAGTTTGAGTGTTTAAACGAGAGACAAATGTGAGAAAAGTTTAAATCCAGTCTGAGAAAAGCGTATAATGTGTGTGGCTGAGCTCGCATTATTTGAATTTTTGAGATTTCGCGTTTCGTAACTTGAATTTTCTTTCGTATCTAGAGACCAAAATTTAACGTGAGGGCATTTCGTTACTTGAAATTTTCGTTAGTTGGGTCTTTCGTAAGGTGAGGTACCACTGTATAGGCCCTTTAAGGGACATGCAAACTGCACAGTCTGGTGTGAGTGATCACAGGGATTATTGTCAGAAAGAAATGGGATGACTTTGCTGTTTACATTTTATTTTTCATTTTGTGCTTTTAACTGCAGCCAGTGTGAACAGCTCCAATCACATTTTTATCAGTGTGACCCAGACTTCTTTCATGTGTGGAAATAAATCACATCTGACAGACAAGCTAGACAGTACAATTTAAAAGTGGTTTTAAAATTAAAGCTACAGTATGTCTCTTTCTGGAGGTGGCACATCACCTTTGATCTCTTTGGTCTCAGATATAATGTGATAGTTTCATAGTAGCTTCATTTCAGGTAGCCCCTCCCTGCAGCCAGTTATAAGCAGTGTCCACCAGCACTCTAGCCAGAACTGATGAAGTAGCTTGGATGAGCTGCGAAACGTCTTCGACCAAATAAACTTTGTCCAGTTTACAAATTGAATTTCTCCTTTTGCCGTGGATTTTACCTGGACGACTGAGGGATTCTTCGCACATTACCATGGAAACAAACAGGAGGCCCTCCTCCATGCCAAATAAGAGTCAGGTTTGTGGAGAAGCGAGCCCACGCATGTTTTTCTATGTTTTTCAGTGCAATAAAAATATTATTTTATTTTTTGTTTATTTTTGTCTGAAAAAGTGACATACTATGGCTTCAATTTGTATTTGGGGAAAGAAAGTGTGTAACTCATTATTGATTAGTATGGTGAAAATGGTGCTCGCTCAATAATAGACATAATGTTATAGACAGAGGTGTGGACTCGAGTTATGTGACTTCGACTCGAGTCAGACTCGAGTCACGAATTTGATAACTTTAGACTCGACTCGACAAAATATACAAACACTTGCAACTCGACTTGGACTTCAATATCAATAACTCGTGACTTCACTTGGACTTAGGCCTTTTGACTTGTGATGACTTGCTACGTCCAATGAAAAAAAAAACTCTAAAAGTATGTTGATAAGGACCGCACTCGTACTTGTGAATCTGCGAAAATGACCATGTGCGCGCGTCTTGCACAACATCCAATCACAGTAGATCTACGTTGCTTTCATTCGACCGCATCCAAGGCAAATTGCACAACAAATGATGCAGAAACAAGCATCCACGCGCCAGTTTGCAAAGTGATGCCGAAGGTGATTTCGTTTGGTTATAAAAACTACGAAGTTGTCAACAAAAAACGAATGGCAATATGCAGAACGTGCGGGTCAAAGATTACAGACAGAGCTTTGAGCTAATACAACCATGAGACTTTTTGTGAATATTATAACATGTTTTTCACACCTGGATCCTTTCATTTTTTTCTAATGTTATTTGATATGGTGTAAAAAGGTAAAATGAATACAGATCTTGCAGACATATGATTTTTAGAAATTGTATTTCTTTGTAAAGGGGACTCGAAATGCCTCGAAACTAAAATGCTAGGACTTTGGACTCGACTTGAGACTTGTGAGCTTTGACTTCGGACTTGACTCGGCACTTGGATACTCTTGACTCGGGACTTCACTCGGACTTCAGTGCAAAAGACTTGGACTTACTTGGGACTTGCCCAGAAATGACTTTGTCCCACCTATAGATACTCGATACTCATTTCAGCAGCATCACATTGGATTTGCAATGTGAACTGGCCCTCACAAAAATCTGATTTTACCCTAAGTACTGAAGAGTAAAGGTTTGTGACTCTGATCTTACACTCTTACACACTGATCTTACACGCTTTTTGCAGACACTTTTCACTGTAGATGGTTAAATGTCATTACTGAGTTCACAAGCCAAAAAAATCATTCAGAGGTTACTCATTTTTGACAAGAACGGACAATAAACCTCCACCAGAGGTATCCAAAATATACTGATACTGATGAGTACTAACCACAAAAAAAAAAAAAGTATCAAACTAGATGCTCATTGTAGCAGGCAGAGGTGGGACAAAGTCATTACTGGGCAAGTCCCAAGTAAGTCTAAGTCTTTTGCACTCAAGTCCGAGTGAAGTCCCGAGTCAAGAGTATCCAAGTGCCGAGTCAAGTCCGAAGTCAAAGCTCACAAGTCTCAAGTCGAGTCCAAAGTCCTAGCATTTTAGTTTCGAGTCATTTCGAGTCCCCTTTACAAAGAAATACAACTTCTACAAATCATATAATGTCTGCAAGATCTGTATTCATGATTGGATTGTTGTGCAAGCCGCGCGCACATGCTCTTTGCATACATTTTCGCAGATTCACAGTACAACGAGTGCGGTCCTTATCAACATACTTTTAGAGTTTTTTTTTCATTGGACGTAGCAAGTCATCACAAGTCAAAAGGCCTAAGTCCAAGTGAAGTCACGAGTTACTGATATTGAAGTCCAAGTCGAGTTGTAAGTGTTTGTACATTTTGTCGAGTCGAGTCTAAAGTTATCAAATTCGTGACTCGAGTCTGACTCGAGTCGAAGTCACATAACTCGAGTCCACACCTCTGGTAGCAGGTATTGATACTAAAAAAACAGGACAGAAATGAACCTTTCCTGAAGAGCTTTAGATTGACCTTGACCTGTATCAAATAAGAGTACATAGACTGGAGTATATGCCCATGGAGCACTGTGGAACCTACCTGGACCTGGAGGGATTACACACATATATATTCGTACCATTTAATGTTGAAAATAACATTCTATTGTCTAAAGGAATAGTATATATATTTTTTATTTTTTTTTACTATGATCGTGGTATCAGAATTGTTGAGTATCGAGTCTGTTCCTTAGTATCAGCGACATCAGGGCAGCCATACGTCTATCCCTGTGGACTATTACTGTGTTTTTTTACTTCTTTTTACTATAAACATCTTGTATATATATTGTAAATGTGTGCCTACTGTAAGTATGACAGTGTGGTCTTGTACATTCACTGTATATTTGACTAATATATTTTTTCAACACTTGGATTCATTCCTTTCTTTCCCAGATGCTGTTACAAAAGCCTGACTCAGCTCACACACAACAGGTTTAAAGTTTTCCTAAAAAAAAATTTAATCTGAGCAAAATACAGTTTTAAACTCAAAAGTGATCAATCAAGTGATCAAAAGCAAGTTTGACCATCCAAACTCTGGACACTGGATGTAGAGTAGAGGGTGTGTAGGCTGTGTCTGTCCACACATCAGCTGAGTCTTCTACCTTGTTATGAAATCTTTTCTTATAACTGTAGTTGTTATAGCTGTGTATAGATGTTTTTATAGATGTGTATAGATGTGTATAGTTGTTTAGTCCTGGTTCAGTCCTGGTTCAGACCTGGTTTAGACCTGGTTTAGTCATGGTTTAGTCCTGGTTTAGTCCTGGTTTAGTCCTGGTTTAGTCCTGGTTTAGTCCTGTTTAGACCTGGTTTAGTCTTGGTTTAGTCCTGGTTTAGACCTGGTTTAGTCCTGGTTTAGTCCTTGTTTAGACCTGGTTTAGTCCTGGTTTAGTCCTAGTTTAGACCTGGTTTAGTCCTTGTTTAGATCTGGTTTAGTCTTGGTTTAGTCCTGGTTTAGACCTGGTTTAGTCCTGCTTCAGTCTTGGTTTAGTCCTGGTTTAGTCCTGGTTTAGACCTGGTTCAGACCTGGTTTAGTCCTGGTTTAGTCCTGGTTGAGACCTGGTTTAGTCCTGGTTTAGACCTGGTTTAGTCCTGGTTTAGTCCTGGTTTAGACCTGGTTTAGCCTTGGTTTAGTCCTGCTTTAATCCTGGTTTAGACCTGGTTTAGTCCTGGTTTAGACCTGGTTTAGACCTGGTTTAGTCCTGGTTTAGACCTGGTTTAGTCCTGGTTTAGTCCTGGTTTAGACCTGGTTTAGCCTTGGTTTAGTCCTGCTTTAGTCCTGGTTTAGATCTGGTTTAATCCTGGTTTAGACCTGGTTTAGACCTGGTTTAGTCCTGGTTTAGACCTGGTTTAGTCCTGGTTTAGACCTGGTTTAGACCTGGTTTAGTCCTGGTTTAGACCTGGTTTAGTCCTGGTTTAGACCTGGTTTAGACCTGGTTTAGTCCTGGTTTAGACCTGGTTTAGTCCTGGTTTAGTCCTGGTTTAGACCTGGTTTAGCCTTGGTTTAGTCCTGCTTTAGTCCTGGCTTAGATCTGGTTTAGTCCTGGTTTAGACCTGGTTTAGACCTGGTTTAGTCCTGGTTTAGACCTGGTTTAGTCCTGGTTTAGACCTGGTTTAGTCCTGGCTTAGATCTGGTTTAGTCCTGGTTTAGACCTGGTTTAGACCTGGTTTAGTCCTGGTTTAGACCTGGTTTAGTCCTGGTTTAGACCTGGTTTAGACCTGGTTTAGTCCTGGTTTAGACCTGGTTTAGTCCTGGTTTAGACCTGGTTTAGTCCTGGTTTAGACCTGGTTTAGACCTGCTTTAGTCCTGGTTTAGCCTTGGTTTAGTCTTGGTTTAGTCTTGGTTTAGTCCTTGTTTAGACCTGGTTTAGACCTGGTTTAGTCCTTGTTTAGACCCAGAGATGCAGGAGCTGCATCCTTCACTCCTCACTCTGCTGCCGTCCTAGTCCACAGCCTTGTCACCTCCCGCATCGATTACTGTAACTCTCTTCTTTTTGGTCTCCCCAACAAATTCCTTCAGAAACTGCAGCTCCTACAGAACTCTGCAGACCGGATCATCACTCGGACCCCCACTATCCATCACATCACCCCCGTACTACAAGAGCTCCACTGGCTCCCCATAAAACAGCAAATTCACTTCAAAATACTCATTACCACCTTCAAAGCATTACACAACCTCGCCCCACCATATCTGACCTCGTCCACATGGCCACTCCATCCCGCACCCTCCGCTCTTCCTCCTCTCTTCAGCTCTCTGTCCCCTCCGCTCTTCCTCCTCTCTTCAGCTCTCTGTCCCCTCTGCTCTTCCTCCTTTCCTCCTCCTCTCTTCAGCTCTCTGTCCCCTCTGCCCGTCTCGTCACCATGAGGAGCAGAACCTTCAGCCGCTCTGCTCCTCAGCTCTGGAACTCTCTCCCTCCTGACCTCCGGAATATAGACTCTCTCCCACTCTTTAAATCCAGACTCAAAACCTGTTCAGACTGTCCTACCTCTCATAGCCAATCACTCCACTCTGATTTTGTTTTTGTTTTGTTTTCATGTTTTATTGTATTGTTTGTTTGTGCTTTTTATTCGTTTTAACCTTGTGCAGTGTCCTTGGGTGTTCTGAAAGGCGCTTTTAAATAAAATGCATTATTTCGGCCGCTGCTGTTAGCAATAAACTTTTGCCATTTTTTTCATGTATCTTTGCGTGTATCACAGAGCAGGTTAAACTTTCTAAAACATCCTACCTGTTCGTGCCTCACGTCAGTGCAGGGGATGAGAAACGATTGAAATACAAATTGAGTTGGTTTGATCTGTCTGGGATATTGTCCTGCTGTTTAGTTTTGGAGAGACCAGTAATGGCCTTTATTTCCCTCCACATATCTCTGTGTTATTCTGTTTGAGTTTAGCCTCCAGTTTCCTTCCATAGGCCTCCTGGCTCTGCCTGAGCTCGACCTTCAGCTGCCATTGCACCTCCTTCACCTTGTCCTCGTCACCAGAGTTGAAGGTCCGCTTCTTCTTATTAAGGAGATCCTTCAGTGACACTGTGACTTCCCAATATTCAGCTTTTTCACAATATTCACATTTTCTGAGACACAGAATTTGGGGTTTTCATTATCGTTCATTATTAAGCCATGATCATAAAGAATTCAAGAAATAAACTATTTTACTCTATGTGTCATGAGTGTATATGATATATGGGTTTGACTTTCTAAATTGAGTAAAATATTGAACTTTTTCATGATATTCTATTTTTTACAGATGGACTAATATGCCTCAGCACAAAGGCAGAGGAGGTAGAGTCGCCAAACTGTACTGTACTCAATTAAGAATAACGTTATAAATAATATTACCTAAGCAGAAGTACAACAAAGTACTGAAGTACTGAAGTACTGAAGTACTGAAGTAAGAGTAAAACATTATCTGGGAAAAGGACGACTCGAGTAAGAGTAATATCTGATCACACACACATACACACACACACATACATACACATACACACACAAGCGCATGCACATACACACAAGCGCATGCACACACACACACGCACGCACACACGCACGCACACACACACAAGCGCATGCACACACACACACACACACACATGCACAAGCGCATGCACACACACACACGCACACACACAAGCGCATGCACACACACACACGCACACACATGCACAAGCGCATGCACACACACACAAGCGCATGCACACACACACACACACACATGCACAAGCGCATGCACACACACACACACACAAGCGCATGCACACACACACACGCACACACATGCACAAGCGCATGCACACACACACACGCACACACATGCACAAGCGCATGCACACACACACACACACAAAGCGCATGCACACACACACACACGCACACACACAAGCGCATGCACACACACAAGCGCATGCACACACACGCACACACATGCACAAGCGCATGCACACACACACACACACAAGCGCATGCACACACACACAAGCACATGCACACACACATGCACAAGCGCATGCACACACACGCACAAGCGCACACACACACTCACACACAAGCGCACACACACAAGTGTATGCACACACACACACAAGCGCACACACACACTCACACGCACACACACAAGTGTATGCACACACACACACAAGCGCACACACACACTCACACGCACACACACACACACACAAGCGCATGCACACACATACACACACACACACAAGCGCACACACACACTCACACGCACACACAAGCGCATGCACACACACACACACACACAAGCGCACACACACACTCACACGCACACACACACACAAGCGCATGCACACACACACACACAAGCGCACACACACATACACACACACACACTCACTCACACACACACACACTCACACACACAACCGCATGCACACACACGCACACACAAGCACATGCACACACACACACACATGCACAAGCGCATGCACACACTCACACGCACACACATGCACAAGCGCATGCACACACACACACACACACAAGCGCATGCACATACACACACATCACACACACACACACACACACACACACTCACGCACACACACGCACTCACACACACACACACAGACGCACACACACACACGCACACATACACGCACACACACACACACACACTCACACACACATACACACACGCACACACACACACTCACTCACACACACACACACACTCACACACACATACACACACGCACACACACACTCACACACACACACACTCACACACACACACACACAAGGAGCCACTTCCTCTGACGCTCCCTGACCAAGAACCAGATGTCAGCCTGCCTCAGCAAAATTTGTGCAACTATAACAGTAAAATGTGCTGTATTTAAATGACAATTTTGTGGATTTGAGTTTCATGAATTTAATTCATGTACTGTGCATGTAAAAAATATGTCATGTATAGTGCTTTTCTTTACTCTCAAAAGGGCTTCACACAGCATTATTTATTCACTCTACACTAACTCCCCTCTCAAACCAGTTCTTTTCTCTGGCTAAGATCTGAACCTCACTGTCCTCAAAGGAATGGCCCGTGGCTTCTAGGTGGAGATGTACGGCAGACTGAGGTCCACTCTGGCTCTCTCGTCTGTGTTGGTACATCCTCCTGTGAAGTGGCTGTTTTGTTTCTCCAGTGTAGCGCTCACTGCAGTCTTCACTACACTGAATGGAGTAGACCACATTGCTTTGTTTGTGGCTTGGTGTTTTGTCCTTTGGGTGGACCAGTTTCTGTCTTAAATTGTTTGTGGGTTTGAAATAGACTGGGATTTCATGTTGTCTGAAAATCCCCTGTAGTTTTTCAGAAACACTGGCCAGGTACAGAATGGTTACACCCTTTCTCCTGGGTTCGGATTCTCTGTTGTCTTTTTTCTTGTCCTTGTGTCTCTTAGTTTTGTTGAAAGCCCATTTAGGATATCCACAAACAGAGAGGGCTTCCTGCACATTCTCCTTACCCTCTGTGCTTGTGGGAACCACTTGGGCCCTGTGTTGTAATGTCCGAATAACTCCAAATTTGTGCTGCAGTGGGTGCAATAGGGTTAGTCAAGTCAGGGGTGAAAAGACCAGTTATTGCCTTGAATGGCTACGCTAACAAGACCCCACACTCCACTCCCACTGCATATTGAATAGGCTTACCTAACTAACAGAGACTGAAAACATGTAGGTGTAGTATTTTCAAAGTAATTTCACTGTAGTTAGCTCCTCCCTTCAGACAGATACAGGCAGTGTCCACCAGCGTCTGACCAGAACTGATGAAGCAGCTTGGATGAGCTGAGAAACGTGTTTGACCAAATAAACTTTTGTCCATTTGACAAATTGAATTTCTCCTTTTGCCATGGATTCTATCTGGACGACTGGGGGATTCTACACATGGGTTTGACTTTCTGAAATGAGAGACAAAAATATTTAATTTTTTCATTATATTAGTATTGCAATGGTCAAGTTAGTCTCTACTGTACGTGTGAACGTGTCAGAATCAATCAAACAAACAAACATTATTTATAGAGCGCTTTTCATACAAAATTGTAACACAAAGCGCCTTACAGTGATTAAGGATTAGAAGATTGACTTTTTTATTGATCTCACACAGGAGAAATAGTTTTATGCATTTGATCCGGGGACCATCCCCATGATTTTGTTGTTTAGGCTTGGTCAGGACCCAAGCTGGAGGATTTTACCTTTACAGTGGTCCCTCGCTCTATCGCGGTTCACTGTTCGCGGCCTCGCTGTTCCGCGGATTTTTTTTTCTTCAAATTTTTTTTATAGTGTAACATTGTGTTCTGCGTCCTGATTGGCCGATTGGTAAACCAGGTCTAGACCAGGTCTAAATCAGGTCTAAACCTGGACTGGACCTGGACTAAACCGGGACTAGACTAGGTCTAAACCAGGATTAAACCACCACGTGCCGCTCTTTGCTGGTTTCGTGCGGCTGGTTTGTGGCTCGGGCTGAGAGGACGTGGTCCGGGCGCCGCGGTTCGATCTCGTGCTCACAGCCCCGGTGTACGTGCGGCCTCGCGCCGGTCGTGCTGCTCTGTCACGGATTTGACCACGATGAGGGGTGCACGTGTTGCGCACTTCTCCAAGGGGTTGGTGCGCGTCCTGGGACGTGGCAGTGCCGTTGGATGAGCGCGGTGCTTCCTGCGGGCTTCCGGAGCCGTGTCTCCCCCACGCTTCACTATGAATACATTTTGTTGAAAATCTATGAAAGTTTGAGTGTTTAAATGAGACAGAAATGTGAGAAAACGTTAATTCCAGTCTGAGAAAATGTATAATGTATAATGTATAATGTGTGTGGTGAGGCGTTTAGCCTTAAAACATGTATAATAATTGTAAAATACAAAGTTGTCCTACTTCGCGGATTTCTCTTACTGCGGGTTATTTCTGGAACCTAACCCCCGCGATAAACAAGGGATTACTGTACTTAGAATGATAATATGGTAACAGCGTCCTCTAGTGGAAATACGATGTAAGGCTAAAACTCAGATGAGAGCTTGTGATTCTTGCTGCTAATCAGGGGCGTTCTTTGACGGGGGCCACCTGGGCAATTGCCCCTAGCGGCATTGTGGGGAGGGGGGGCCGCGGTGGCGCGAAGCAAAAAAAAAAAAAAAAAAAGCTGGTGCGGGGGGTGGGGGGCTGCTGCTGGCTCGTGGTTACGTGAAGACAGAGTAGTGCCCCCACCGCACGCACCCACCGCACGCGCCTGTACAGTCCCCTGTGTAACACAGGTCATTTTGTTAATTATGTTACTCTATGGTAACTCAATGTGCACTTTTACAGTACTGACTGATTCTGCAATATTGTGACCACCAGGGGGTGCTGGAGTGCACTTTTGCTTTCTTAAATAGCTGTAGGCCTACATGGCTATAATGTGAAATAATTGCGCCTTTGGTCTTTTTTATGTTCAAAAACTTTTTTTGTAATTATTGTTTATATTTTTTATTGCAGTACTCATTAAATCTGTACATTTGTTTTTGAAAGTAGTTGTTGTGAATTGAGTTTGTATGGACAACGGTCTTGTTTGTTTTTGGGTGGTGGGGCGGCTGTTAGGGTTTGGTCGGAGAGGGGGGGCAAGAGTGGCTTTCGCCCAGGGAGTAAATCACTCTAGGAACGCCACTGCTGCTAATGATTAGTATAGACAGTTAATGTGGCTGTAAGAATGCTACACACAGTAGGATACAGGATTTCTTTTTCTGTAAAGCTCTGAATGAAAACGTGATCAAAATCTACAGATGATTTGCAGAGGTTTGATGCGTAAAATGCGCACTCCATCACCCAGGCCTGGACTGGTAATCGGGCATACCGGCCATTTTCCCGGTGGGCCGACAGTCCTAGGGGCTGATGCCGTTCTTTTTCTTTTTTTTTTCTTAGAGACAGGCCCACAATTTAGGACTGAACCAGGACTAAACCAGGACTAAACTAGGACTAAACAAGGATTAAACCAGGACTAAACCAGGACTAAACCAGGACTAAACTAGGACTAAACCAGGACTAATAAGGTCTAAACCAGGACTAATCGGGTCTAAATCAGGACTAAACCAGGACTAATCAGGTCTAAACCAGGACTAAATCAGGATAGAACCAGAACTAAATCAGGACTAAATCAGGTCTGAACCAGGACTAAACCAGGACTAAATCAGGATTGAACCAGGACTAAACCAGGACTAAATCAGGATTTGAACCAGGACTAAATCAGGTCTGAACCAGGACTAATCAGGTCTGAACCAGGACTAAACCAGGACTAATCAGGTCTAAACCAGGACTAAATCAGGCTTGAACCAGAACTAAATCAGGACTAAATCAGGTCTGAACCAGGACTAAACCAGGACTAAATCAGGATTGAACCAGGACTAAACCAGGACTAAATCAGTGTTGAACCAGGACTAAACCAGGACTAAATCAGGTCTGAACCAGGACTAAATCAGGACTAAATCAGGTCTGAACCAGGTCAAGCCAAAAATGCCAGGGCCGTTTTTGTGTCCCAGTCCAGACCTGCCATCACCGGAGAGCAGAGACTGGGCTTGTTCAGACCTAGATCCGGGCTTCAGATTGTGCTTTGTGTGACTGTGCGGCCAGTGAAGGGTTAACACAGCGCACGCGGAGTAAAGCCCCGCTCCTTCAGCTCCTTCTGCTCCGGAGCCGCCTGTCGCACGCCATTCATCTGCTCTGGGAAACAGACACATCTCCTCCCACTGAGAACCCCCTCTGTCCACCCGTGCCGACCCGTGCCCACCCGTGCCCTTTTCCTGCGCGCGCGTGCCTCCTGCATGCGCGTGACCTGGCTCAATGGAATATTAGGCAGGCCCGCGGGAGCCCGCAGCACCCCGGAGGAGGACCTCAGGCTTCAGCTAGCAACTACCGCCGCAGCGCCCGCAGAGATGGTGACCACGTCCCTGGCACGGTTTGTGCTGCTGTCCCCGCTCGTGTGCCTCCTCCACGGCTTATACGTTGACGGTGAGTGGCCCCGAAGAGCCGCGTCGCTCGGTTTGTAGCTAACCGCGCCGCGCACCTGTCCTCGCGCTGCACCTTGAGCTAATGACCTGGCGCTAGCCTCGTGCCGTGTACCCGCTGTTCCACGGCTGTGTTCAGGATGTGACCGCTCCATCCACACGCCCGAGCACCGAGCCACCACCGCGTTCCCCTGTCCGGCTCTTCTGCCCGAGTGCGGCGGCCCTCGGAGGAAGGGCCTGTGTGTGTGTGTGTGCGCCCTGGATCTGGCCCCGGGGCCAATTAAACGCGCTCCTCAGACATGTGGCCTCTCCAGCTCCCCTGTAAACACACTTATCCATAATGTCCTGTTACACAGCCTGGTTCACATCAGTGTGTAGGACGCTTTTAATGAGGCAGCAGTATAAACCTGTAGAAGAAGCGTCACCACATCAGAGGGCATTGTGGAGGTGTTTCTGTGACTGCACCACCTACTTTTGGAGTTGTGCACCCTTTAAAGGTCCCATGACATGGTACTTCTTGATGCTTTTATATGGCTCCTTAATGGTTCCCTAATACTGTAAATGAATCCTTCTTCAAAATCAAACCTCAGTGCATGAGAAACAGAGATAAGATGAGAAAGAGTCATAAATGTCACTCTGGAACTCTCCATTATGGGCGTTGTTGCTTGAATGCAAATGAGGACAGAGATGGCCTATAGTAGGGGGTGGGGGCGTGGCCAAACTCTCCACTCTTTCCTTTTCAGCTGTGCCCTGTGCGCTCTGACCCACTTCCGTGTTTTTGCGCGGAGGGAGAGATGAGAAGCGTTCCATTGAAAAATAAACACATTTCCACAGAAAATAAAATGAAACCACTGCTGTTTCAGATATCCACAGGCTCAGATAAAGGACTTCCGAACCTAGAAACACTCGCAAGTTCCTCCAGGCAAATAAAAAAACGCATTTCGCATTGCGTAGCTCCTCCGCAGTCCAAACTCTCTGGGCGTGATTTACAGAGACGCTGAGTACAGACAGACGGGGGTGGAACTGCATTTGCATTTCTTTTTTTGAGCTGACGTCAATAAGTTTCCTTGTTCAGAATCGCCCGTTTGAGCTCTGATTTTTTTCTAACGCAGAAAAGGATCGCAAATGCTCAGTTTAGACATTTTGCAACTTTTAACCATGGGGGGGGGGGGCCTAAACAGGGTAGGGGAGCTCACATTAATGTTCAAAAACCTCAGAAAGTGAAAATTTCATGCCATGGGACCTTTTAAAATACTCTTACATCAAATTGATTTGAATAATAGTGTTGAGGGGGCGGCAGTAGCTCAGGTGGTAGGGTGTTTGTCTACTGATTCAGGGGTTGGCAGTTTGTATCCCGCTCTTGATGGTTTACATCACACACGGGTTGGCCATGTGTGATCCCAGCTCCCACAGATGAGTGCTACCGTTGTGTCCTTGGGCAAGACGCGTAACCTTGCCCCCAGTGTCTGCAAACACTGGCAGAAGTACATCGAGGGCAGTTGTGACGTGGGCTGTCCTCCCGTGGACCCACCACCCTCTGATTCAGTGTTTCCCAACCTTTTTGTCTTGTGTACCCCCTGAGCCTTTTTGTCATACCTCGAGTACCCCCTCACTCGTACGTGTTGATAATTCTCCAAAAGTAGAACGTGACACAAGTACCCCTGGTTGGGAAACACTGCTCTGATTGACTGAGCACAGGCCTGGTACAGCCTTTATCACTAAATCTGGGTCAGTTCTATAAATGTGCTGCTTGCTGTTTTTAGATCATCATCATCTTATAACGTTTTGTCAGAGGAAAACGCCGTACTATCTGCCTGCTGTTGGCTCACTGTGAGGGATCTGTCTATTGATTCATCGTCACGTCGTGTCATGATTATTTTTTGATAATATATTTTATATGTGACTTCAGCAGAAAGAAGTGAGTGAGATGAAAAAGGCAGATTACGATAATATACTAAAATCCTATAAGATACAGTGGTACCTCACCTTACGAAAGACCCAACAAACGAAAATTTCAAGTTACGAAACGCCTTCACGTTAAATTTTGGTCTCTACATACGAAAGAAAATTCAAGTTACGAGACGCGAAATCTCAAAAATTCAAATGATGCGCGCTCAGCCACACACATTATACGCTTTTCTCAGACTGAATTTAAACTTTTCTCACATTTGTCTCTCGTTTAAACACTCAAACTTTCATAGATTTTCAACAAAATTATTAATAGTGAAGTGTGGTGTGGGGGGGGGGGGGGGGAGAAAACTGCGGTCTGACATCCGTGATTGATAGCGCAGCATGACCAGGACGCGGGACTAAACCAGGTCTAAACTAAACCAGGTCTAGACCAGAAGTAAACCAGGTCTAGGCCAGAACTAAACCAGGGCTAAACCTGGACTGGACCTGGACTAACCCAGAACTGGACCAGGATTAAACCACCACGTGCTGCTCTTTGCTGGTTTCGTGCGGCTGGTTTGTGGCTCGGGCTCCAGAGGACGCGGTCCGGGCGTCGCGGTTCTATCTCATGCTCGCAGCCCCGGTGCTCAAACCATGCCTCCTCTAGACCAGGTCTAGACCACCGCGGCTATATTTGTGTCTTTTAAACTCACCATTCACTCAGAAAACCTGGCGGCTCACTCGCTCATTGTCTTTTCTACATTTAAGGTCCTATTACACACAATTTACTCTTGTTATAATGTTGTTACCTGATCAAAACGTACCTGGAGTGGTGTTTTTTTTTTTAATTCACACATGTTTGAGTAACACTTTATGATACATTGCCAGGACTTGCCAATCTCCAGGTCTGAAATAATCCAAATGATTCTAGTGAAGGTGTATGGAGTAAAAAGAAAAAAAGTGGAGCATTTATTACTAGGAATGCACGATATATCGGCATTAATATAGGTATCGGCCGATATTGCAAATTTTTTTTTAACATATCGGTAAGGGGCCGATATTAACGGCCGATATTTGTCAGTACAGTAATCCCCCGAATTAACGTTTTCTCACATTTCTCTTGTTTAAACACTCAAACTTTGGTAGATTTTCAACAAAATGTATGAATAGTGAAGCGGGCGAGCTTTGCTCTTTTCGGACTGCGTGCCTCCCCCTCGGGACCGAAAGAGCAAAGGCAAAGAGCCACAGGCGGTGGTTTAGACCTGGTCTAGTCCTGGTTTAGTCCTGGTTTAGACCTGGTCTAGTCCTGGTTTAGACCTGGTCTAGTCCTGGTTTAGTCCAGGTTTAGTCTTGGTCCAGTCCAGGCTTAGACCTTGTCTAGACCTGGTTTAGTCCGCGTTTAGTCCTGGTCTAGTCCCGGTCTGATCCTGGTCTGGTCCTGGTTTAGTTCCACTCTGGTCCCGGGCCCCCCCGCGTCCTCCACATCTATAACATCAATCGGCAAAGGTCTCTTAGGTCGTTTTCACACCTGCCTTGTTTGGTTAGTTTAAAACGAATCAGAGTTCGTTTACTCCTTTGATTCGGACCTTTTGGGCTGGTGTGAATAAAAACCAAAAGTCTCAATCCGGAGCAAACAAGCGGTTCCATACGAACCTCGTTTGAGGTGAGAATGCAGACCGGACTCGATCCGACACAAGTTGGCTTTTTGTACTTAACGAGCTCCCGTCGTATGTTGAGCATTATGGGAAACAGAGGCTGACGAAACAAAACGAAACTTAGTCTTACTTACGTTTTGTGTGAAGAGCAAGAGTCAGAACTTGATGCGCACATGAGCGCTGTCCTCTGTAGTTGTCTTGCTCTGTGTCTTCATCTTTTGGAAATTGATTGTAAAATAGTGTAAACCTCACGATGCTCAGACATTTGTGCGAACTGTAAAAACTGAGCAAACCATATCGCTAAGGCTAGACTGAAAATAGCACGTAACACCGTTATTCTCCTCCTTCAGTGTTTGGACACGACGTTTGGACACGGCTCATTTCTGTCCAGTGGCTGAGCGACCTCAGCACACGTGGTTTTGTTTGTAGACGTTAGTTCGCTTGGGGAAAAACTGCAGTGTGAAAGCGAACCGCACCAAAATAAAAAAAAATAAAACATTTGGTCCGGACCAAAGCAAGTGAACTATCGGACTTTCCTGGTGTGAAAACGACCTTAGCCAATCAGGAAGCAGAACACAATGTTACACTATAAAAAAAAAAAGTTAAACTATAAAAAAAATTGGGGGGGGGGGGGGGAATCAGGAGTCAAAACACATTTTGAAAATAAAAAGACATTCAAAAATTAATTTTGCATGATTTTCAGTCTGTATAAAATGTTATATAAATAAATATCGGCATAGGCTGATATCAAGGCCAATAGCAACATTAATATCGGTATCGGCTAAAATTTTCACAAGATGGAACAGAGTGTTTTTTTTTTTGTTTTGTTTGTTTTTTTTGAGCGAGAGAAACCGAAATATACAAACACAACTCTAGGAATGTTTGTGATAAGGAAACATCAGAGATCAGAAAACGGTGTAATATGGGCACTTTAAAATTTGACAATCCCAGTAAAACAATGTTTTGCTGCAGGTGTCTCCGTTTCTGTTCACTCTGTACATTTGTTATTTCTAGTACAGCTCCGGGTCTGGTCATCTGCAGAAGTTCTCTGATGACTCTGCAGTGGAAGGGTATTTCGGAGATGGACAAGAGCTGGAGTACAGGACACTGATTGCAAATTTTGTGGAGTGGTCTTAGACAAACCTCTGCTCCTGAACGTTGACAAGACGAAAGAACTGATTGACCTTAGTAGGAAGAGGACACCAGTGGAGCCAGTCAGGAAGTTACTGGAGATCTTCCACCAGTCTGTGGTGGTCAGCGCCCTGGACTTCGCTGTGGTCTGCTGGGGGAGCGGCACCAGTAAAAGGGACATTGGGCAGATTGACAAACTGATCCATAAAGCTGGTCACGTGATCGGCTGTGAGCTGGAGACATTTGTCACAGTGAGGGACAGGAGGACACTGGACAAACTGCTCTCCATCATGGACACTTCTGCTCACCCACTGCACCAGACCATAGAGGGACAGAGGAGCTCATTCTCCAACAGTGAGAGACACAGGACTACAGTTATATCGTACTTCATACAACTGACAGAAACATAGGCTTATCTGTTACGTAGGGGTTAGTTGTTGTATAATCATCATATCTTGCACGGTTTCCTTACGGCCTCTTGTATATAACTGATATACTGTATTTATATTATGATACAGTGGTACCTCACCTTATGAAAGACTCTACATACGAAAAATCCAAGTTACGAAACGCCTTCACGTTAAATTTTGGTCTCTAGATACGAAAGAAGATTCAAGTTACGAAACGCGAAATCTCAAAAATTTGAATAATGCGCGCTCAGATGCGCGCCCCGCTGTTATCCCCGCTCAAAGAGCACCTTTCTCGTGCGGCGCTAGAGCCTCTTAGCTCGAGCGCCGAACACGCAAGATTTTCAACAAAATGTATTAAATAGTGAAGCGTGGGGGAAGACACGACTCCGGAAGCAGCGCGGCGAGGAGCACGGCACCGCACGGCGAGCACGACTCCGGAAGCAGCGCGGAGACATGAACGCACCACACGAGGAGCACGGCACCGCGCGGCGAGGAGCACCCCTAGTCCTGGTCTGCACGACCGGCACCGGGGCTGCGAGGACGAGATAGAACCGTGGCGCCCGGACCGCGTCCTCTGGAGCCCGAGCCACAAACCAGCCGCACGAAACCAGCAAAGAGCGGCACGTGGTGGTTTAATCCTGGTCCAGTTCTGGTTTAGTCCAGGTCCAGTCCAGGTTTAGGCCTGGTCTAGACCTGTTTTAGTTCTGGTCTAGACCTGGTTTAGTCAACGTTTAGTCCTGTCTGGTCTCTTAGCCAATCAGGACGCAGAACCAATGTTACACTATAAAAAAAAAACCTTGGAACGAATCAGGCCTTTTCCATTGAAATAGCTACTCAACTTATGAAAAATTCACGTTACGAAATCACTTCTGGAACAAATTAATTTCGTAAGGTGAGGTACCACTGTATTTGTGTTTTACTTACTGTACATGCATTTATATGATTTATGTCTTATTGATGTCAGTCTCTTGCTTTTTTTTTTTTTTTTTTTTTGCTACTTATTTAGTTTAGAAGTTTATTATTTTATATAACGTAATTTCCAGACTATAAGCCACTACTTTTTTCTCACACTTTGAACCCTGCGGTTTATGCAACGATGTGGCTCCTATATGGACGGATTATTCATTTATCATCACAGCGGATGTGTGCACAGCCTGAGTGCAGAAAATGCCGCTGTCTGTGCAGTTAACATGACGTTACAACACTAGCGAGCGCTGTTGTCAGTGCACTAAAACAGTTTATCTCCATGTGATAAAATAAGTTATGATGCTAAATGAACATTATGAGAGGGATACGTCTTAATGACCCGTAGGCGTTAAATGCAGATGAGTGTGTACATGACAAGAAGAAATGTCTCAAACTTCAGTAGTCGGACATCCACTCATACCTGATCGATACACCTATCCCCGCCCCCTCAGGAGAACCTGAAATCTGCTGAAATCCTACACCGACATGATCCCTGACACCGACAGCGGCTCTTTCTGCAGGAGGTATGCGCAGTAGAGCGTGAAGCAAGAGCGAGACAGACAGGTGAAGAGATGATGCGCCGAGGAAGTTTGATTTTGTTTTTAACAGTTATTTTGTGCTTCATGCACACACCCTCCTCATGGAAAACGCATGAAGAAATGCATCTGATGCAGCGTTTCGGTTAAAGGCAATCAATCTGGCTGTGGAAGAAGGAAATGGAGCTGATACTGTAAGCTTGGCAGCGATGAGTCGATGGTGAGACGCTGGTGACGGCAGCGTGATGAACTGACTCGATGCAAAAAGACGACAAAAGCTTTCAGAGGCAATACAAGCAGATGCGACAATCTTAAAACGTTCTTGATGTGACACCTGTGGCTTATCGGCTTACATACAGATATAGATATATGTACAAAAATAAAATTCTTTGAAAATGTACTTGATGCAGCTTATATTCAGGTGATATGTTAGTCATTTCCTTTGTGGATCAATAAAGTCTAAGTCTAATGACTCAAAGCTTTTGTGGGCACTGATGGGTATACGTTGTTTTCAGGTACAAAGACCGAGTGTGAGCCCAACCAGTTCCAGTGTGGGAACGGCCGCTGCATCCCCTCTGTGTGGCAGTGTGACGGAGACGAGGACTGTAGTGACGGCAGCGACGAGGGAGCCTGCGGTATGTCACATCATGTTCTACAGGTATCACTATGGTGGAATGTTCAGCAGTTTCCACAGACACAATGATCACATTAGCAAACAAAAAAGCCTGTGGTTAATACAGTTGGAGCTGTGGAATTTCTGCATAAACACTTCAAAACTAAACAGTTGGAATGGTCCAAGGTGAGTTTTTAACTGTGCAGAAATAAAACATAACTATGCTTTTGTCAGTCCATGTTCTCTCTAGTCTCAGATAATGCAACGAGGACACCGCATTCCTACTCAGAGAAAGGTTAGATTAGGTTACTCTTCAGCGCAAATTATTATAACTAAAATAACTCAAATCTCCCCTTTTTATTACGAAGAAACGGTACAAATGATAAATGCTGAGTCCAAAAATAGAGTTCCAGCTTTCGTATATTAAAAAGTTGAAATGGTAATTACTGTGACAGGCCTGTTAAGGTTTTACTTTTAAACACTTTTTTTTCCACCAAATTAAAGTTGAAATGTTTGTATATAAGTGTGAAGGCTGGTATATAATATAGTGTGATCGTTCTAAGATAATTTATGATTCATTCTCATTTCATAATCAATCTCATCAATCTTGTGGGGTGCCTTGGGGAACACCAGTGTACCTTGAGAAATTCCCATGTGCCTTGGAAAATAATCCAGTTGGAATTAAATGATTCGCTCAGTTGCCCTGAACAAAACATCTGAAGTAGAAAAGATCCAAAATGAGCAGCATTACAAAATCCCTTTGTTTTTGTTTTTTTCCCTCTACTTGAGGTCACATTTTCATGATGATGATGTTTTGTGGAGGGTGTGCCACAGCACATTTAAACACGTTTCCCAACACTGCACTTTTCAGATCAGTCTTTGTATCCATGTCTGCTTAGTCCTTCAGTGAACACTTTAGATTTTCATATTGTACGAAAAAGCATTAGATAAGTTTATTATTTTGACATAACATAGAACCTGAACCTCCCACACACACAAATGGATGTAGGGAAATAAAATAAACACACTCAAAAAAATTCAAGTCAAATGATTTTAAAAATTCAGTTTTGAATTATGATTAATCTCGTTTCATGCTGATTTTAATGTTGGAATCTACACTTTCTAATTTGAAGCATTTTTTAAACTTTTAATGAAAATCATCTCATTAATTATTCCACAGTCCTAAATGAATTATTTTAAAGCCTAACTAGCAGAGATCCGAAAACTTTGGGGAAAATGCCTCATGGCTCCTTATGGTTGGTTAGTTCAAAGCCCAAAGTTCAAAGTCAGCTTTATTGTCAAAAACTATATGTACAGTGGTCCCTTGCTCTATCGCGGTTCACTTTTTGCGGCCTCGCTGTTTCGCCAATTTTTTTTTTTTTTTTTAATCGTGTATCAGCGGAGACATGAGTCACTGGATCCGTAGGAAGTCCAGACCGGGACTAGACCGGGACTAGACCAGGTGTAAACCAGGACTAGACCAGGTCTAAACCTGGGATGGTCACACAGAGTGGTAGGGACAGATGTCCTTCATGAGAGCGCCTGGGTGACAGGAGGTGTGGCCTTTGTTTACTTGCACGTGCCGGACCATGGAAGAGCCAAGAATCAACACGGACAGACCTGGCCCGGACGCCGCGGCCGAGGAAGCCACAGTGGGGTGGGGTGGGGTGGGGGGGGCGGCGCGGCGCGGCACTTGCGCGCGGAGAGGGGACAGTGGGTATTTCCCCGTCACGCCTAGCGGACGAACCCGACACGTGCAAGGCCAGATCTCCGGGCGGCACTGGGGCCGTAGTTGGGGAAGTGCTGGTGGCAACGCATTGATAGCCATGCCCCGAACTCCGGGGCGGTCTGATTTTGGAGCCGGGGTGAAATGCAACCAAGCCTTGTGAGCGTGGGTTAGTGGGGGAAAATCCTCATGGTCCAGGATACTGAATTTATTTGACAAAGCTACATTCATAGTGGAAGAGGAGCACTTGCCATGTCCGCAGGAGGAGCAGGACAAGCTGTTTATTCGCTTACCTTGTCTGCAGTCATTACGGGCTACAACAATCCAGGGGTCTGCCCGGACTGGAGTAGAGCTGATCGGGGCTTTAGGTCTAGCCCCTCGCTGAAGCCAATAGTGTTTGTCTGTACCTGGAGCACCAGAGTCGGGTGGTGAGGACTGGTGCTCAGAGGCGTCTTCGGAGCAGTGAACAGTGTCAGCCAGTTCGGCACTGTTAGCGGTGGCCTGAGTCTTGCCCAAAATGATATCCAGGTCGCTTTCCGCTCGGCTTTCGCACATGGATATGTTGTTCCAAAACAACGCATATCCACGCGCTTGTCTGTTTAAACAAGAGAGAAATGTGAGAAAATGTTAATAACAGTCTGAGAAAAGTGTATAATGTGTGTGGTGAGGCGTTTACAGCCTTAAAACATGTAGAATAATTGTAAAATATAAAGTTGTCCTACTTCGCGGAATTCACTTATTACGGGTTATTTCTGGAACCTAACCCCCGCGATAAACGAGGGACCACTGTACACTTCGCACACACGGGATTTGAAATTGCAGCACCCCCTAGGCCCACAGTGAACATAAAACATTTGATAAACACAGGGCTCTCAAGTCTCATGCTGTGCCCAGAAAATCGGTTAGATAATGCAGGCACCGTGCGTTTTCAGAGAAAAAAGTCACTCGCACAACCTCCCTCATAACATTTCCTAATGAGTTTCCAGATGTTACGAGTAGCAGACACCTGTGTTTTGTGAATGGGTAAGGGTCAGCCAAAAGGGCATTGTCTGATTCAAACATTACATGCTTGTTTTTAAAGGTGCATAACTTAAATTTTCTGGTAGAGAATTTGCCACCTGCTTTTCTACCTAGAGATCTGGTTGTTTTGTCTGGAAGGTTTCACAGTATGACATTAAACTCCCTGTGGAATTGAGCCAGTTTACAGGTCAGATCTTTGGAGAGGTGACACTCTTCACATTAAAGTTTTTTTTATTATTATTACAGCCATGGTTTTTAGCCATGTTATAATGCTGTTATCCTAGTAAAAACCTACCCTTAGTTGAGTTTTGTTTCATTTACATGTTTGAGTAACCCTTATCTACATCTCCAAAGCTCAAAATGCTCTGTTAACAGCCAAGTTAACAGCTCATTTTACCTTTAGTTCAGTAAAGACAATTCCAGGACTGAAATAATCCAAATGATTCTAATGAAGGTGTATGGAGTTTAAAAACACAGTGGAGGAATTCCTGTATTACTACATGACAGAGTGATTTTCAGTTTTAGAAAAGAACTCTAATTATGCAGTTTTTGTGTGTTAAATAAATAAAATTCAATTCCAGGTAAAAACATCTGTAATTTAGTCAATGGAACTGAAGGTTAATTCTGAGTTTATTGCCATGTTGTGGAATACTTCAGGCAAAGCAATAACTTCTCCATGGAGAAAAACAGGTGGCAAGTGATTAGTTGGTCATGTGGTCGTTGGCTCTGCATGTTGTGTGACTGGTGTATATTTAGGTACTATCCAGTGCACGCAGAGGGTTGGTCTTTTTTCATACAGAGAGTGAACAAAGCTCGGCTGCAGATGAGACGATGGCAAGCATTCTCAACAAAACAAACAGAATTTCATTGAAGACCTTGAAAATTATGACTAAATATTCCGCAGTCCCCTCCACAGATCTGACTTGTAAATGTATTGTGGTGGCACCTTCGATTGGGAATAAACGTACACATTAAGTGGAAGTGCAAGGAACAAGGGAGCAGGATGCAGTTTCACTTAAAATGCGTGACAGTGGCCATCTGTATTCACCTCCTTTTTATTTGAGTATATGTTACGATAAGTGGAGTTAATATGATTCATTTAGATTCAGGAGCTGGAACACGCCTCAACCTCCTCGCCAGCTAACGGCTCATCTCGACCACGCTTTCAATTACCCAGAAGCCCCATTTATACAGCCTGTCCTGACAACACAGTCCATGTCAGCTCCCTCAACCCGGGCTGCTAACAACCCGTCAGATTCAAACACCGACCTGTCACACGTTTCCTAGTTCCTTCCAATTCACGACTTCCTCATGCTGCGATCCCACGAGGATCCCATCCAGGGCAGGCCGGAGGATCTTCCATCGCATGTCCGCACCGCGGTAAGAACTGCCGGCCAGTGTTGCAGCCCGCGGGCCCACGTCACTTGGCGAACGCTCCAGGCGTGCGCCCACACAGCGGACCTCCACCTTCAAGGAATACCGTGCATCCGTCAGTATCTCTGTAGCTGGCGGGATCTACTGGTTATCCACGTTGTCCTCCTCGTCCGACTCCCCCTCCTCGTTTAGGCATTCCACGCAGCCCGTCTTCCAGAGATCATAGCATTCAGCGCAACCTGGCCTCCAGCCACTATGGTGCTGAAGGGGCACGGCGGGAACTTCAACTGTCAAGAAAGTAACCCTGGCACTCTGAAACGAGATGAACGAGCTTCCAGCTTCCCGCCATGTTTCCCATGCGCAGCTGCCTATGTCGTCAGTCCCACCCCTCCTCTACTACAGTCTCATATGTTACTTCTCCTGCGCAGTAATCTAATCATAGTACAGAGGCTGAGCAGGCATTTGACTCGATAGCAACACAAAATTTATTGCAGAACAGTCAGTGGTAAAATATATAGCCCGTCTTGTAGGGTGGCCGCAAACAGAAGAGGGCGCCTTGCGCCAAAACGTGGCACAAAAAGGTCCTGGCGCTACCCACAACACCTTGCTTTTAAACGGTTCAGCAAGGCTGGTAACGCATAGCTCCCTCCTGCTGGGGGCTAAGTAGCATCACCACCAGTGGCCGGTAAAGATCTTCTGTCTACTGTGCTGTCTGTCTTCTCTGAATTCCCTTGCATCAATCTCAGCCTGCTTCCACAGCTTCCCCTAGAGGGGGAATGTCGTCTCTCCCCCTGTGCCTGCTCCCTCTGTGTTAGACCTCGATCAGGTCGCCCCATTCGTCTTGTCCCTGTCTCGCAGGCTGCACAATTCCCCATGCACATGCATCTTCTTTCTATCCCTTCTTTTCTTTTTCAGTCAACACAAGCTAGATTCTTCTAGCTTCTTGCGCTCTATCCACAATTGGCAGAGCCTCTAATCCATTTCCCCTCTCCTCGCACAGCCTACACAAGTGACCACGTCCACTTACACTATTCTCGTTCGTACTCCGAAATGTCATACTGATGCATTTGTTCACACCTGCACACTATGCCACTAGACGTGCGTGATTTATCGATTAAATCGAAATTACAGTTCAGGACGATGTGTTTTTTATGAAAATCGATTTTTTTTTTTTTTTTTTTTTTTTTTTTTTTTTTAAACATGCGACCAGAACTTAATTCACCGCCAAGTTCTACGCGGGTAAGTTAGCGGGGCGTACCCAAACATTGTACAAGCTAGCATTGCAGCGACTGAGGGAAAGCCGGAGCTTGTACCTAAGAAAGGTGTCGCTACATCTGTTATATGGAACTGGTTCGGTTTTCTTGTGTCGGACTTGGAACAAACGAGTGCTCGCTGTAAGGCCTGTTCAAAAGCTGTTGCAACCAAAAGAAGCAGTGCGACAAATTTATTCTAGCACCTAAAGCAGAGGCATGCAGCGGAGTGGGAGAAGTCACAGCGCAAGCACATCGTCCAAAGTCATACAAGCAACAGTCCATGAAACTTTTTCGAACTGTGTGCCATATGATAAGCAAGACATGGTGCCCATATATACTGTGGAAAAGCCCGGATTCATTAACATGGTGAAAGATTTGGACCCGAAGTATGTGCTACCAAGCTGCAAATATTTTTCTGAAGTTGCCTTGCCACAACTGTATACAGACTGCATAATGCTATAGGTAAGTGATATTTTTTTTAAAACAATAACCGCTTAATTGATGCAAGGTGTAATGTACCTCCCCGCTCTCTGATTGGCTCCCAGAATCGGGAGAGCTCGCTTTCCGTAGTTGCCAGGCTGTCTTTCAGATCGGAACGAACGAAAGCAGCCTGGGATTTCCCAGGTTACCCACCCTAAGTCTCCCCCCAGCCATCACATCTACCATCAATAAATATCATTATCGTATTTCATTGTCGTGGTGTGGTTTTTGTTAGTGAAATACTATTTTGACTTATTGTTGTTCATTTTCAATACATGAAAGCTGGAACAATATATTTTTGGCCTCACTATTTATCATTTGTATATTTTCTTTGCATTAGTAATTCTGTTGTAATACGAAAAGATTGGAGCTGAACAGGGATGAATAAGTGACTTTTATGGTTAATCATTGGTTCATTCTGTTTTTGTTGGAGCTCAGGCCTTTTAATGATGCTAATGGTTTACTGGGATAATCTTGCTTTATGATCATTGTGGCAGATGAATTAATATGTTTAAATCTTATAATTTATCATTATATTTGTCTGTAGTAAGATCATTCTTCAAAATTGATTTTTGCAACAGGCCCATCTCTATTTGTAGCGATGATTGGGTACATTCTTTTGCCTTGTGCTGTGCTCTGGGTCCCTAATGAGTGTGTGGGTGTGTGTGTGTGTGTGCAGTTCTTAAGACCTGTGCAGACTCAGACTTTGTGTGTCAGAGTGGAGGCTGTGTGCCCGTGCGCTGGCAGTGCGATGGAGAACTGGACTGTGAGGATGGATCAGATGAGTCCATGGACATCTGCCGTAAGTGGCTCCTGCGTAGGAGCTTTTCTTAACCTAAAACATGAACACTAGTGTAAATTCCTGTTAAGGGAGTTCTGACCAAGCCTGGATAAAGATCTAAAAATGGACAGCTGAGGGCTGTACCTGATTGCCCACTACTCTTGACAGGTTACCCTTTTGCCTTTTTGAAGGATGGGTCAAATAGAATAAATGTCCCTAAAGTTTCTGGATACAAACCTGTACCCACTACCTCTGCAGGCTCCACTAAGACCCTCACATGACTCTCCTCCACACAATCAGTGGTAGATAGAACAGTGGATAAACAGAACATGAGGCAAGTCAGCCTTTCCTCAACTTTTTATATTTACTGTTAACATTAAAGACAAGCTTTTCCCACCCTTAACCGTTAGGGAGTACCTAATCTTAAAGGAAAAGTAACGTTTTTTACAATTTGAGCCTTATTTCGGTAATAAAACAAGTTGTTTTACTCACCCATAGCACTTTGGTGTCATATGGAGCATTTCCAGAGATGTTTTAGATTAGCATTAGGCTAACGCCGTTAGCCATAGCTCGGGGCAATCCCCGAGCATGTAATATGCCCCGTGTGGGCTCCAAATAACACAAACTTTAGCACTTTTCAAATCATAGAAGCTCGATGTCTTTAGTCTACGATTTCGTTTGGTCAAAAGTGGCCTGTAATCCGAGATTTAGCCATAGTTTCGAGTAGATGAGGACGCCAGTGCGCATGCGCGGAGTGTGCTCTCAGCTCCCGGGACCCAAACATGGAACGCAAAGCTGTAAATTACGGATAAATCTCGGATTACAGGCCACTTTTGACTCAAACGAAAGTGTAGACTAAGACATCGGGCTTCTATGATTTGAAAAGTGCTAAAGTTTGTGTTATTTGGAGCCCGCACAGGGCATATTACATGCTCAAGGAATGCCCCGAGCTATGGCTATAAGTCGCGCTAGGCTAACGGCGTTAGCCTAACGCTAATCTAAAACATCTCCGGAAATGCTCCATATGACACCAAAGTGATATGGGTGAGTAAAACAACTTGTTTTATTACCGAAATAAGGCTCAAATTGTAAAAAACATTACTTTTCCTTTAACCAGACACAGGGGTTATGGTTTAAACTACAGCTGCTGTTCGATTTACATCTTTGTTAGTGCATGTTGACAATACGATATGTGTCTTACATTTGTGAAGACGCACAAATAGAACACTGCAGAGACGATGCTGAGCTTGTGGATTTCAAAATGCGTTTTAATTTATTTGGAATTAAACATGCAAGTTCTTTGATGGGGGCCCAGCATTCACATGGGGTCCCTGTGTTTCGTGTGTGTGTGTGTCTTTCGTGTGTGCAGATATGAGGACGTGCCGGTTCAATGAGTTCAGCTGCTCGGCGGGCTCCACTCAGTGCATTCCTATGTACTGGAAGTGTGACCAGGAGAAGGACTGTGACGATGGGGAGGACGAGCTCAACTGTGGTACGATAGACTGCTGTCTGATATCTTATTTTTAGTCTCCGCTCTAGTATAGCTTTAAATACCTGCCAATACCAGATTTTAACTAAAAGTATCAACAATCTGTATTGGAACAGAGAAAGCTGGACCAGCTCATAACTGCTGCTCAATGCAACTACAGTGGTACCTCACCTTACGAAATTAATTCGTTCCAGAAGTGGTTTTGTAACATGAATTTTTCGTAAGTTGAGTAGCTATTTCAATGGAAAAAGCCTGATTCGTTCCAAGGCCCCGATCCAAGTTTTTTTTTTTTATAGTGTAACTTTTTTTATAGTGTAACATTGTGTTCTGCGTAGAGACTGTAGACCCAGGACAAAACGTGGACTATACCAGGTCTAGACCAAGGTCTAAACCTGGACTAGACCAGGACTAGACCAGGTGGATTAAAGCGCCGCGCGCGGGTCTATTTCCTGGTTTCGTTTCGAGTCACGGCTGAGGCGAGCAGCGAGGGGGACCGCACGCAGTCTGAGCGCATGAAAGAGACCCGTGCTCAAACCGTGCCTTCTCTAGACCTGGTCTAGACCACCGCGGCTCTTGCATGCGTTCGTTCATGCGCTCAGACTGCGTGCGGTCCCCCTCGCTGCTCGCCTCAGCCGTGACTTGAAACGAAACCAGGAAATAGACCCGCACGCGGCGCTTTAATCCACCTGGTCTAGTCCAGGTTTAGTCCAGGTTTAGTCCTGGTCCAATCCTGGTTTAGTCCAGGTCTAGACCTGCTCGCAGCCCCACGCCGGTCATGCTGCGCTATCACACGTGTCCGCGCGCAGTTTTCTCCACCCTCCCCCTTCCCCCCACACTTCACTGTTAATAATTTAGTTGAAAATCTATGAAAGTTTGAGTGTTTAAACGAGAGACAAATGTGAGAAAAGTTTAAATCCAGTCTGAGAAAAGCGTATAATGTGTATGGCTGAGCGCGCATTATTTGAATTTTTGAGATTTCGCGTTTCGTAACTTGAATTTTCTTTCGTATCTAGAGACCAAAATTTAACATGAAGGCGTTTCGTAACTTGAAATTTTCTTTTGTTGGGTCTTTCGTAAGGTGAGGTACCACTGTAAAGCTGAAACAAGAACCATTTGCCTCAGCACCTGTCATTGGACATTTGACAATCCAACTTTAAAGAGGGGTTATTGACTAACACAGAACATATTTAGATGGCTTTTATTGCTTTGAAAATTCTACAAATTGCAAATTAACATGTTAAGCTTCGTGTTGAGTCAGAGTGCTATCACAACGCAATCTGGGTGCATTTCGCTAATAAAAATACCGCACATAGAAGTGTAATAGCCCCTCAAGTTGGACTGGTTTAGTCACTAACAGTCTTGTATTGTCTCTGTCTGGGCTTCAGGAAACGTGACGTGCGCTCTGAATGAGTTCACGTGTGTGAGCGGTCGCTGTGTGTCTCAGAACTTTGTGTGTAATGGAGAGGATGACTGTGGAGATGGCTCTGATGAGGTGGAGTGTGCCCCTGCCTCCTGTGGACCCTCTGAATTCCAGTGTGGAAACTCCTCATGTATCCCCTCCAGCTGGGTTTGCGATGACGACGTGGACTGTCAGGTGATACTGAGCTGTGCTACACTAGGGATGTCAAGATAACCAAGAACTCAGCCATACATTTTACATTGTCGGTAAAGTGGGAATGAGATTGTGTGTATTCTTAAAGGAGAATTAAGGGTTTTTACAATCTGAGCCTTATTTCGGTAATGTTTTACTCGCCCATAGCACTTTGGTGTCATATGGAGCACTTCCAGAGATGTTTTAGATTAGCGATAGCCGTAGCGCGAGTTCTAGCCGTAGCTCGGGGCATATAATATATTCCCCGAGCATGTAATATATGCCCCGTGCGGTCTCCAAATAACACAAACTTTAGCACTTTTCAAATCATAGAAGCTCGATGTCTTTCGTTTGGTCAAAAGTGGCCTGTAATCCGAGATTTATCCATAATTTACAGCTTTGCGTTTCATGTTTGGGTCCCGGGAGCTGAGAGTGAAATAAGCTGTGACTCCGCACATGCGCACTGGCGTCCTCATCTACTCGAAATTATGGATAAATCTCGGATTACAGGCCACTTTTGACTCAAACGAAAGCGTAGACTAAGACATCGAGCTTCTATGATTTGAAAAGTGCTAAAGTTTGTGTTATTTGGAGACCGCACGGGGCATATATTACATATAATATATGCCCCGAGCTTGTAATATATGCCCCGTGCGGCTAGAACTTGTGCTACGGCTATCGCAAATCTAAAACGTATCTGGAAGTGCTCCATATGACACCAAAGTGCTATGGGTGAGTATTTTATTACCGAAATAAGGCTCAGATTGTAAAAACCGTTAATTCTCCTTTAAACGCACTGTGGGACGCCTGTTCTGTCACAACTTCCTGAAAACAGTTGTAGTTTTTAAGTCATCGTGTGTCACTTTTTGTCTCTCTCTCTACTACGAACACTACTACGAACCACTTTGACTAACCCTAAACCCTGTCTTGGTAAAAATACATATTTAATTAATTATAATTTTACTTAAAGGGACAGTGTGTAGGATTCGTGGCGCATAGGTGGTTACTAGCTATTCCACTTCCTCTTTTGGCTATGGCAGACCTCGAGGGTCACCCGGGCGCGACGTAGCGCCGACATCGCGCGTGCCCGCGCACGAACCGCGCACCGCTGTATACATAAAACGCGGTCCCCCGTTCACTTTTTTTTTTCTTTTCGCATGAAAACACACAATCCCGATCATGATTCATGACAATCTACACATCAAATGAAACCTTACAGTCTCCTCTTTTTGACTATGCAATTCATTTCCCTGCAAAACAATCACTCCCCGAGCACATGGGGCTTTTATACAGAAAAGCACAAAACTTAGCTTACTTAGCTTACCTTTGAAGGCTCTGCACAGGTCAAACTCTGTATTTCATCATAAACTTGGTCTCAATCTGTCCATAAGGATCCAGCGAATAAAATCCAGTAAAACAATTTAGTCCAAAATACGTGTTATATCCATTACGAGTGTGATCCGGCAGCATGCTTCTTTACACGAGGCTCCCCCCTTCCCCCCTCCCCTTCCCCTTCTCTCCTTCTCTCCTTCACTCCCATAAGCAGCGCGGATGAGCAGCTGTTAGCAGGAGCCGAGGCGAAGGATGAGCCCAAATGTCCTTCTGCGGCTCTCGTATTCAAAATGGCTGCCTCTATATGGGGAAGATCCCCCTTTTATGTGACTATATCTAAGTCCAAAAGAATACTTTGATTTCATGATGGAAGTGAAAAGGCTTGGAAAACAATGTATTTTTGAATGGGTATCTTCAATTTCAGTAATTAACAGGTAAAAATCTTACACACTGTCCCTTTAAATTTTTTTAATTTATTTTCCCTCACAATACTAACTCAAAAACTGGATACCGTGACATCCTTGCTACAACTGGACAACATGAGGTTAATCAAGTCTGACTAACCCAGGGATGAAAGAGTTCTGTTTTTTAGGGGATCTCCACTTTTTTTTTCAGCCGCGGGGTAATTTTTTTTTTATATCTCTGCAAATTCGTTGAGAAAGATTTTGGGTGTATATATATATGTATAGTTGTGTTTAGGGTCGCCAACCGTCCCTTGAAAAACGGAATCGTCCTGTATTCAGAACAAAAGTACGTGTATCTCGTATTAAACTTCGTATTAAACTGTTCGTATTAAACATTGGCGTGAGCCCGTGTCTGGAGCCGCAGACCGAGCGAGCGCAGCTCTTTTGCAACAGCGTGTACCATTGCGTGTACACAGGTTAAACTTTATAAAACATCCTATACCTCATCCTACCTGCCCGTGCCTCACTTAACGTGTCGCTCCTCGCTTTTTCACCTGCGCCTTTTAGCGCGCATAAGCTCCTCCTCAATGAGCTCTGATTAGACAAAGTGCAAAGCAAAATATATACTACTAGTACCTGTTAATAAAATGTTTTTTTTTTTTGTACTTTTATGTACATTTTTACTTTATTGCAAACATATAGCTAGCATATAGAAATCCAAATTTCAGAAATTAAAAATTTTCCAGCGGGGGGGGTGTGCCGTGATTTTCCGCTTTTTTCATGATTGGCCACTTTCATCCCTGCTAACCTTAATCTGCTGAACCACTATTGAAGTGCATGTCTCAAACTATTTTCTGACTGAATACTAATACAACAGAACTGAACAAGACCTTAGTGCAAAGCCATGTGAATGACAGAACCTACTGTACACTAAATGGGCTGTAAGTGATGACTGGAGGTATTTGGGATCATTTTGCTCTGTCACATAAAGCACTTGGCCTACTGCAGTCTGCACACACTATGTATTTTAGCAGGTGCACAGACATTAGAATAGGTCTGTCTTTATTTCTTTAGTGGTTCCAGTGGTAAAACACAGACAGACCTGATCCTCTGGCAGCTTCAGCTCTTGACTTTGTGGGGACATTACATTGTCATTGACTTGCATTCATTTCCTGGAGATTGACCTTAAGCACACTCAAACCAAAGGGCACAAATGTGTCAGTGGCATAAGTTTTCTTAAAGGGACACACACCCACTGATACAGCTCCACATAGTTCTGTGGTCCATACACGGGTGGGGTTACATGCTGCCACTCCGACACTGACGTCTAATTGTCGGAGTGGAGGCATTTCCATTTTTTTATCAAACGTCCCTGCATGCAATTTTTTTTTTTTAACTTGGTCTGTCTGGTGACACTTAAAGGAGAAGTAACGTTTTTTACAATCTGAGCCTTATTTCGGTAATAAAACAAGTTGTTTTACTCACCCATAGCACTTTGGTGTCATATGGAGCACTTCCAGAGATGTTTTAGATTTGCGATCTCCATAATGTGAGTTCTCGGGGCACATGTTTGCGGTCTCCAAATAACACAAACTTTAGCACTTTTCAAATCATAGAAGCTCGATATCTTACTCTACGATTTCGTTTGGTCAAAAGTGGCCTGTAAACCGAGATTTATCCATAGTTTCGAGTAGATGAGGAGGACAGTGCGCATGTGCGGACTGTGCTCTTAGCTCCCGGGACCCAGACATGAAACGCAAAGCTGAAAACTGGCTAAATCTCGGGTTACAGGCCACTTTTGACTCAAACGAAATCGTAGACTAAGACATCGGGCTTCTATGGTTTGAAGTGCTAAAGTTTGTGTTATTTTGAGCCCGCACGGGGCATATTACATGCTCGGGGAATATATTATATGCCCCGAGCTATGGCTAGAAGTCGCGCTAGGCTAAGGCAAATCTAAAACATCTCTGGAAGTGCTCCATATGACACCAAAGTGCTATGGGTGAGTAAAACGACTTGTTTTATTACCGAAATAAGGCTCAGATTGTAAAAAAACGTTACTTCTCCTTTAAGCATTTTTCCACCATTCCAACAAACAAGGTAATTATTAAAAATGCATGGGCCTACTAGAAGGGGTTATATGTATGTGTACGAAAGCTTTCAGAAATATTTGGGTGCATAGGTTGGAAATGTGCATATTTGGTAAATCCATGCATAATTGGCTGTAGTTGAACATAAAAATAAATATTCGTAAACTCTAGAATTAGTCCAGTCGTACATGTACACAAAATGAATTGTTTGTATTTTATTTATCAGAATATGAAATGAAAAGTTCAGACCTCAAGAATTACAATCACGAAATGAAAATTTGTGTTTCTTCAGTACAAATATGAATTCAGACGCAATATTGTCAAAAATACATCTCTTCCCTTCACTGGCATTATGTATTGAGCAGAAGAAACATCAATCGAGATGCTGGACGTTTGCGCCGCATACAGACTGAACCAGGATTGATCCCAGGAGGACTGATCAAGGACTGATAAAGTTGACGATAAATTTTTTGCACAGCAACGACCACAGCATCCCAGACGTTGTTCAGAGGGGTGTACTGTTTTCCTTCACCGTAAATCTCTCATTTAAGAATGGCCCACAAGTTCTCAATGGGATTTGGGTCAGGTGAGGATGGGGGTTATGCCACTATTTTTTAATCTTTAAGGCCTTTACTGGAGCATTGTCCTGCATTAAAAAAAAAAATCACGGTCCTCTTCAGTGTTTGTGCACAGTGTTTTTGTTATTTGTACATGGTGTTTGTGTGTAAGCCAGTTTGAGAAAGTTTGTGGAAGCTGGTGGTGTTATCATGACTACACTTTTAATAAGAATTCTTTTTAAATATTTTAAATGAGACCCCAAATATGAGGCAACAAATTCTTTAACTATTAGTTTCTACTGGTTGCCTGTATTTTTTTTATACAGCGGGAGATGAACGGGACCATGCATGTCCCTGCTTAGCTAATCCACCTGGCTATCACGCCCATTTGAAAAGTGACCAGACACTTAAGATCTTCATAAAGTATAGAAGACGTGTGTATTCTGGATCCCAGGCAACCAAACTGGCGCTATTGGTGAACTAGTGTGTTTCATCACAGTTCGTGGAAAGTCTTGAAGAGGGCTCCTGAGGCAGCTGTGGGGACTGGGACCACAGAATGTGATGTAGTTTATTCTTCCTCAGGACCAGTCGGACGAGTCTCCATCTCGCTGTGGCCGGCACCCCACCCCGCCATCCCGCTGCTCAGTCAGTGAGATGCAGTGTGGCTCTGGGGAGTGCATCCACCGCAAGTGGAGGTGTGACGGAGACCCAGACTGTAAGGATGGCAGTGACGAAGCCAACTGCCGTAAGCTCCACCCTTTTAATTTTACTCCACTTTCTCTATGCAAGGCCAAAATATAATTTTCCTGCATAAAACGTACTGTATTCCGTTAGACGTTGCTTGAAGTTGTCCGATTTGAAATGACATCAAGACTCACAACTTAGTTTGTCCAAATAACTTTGGCGTCTGTGAATTATTTTTTGTTGTGAAGAAATCATTTCTGTCATAGGCAGTCTTTGTGTAAATTCATGTGAGTTCTACCTGAGATCCAGACCAGTCATTAAAGGGCCACTAAACACCAAAATCACTTTTTTCTACCTATTAGCTGTGTAAATGGGGCTAAAATAGAAGTGTATAGCCTACCTATCCCTGCCCTTATATTGGCAATTTAATGCATATTTGTTAAAAATCAGACTTAAAGGAAAAGTAACGTTATTTTACAATCTGAGCCTTCTTTCGGTAATAAAACAAGTCGTTTGACTCACCCATAGCACGTTGGTGTCATTTGGAGCTGTTTGGTAAAAGTTATGTTGTAGCGTATCCGTTAGCGTGAGTACTCGGGGCATTACTTTGCGGTCTCCAAATAACACAAACTTTAGCACTTTTCAAATCATAGAAGCCCGATGTCTTAGTCTACGATTTTGTGTGGTCAAAAGTGGCCTGTAATCCGAGATTTAGCCATAGGTTCGAGTTGATGAGGACGCCAGTGCGCATGCGCGGACTGTGCTCTCAGCTCCCGGGACCCAAACATGAAACGCAAAGCTGAAAACTATGGATAAATCTCGGATTACAGGCCACTTTTGCTTCAAACGAAATCTTACATTAAGACATCGGGCTTCTATGATTTGAAAAGTGCTAAAGTTTGTGTTATTTGGAGACTGCAAAGTAATGCCCCGAATACTCACGCTAACGGATACGCTACAGCATAACTTTTACCAAACAGCTCCAAATGACACCAACGTGCTATGGGTGAGTCAAACGACTTGTTTTATTACCGAAAGAAGGCTCAGATTGTAAAATAACGTTACTTTTCCTTTAATATCTGTAACGGCTTCTTTAGAATCAACTACGGCCACTACATTTGAATTTTCAGTTGGAGCTGCCAATGAGTCAGCTGCAGGTTTTTACGTGACAAGCACAGCCACTGGCTGTCTATGGGAGGTATGTGAGGAACCCCTCTCACCCCTGCCCCTACCTGGCACCGGTGGGCACTGCGATGTCCCGCTGTGTCTAGAGAAAAGGGAAACTGCGTGATTCAAGCACAAATGTCCGCTCCGTTTCAAAGTCTGGAGCACACCGGTCTGTGCCATGTTGGATTGTTGTGGTTGTGGATTGGCTGTCAACTATCGCTCAAGAGACCACCCCACACCTGCACGCTCCAATCCGCTGGGTACCGCCCACGCTTGAGGATTTTGCAGATTTTGCTTGAAGGCGGAGTAAAGCTTTAGAAGGGTGTTTAATGGCTCTTTAACATCTCATACGTAAAGCATGACAGACACAACACAACAGACACGACTGTCTCCATCTCCAGGAAACACTGTTTTTTCCGTCTTCAAGTGCACAATGCTTAATTCATGGCTGTGAAACAAAAGCCACTATGCTTTGAACCAGAATTACACCCGAAGTTACTCTTTGTACCAGAACTTGTCCCAAGTTACCAACAGATCAAATATTCAGAGCTCAGATGCTCTAGGGGAGAGAATCAGACAGAGGGAGACTTGCTTGGGACGCCAGAAGACTGTCGCTGTCTGTGGCTAGGGCAGGCCTGGGCCCTGTCCCATTTGTTGTAACGAAGATATTTTTTAAATATATTTCATAACTCATCAAGGCTTTGCTAGTGGATTTATCCATCAAAATATAATTATTTTCCACAACAGAATACAATTGAAATGTTCTGATTGTGTTGCTGAATGTTGTGCTGTGTCCCTCAGCTGTGCGCACTTGCACTCCAGACCAGTTTAAGTGTGACGATGGGAGCTGTGTGGGAGGCGGCCGCCAGTGTAATGGCCTCAGGGACTGCCCCGATGGCTCAGACGAACTCAACTGCCGCAACGGTGAGCGCCGCTGTGTACCTTCTCCTACTAAAGCCCCCCACCCCTCACCCCCATCCTGTAGCTCCTCCCCTTTTCCTATAACCCCCCCTCCTCTTCCTAATGAACGGTGAGAATAATAAGTGGTGTTTCTCCCTCAGCCTCTCAGTGTGCAGGCCCAGACAAGTTCCGGTGCCGCAGTGGGGAGTGCATCGACATGAGCAAAGTGTGCAACAAGGTGCGGGACTGTCCCGACTGGAGTGACGAGCCCATCAAGGAGTGCAGTATGTGTTCCACCCACTAACACGCACATCACATTTTCAACTTTTTAATTTAAACCATCTAATAATAATTTACATCATAGGGACCAGATTTTTATTCCCATACAGGGATGAAAGAGTTCAGTTTTTTAGCGGATCTCCGCTTTTTTTTTTTCAGCCGCAGGTTTTTTTGTTTTTTTTATATAACTGTGCAAATTTGTTGAGAAAGATTTTGGGTGTATATATATGTATAGTTGTGTTTAGGGTCGCCAACCATCCCTTGAAAAACAGAATCGTCCCGTATTCAGAACAAAAGTACGTGTATCTCCTATTAAACTTCGGGCCGCGCGAGCCCGTGTCTGGAGCCGCGGACTGAGTGAGCGCAGCTCTCGCAACAGCGTGTACCATTGCGTGTACACAGGTTAAACTTTATAAAGCATCCTATATCTCATCCTACCTGCTCCTGCCTCACTTAACGCGTCGCTCCTCACTTTTTCACCTGCGCCTTTTAGCGAGCATAAGCTCCTCCTCAATGCTTCTGATTAGACGAAGTGCAAAGCAAAAACAAATCCAATATATACTACTAGTAGGCCTACCTGTTAATAAAATGTGGGTTTTTTTGTACTTTTATGTACAGTTTTACTTTATTGCTAACATATAGCATATAGAAAATCCAAATTTCAGAAATTTAAAATTTTCCAGCGGGGGGGGGGCATGCACCATGACTTTCCGCTTTTTTCATGATTGGCCACTTTCATCCCTGCCCATAAATAACTACACTCAACAAAAATATAAACGCAACACTTTTGTTTTTGCTCCCATTTTTCCTGAGATGGACCCAAAGATCCAAAATTCACTCCAGATACACAACACTACCATTTCTCTCAAACATTGTTCACAAATCTGTCCAAATGTGTGACAGCGAGCACCTCTGCCCCGCCGAGACAATCCACCCCACCTCACAGGTGCGCCACATCAAGATGCCGATCTGACATCATGACCAGTGCACAGGTGCGCCCCAGACTGCCCACAATAAAAGGCCACCCCGAAATGTGCATTTTTTTTTTGCTTTATTGGGGGTCTGGGGACTCAGAACCAGTCAGTATCTGGTGTGACCACCATTTGCCTCATGCAGTGCAACACATCTTCTTCGCATAGAGTTTATCAGATTGTCAGTTGTGGCCTGTGGAATGTTGGTCCACTCCTCTTCAAAGGCTGTTATGGACGAAGAACACAGGTGCATTTTATTGATGGCATTTTGAATGCACAGAGATACCGTGATGAGATCCTGAGGCCCATTGTTGTGCCATACATCCATGAACATCACCTCATGTTTCAGCAAGATAATGCACGGCCCCATGTTGCAAGGATCTGTACACAATTCTTGTAAGCTGAAAATGTCCCAGTTCTTGCATGGCCAGCATACTCACCGGACATGTCACCCATTGAGCATGTTTGGGATGTGCTTGACCGGCGTATACGACAGCGTGTACCAGCTCCCACTAATATCCAGCAACTTCACACAGCCATTGAAGAGGAGTGGACCAACATTCCACAGGCCACAACTGACAATCTGATAAACTCTATGTGAAGAAGATGTGTTGCACTGCATGAGGCAAATGGTGGTCACACCAGATACTGACTGGTTCTGAGTCCCCAGACCTCCAATAAAGCAAAAAAATGCACATTTCGGGGTGTCCTTTTATTGTGGGCAGTCTGGGGCGCACCTGTGCACTGGTCATGATGTCGGATCGGCATCTTGATGTGGCGCACCTGTGAGGTGGGGTGGATTGTCTCGGCGGGGCAGAGGTGCTCGCTGTCACACATTTGGACAGATTTGTGAACAATGTTCGAGAGAAATGGTAGTGCTGTGTATCTGGAGTGAATTTTGGATCTTTGGGTCCATCTCAGGAAAAATGGGAGCAAAAACAAAAGTGTTGCGTTTATATTTTTGTTGAGTATATAACTAACCCACTGAAACAGTATACAGTATTACACAGTATTCTATTAGGTGTGGGTGACTGACAAAATGACTAAAACAGTGCTAAAACATGCATCGTAAAACATTGTATACAGCAAAAAAAAGAGCAGACAAAAATAACATAATGGGAGGAGGCCCTGTGGAAGACCCAGGACACGCTGGAGGGACTATGTCTCTTGGCTGGCCTGGTAACACCTTAGGGTGCCCCTGCAGGAACTGGAGGAAGTGTCCAGGGTGTGGGAAGTCTGGGAGTTCCTGCTTTAGACTGTTGCCGCAGCGACCCGGCCCTGGATAAGCGGAAGAAAATAGATGGATGGATTTATTCAAAACTGTTTTAGTATGTTTTATACATCTACTTAATCGTAAACCTGAACCTTAACATAGGGCAAAAGGTCAATGTAATGGTTTACAGTGGTGGTTAAAATACATATCAGATACAATATGAACAGTAAAGCTGCCGTAATGGCTGTAGTAGGCATGAGACATTCCAGATCATTCCAACTATTAAACTCAATAAATAAACTCACATGTGGCTGCCCCATGGTCTGTTTGAAAAATAATACCTTTTATTTATAAAGCGCTTTTCAAGACGCTCAAAGACGCTGTACAGAAGGTAAAATCAGTAATAAAACAAGTAATAAAACGATAAACAAGCTTTATCACTCACTGTTCCTCTGCACTAACATTTAGAATTATTCTGTTACCCAAGCCCTAACCTAACCTTACCTGACCAGCCAGAACTACACGCCTTGACAAAACTGAACAAAGACGAGTAGATCTGGAGCCATATTCTGTCTCCCTGAGTTCAGAGGGTGTGATTGACAGGTGGATTAACCAATCAGAGAGGCACATGGTCAGTTTGCCTCAAAAACAACTCTTTCCTTACATGTAAAAAGTTGAAAAACGACATAAAGGACTGCGAAACGGCATGCATGTTCTCAGAAGCCACAATCAGCACCAAACTTTTACTTCTATTATTCAGAACAAAATGTATCACTTCTTTGACCTGAGATTAGAATTTTGGAAAGATGTCCTCCACATTTAAAACATGTGCTACAAATTAGCCGCTGTGGTTGGACCGTCCCAAGAGGCTTTTCACCCTCTGTAGTCCAGTTCCAGACCCTTTTGGATTCAAACAGAATACAGAAGGGATTGGCTGGTCAGAAAACCCAAAAATGAATCAAGCCCTTTGTCCAAATTTTGCCCAAACCTAAAAGTGTTGTCATATGTTGTGTGCAGATCTAAACGAGTGTCTGCTGAACAATGGCGGCTGCTCTCACCTGTGCAGAGACCTGGTCATCGGCTTCCAGTGTGACTGTACCCCAGGCCTACAGCTCATCGACCACAAAACCTGTGGAGGTGAGGACAACGCGCTACATTCACACGCATGCTAGGAAAACTGGATAAATGTCCAAAAAATGGATAACTGGATTAACCGAATTTTTTTTAAACCGATTTTAAACCCAGGAACTACCATTGCGGTATTGTGATTCAAATCTTCATTTATATCTGGATACTTGGATACCTACTGTATTTAACTGCAGTCTGACTAGGAGAGGCATTCAATTGCACAAGGTAACAGCCAGGAAAATATTAGATGTGTTTGGACATTTAGTCACTGTTTTAGATCAGCATTGATGACAAACTTTGGCTTAAAGGCGTACACTGCTTTCCATTCTGTTCCTCAGCCAAATGTCAGACGGGAGATGCCTTTCTCCTGTTTTTTTGCAGACATCAACGAGTGTCTGAATCCAGGCATCTGCAGTCAGATCTGCATCAACCTGAAGGGAGGCTACAAGTGTGAGTGCCACAACGGATACCAGATGGACCCCACCAGCGGAGTGTGCAAGGCTGTGGGTGAGTGCAAGGCTGTGGGTGAGTGCAAGGCTGTGGGTGAGTGTGCAAGGCCGTGGGTGAGTGTGCAAGGCCGTGGGTGAGTGTGCAAGGCCTGTGGGTGAGTGTGCAAGGCTTGTGGGTGAGTGTGCAAGGCTTGTGGGTGAGTGTGCAAGGCTTGTGGGGGAGTGTGCAAGGCTGTGGTGGGGAACGGGGGAGTGTGCATGCATAGGGCACACAGCCACGCTCACATGTCATTCGCTGCACTTCAGTGTTTTTATAGCCCATTCACTGGCAAGGACGACACCACAACAGTGGAATAGAATATAGATATTTATGGATGAAGGATAGATGTGATGGCTGGGAGGAGACTCTGGATGGGGGCTTTGTTTCAGGTGGTCAGCCCAGCCAGGAACCCCCCCCCCCCTTGTAGATGATGTCTTCAGGCTAAGGATGAATGAGAGACAGGGTAGGAGGGAGGGGGGCGAGAGAGCAGAGACAGACAGTATTGTCGGGATAGGCCTGTATAGGGCTTCTGGGTAATTGAAGGTGTGGTTGAGATGAGCTGTGGTTTGCTGAAGAGGAGCAGGTATGAGGCATGGTCCTGCTCCTGAACGTCAGTCAATCCTATTAATTCCACTTATAGCAATGGCACAACAGGGCTTGACAAACCAATTCAGGGATGAAAGAGTTCCGCTTTTTAGCAGATCTCCGCTTTTTTTTTGCCGCGTGGTAATTTTTTTTTTTTTTTTTTTTTTTTTTTTTTAATACGTTGAAATTTTGGGTGTGTATTATATATGTATAATTGTGTTTAGGGTTGCCAACCGTCCGTTGAAAAATGTAATCGTCCCGTATTCAGAAACAAAAGTACATGTCTCGTATTAAACTTGTACATGTGTGCGGGGCCGCGCGAGCTTGTGTGCTCTTCTGGTGCTGCGGACACCGCACGCTCCGAGCTGCGCCGCGAGTGCACTCTCTCGGCTCGTTATCAGACTTTGATGTCGCAAAATCGGGGTTCCCCCCCCCCCGGATTTTTTTTTTTTCCCCGTGACTTTCTGCTTTTTTCATGATTGGCCACTTTCATCCCTGCCAATTGATTAGAAACGGTTAGAAAATCAGAGTCATAAAAAGACACACTTGACACGCGCTTAAAAAAGAAAATGTAAAAGTGTCAGTCTCCACAGTAATGATCAAAGGAGAAGTTCAATTTGTCAACTGGACAAAGTTTGTTTGGTTGAAAACGTTTCGCCGCTCATCCGAGAGGCTTCGTCAGCTCTGGTTATTGTACTGGTTAGACCCTGCTTATATCTAGCTGCCGGGAGGCGCGTCCTACAATGACAAAAGCTCTGAAAACGATCCCCCCTAATCTGTCTCTTTGTTTTTCAAATTACTCTGACGGCTAGTTTCGACCCCCTATTCAACGTCTAACGACCCTCTCCACCCCTCTGCCCTGGCTCTGTTTGACTGGTCTAAGAATCGCATTATAAATGGGAGACAAGTTATGTCTGACTCCCCCATTTCTGTTTAATGACGGATTCTCTTTTTTGACAAAAATAGCCTCTTTAACTCCCCTCTCAAACCAGTTCTTTTCCCTGGCTAAGATCTGAACCTCACTGTCCTCAAAAGAATGGCCCGTGGCTTCTAGGTGAAGATGTACCGCAGAAGCCGGTCCACTCTGGCACGCCCGCCTGTGTTGGTACATCCTCTTGTGAAGTGGCTGTTTTGTTTCCCAGCCAGGGAAAAGAACTGGTTTGAGAGGGGAGTTAGAGGCTATTTTTGTCAAAAAAGAGAATCCGTCATTAAACAGAAATGGGGGAGTGAGACATAACTTGTCTCCCATTTATAATGCGATTCTTAGACCAGTCAAACAGAGCCAGGGCAGAGGGGTGGAGAGGGTCGTTAGACGTTGAATAGGGGGTCGAAACCAGCCGTCAGAGTAATTTGAAAAACAAAGACAGATTAGGGGGGATCGTTTTCAGAGCTTTTGTCATTGTAGGACGCGCCTCCCGGCAGCTAGATATAAGCAGGGTCTAACCAGTACAATAACCAGAGCTGACGAAGCCTCTCGGATGAGCGGCGAAACGTTTTCAACCAAACAAACTTTGTCCAGTTGACAAATTGAACTTCTCCTTTGATCATGGATTCTACCTGGACGACTGAGGGACTTTTCACGCCTCCACAGTAATGTTATCACAATTAGGGATGTCAACAATCGACTTACAATTAATTGTCGATCAAGACGTTGGCCAAACAAAATGCATTAATTGTAACTAATCGCTAGAGGGCGCTACTCTGGAATGTGAACACGAGATGCGAACCCACTCGCGAGAAAGACCATAGCGTTACATCATGTAACCCTTTCCTGGATGTTGCCATACAACTCACAGTAGAGCTGGACCTAGAACCATATATTTTTGAAATTATAAAAGCATGTAACTTACATGCTTTTATAATTTCTGTAATGTTTTATGCTGTGTCCAGGGGCCCTGTGAAATTTATATTTTGTACTGTAACCCTTCACAGATTAAGGGAGAGAAATATTGTTGATTCCTTAGTTCAAAATAAATGTTGAGAATGTCCTAAAAATAGCCTGGATTCACTGGTTTCATCATAATATGTAGACTAAATAACATTCTATTTAATTTCTTCTGTTCCTTTTAATTTCAAGATTTCCATGCTGCAAGTGCAACAACTGAGCCAGTCCTCAATTTATTTTCAATAAAGAATGTATTTTGTTATTCAGGATTAATACATTTGTCTGCTTTTTACTAAGGAATAATTGAGGAATATACAATATAATAATACTATGATATATTTATGACTCAGTGTTATGTTACTATAGCTTATATTCTTAAAGACCCTATTGAAACACTAAAATTCAGGTGAAAAACGCCGCTTATCAGTTAATTGTAAGTCGATCGATAAGGTCAATCAACTATAGATTAATGAATTAATCGATAATTTGCATCCCTAATCACAATACTAAAATTTCAAACTCAATTTTGATAAGGAATAGACTCAATACTGATGAAAAAAACCTTATTCAGACAATAGAATGTGATTTTCAGCATTAAATTGTAGTATACTTTCTTGTATATTACCATGTGGCCTTAACTGTTCAGAACAGGTTCATTTCTGTCCTGTGACTGTGTTTAGCGATACCTGCTCAATTGAGGATCTAGCTTCAAAACTAATTTTCATATCGATTAGTATCTGAGTTTTGATACTTTTGACAGACTTGCCTCACAGCGTGACCTCTTGACCTCTGTGTCCAGGGAAGGAGCCCAGTCTGATCTTCACAAACCGCAGGGACATCCGGCGCCTGGGGCTGGAGCGGCGTGAGTACACTCAAATAGTGGAGCAGCAGAGGAACACCGTGGCTCTGGATGCCGCCTTCAGCCACAACATCATCTTCTGGGCTGACCTGGGCCACAAGGCCATCTACAGGTGGGTCCCAAGCAGGTTCTGCCGGGTCTGTCAAGTCTGTACAGTCACTTTATAGGACCCAAAAATCTGGTCCCCATGAGGTAAACCCTTCAGTATTAGATCCGTGGTGTAGTTTAAAGTGAAGATGTAGGTTAACAAGATCAGAAAAGCTCCTTGTCTCTTTTCTTGAATTACTACTCAAATGTTTCCTGTATGTTTTTCATTAGTGCACTGAAGCCAATAGTAATCCAGAATGTCTCTACAGCCCACTTTAGGACCAGATATGAACTAAATTTACAATATCAATTCACCACTGACCATAATCTAATTCCGGGGCTTTTGGTGTAAAGTTTGTAAAGTTGGTTCGAGGACTGTATCAGCATGAATAGATTAACAGCGGCTGTTGTATCACAAATCTGGTGGTGTGGACGTCATTCTGATTCTGATGAATTTGGTAGTGAAACAAGTTGTTTTACTCACCCATAGCACTTTGGTGTCATATGGAGCACTTCCAGAGATGTTTTAAATTGGCGATAGCCGTAGCGCAAGTTCTAGCCGTAGCTCGGGGCATGTAATATATGCCCCGAGCGGTCTCCAAATAACACAAACTTTAGCACTTTTCAAATCATAGAAGCTCAATGTCTTAGTCTACGCTTTCGTTTGGTCAAAAGTGGCCTGTAATCCAAGATTTATCCATAATTTACAGCTTTGCGTTTCATGTTTGGGTCCCGGGAGCTGAGAGTGAAATAAACTGACTCCGCACGTGCGCACTGGCCTCCTCATCTACTCGAAATTATGGATAAATCTCAGATTACAGGCCACTTTTGACCAAACGAAATCGTAGACTAAGACATCGAGCTTCTATGATTTGAAAAGTGCTAAAGTTTGTTATTTGGAGACCGCTCGGGGCATATATTATATGCTTGGGGCATATATTAGCGCTACGGCTATCGCTAATCTAAAACATCTCTGGAAGTGCTCCATATGACACCAAAGTGCTATGGGTGAGTAAAACAACTTGTTTTATTACCGAAATAAGGCTCAGATTGTAAAAAAGGTTACTTCTCCTTTAAGGCTACTCTCTCACACACCAATAGCTGCTTTTTCGATCCACACCTTACTCTACAGCACAAACTCTGAGTTATGTGGACATTGCAACACAGCGCTCAAGTGGTTTATACAAGCACAGAGGGAAAGTGAAAAAAGAACATGTGCAGGAAAGCCCTCTCCGCTTGTGCATATCCAAAATGGGCTTCAATAGAACAACAAGCTAAAAAACAGGACGCTGAGAAATGAAAATTCTTTGCAGATGTGCCAATGTGTTTTTAGGTTTGTTTTTTAACATTAATGTGTACCTGTGTTACAATAACTGCAAGTACATACTGTTATTTATTACAAGGAGCAAAGTTATTGTGCTCAACCATCAGAATGACACCCAGAAGAGCACATTTCCTCCCCCGTAAAGTACAGTAGTACCTCACCTTATGAAAGACCCAACAAACGAAAATTTCAAGTTACGAAACGCCTTCACGTTAAATTTTGGTCTCTAGATACGAAAGAATATTCAAGTTACGAAACGCGAAATCTCAAAAATTCAAATAATGCGCGCTCAGCCACACACATTATACGCTTTTCTCAGACTGGATTTAAACTTTTCTCACATTTGTCTCTCGTTTAAACACTCAAACTTTCATAGATTTTCAACAAAATTATTAATAGTGAAGTGTGGGGGGAGGGGGGAGAAAACTGCGCTCTGACACGTGTGATAGCGCAGCATGACCCGGCGCGGGGCTGCCAGCAGGTCTAGACCTGGACTAGACCTGGACTAGACCTGGACTGGACCTGGACTGGACCTGGACTGGACCTGGACTGGACCTGGACTAGACCTGGACTAAACCAGGACTAAACCAGGTGGATTAAAGCGCCGCGTGCAGGTCTATTTCCTGGTTTCGTTTCGAGTCACGGCTGAGGCGAGCAGCGAGGGGGACCGCACGCAGTCTGAGCGCATGAACGAACGCATGCAAGAGCCGCGGTGGTCTAGACCTGGTCCAGGTCTAGAGGAGGTCTAGAGGAGGCACGGTTTGAGCACGGGTCTCGTTCATGCGCTCAGACTGTGTGCGGTCCCCCTCGCTGCTCGCCTCAGCCGTGACTCAAAACGAAACCAGGGAATAGACCCGCGCGCGGCGCTTTAATCCACCTGGTCTAGTCCTGGTTTAGTCCAGGTTTAGACCTTGGTCTAGACCTGGTTTAGTCCTGGGTCTACAGTCTACGCAGAACAGTGTTGCACTATAAAAAAAAACTTGGATCGGGGCCTTGGAACGAATCAGGCTTTTTCCACTGAAATAGCTACTCAACTTACGAAAAATTCACATTACGAAACCACTTCTGGAACGAATTAATTTCGTAAGGTGAGGTACCACTGTACATAAATGGAATGTGTGGTGTCTGTGTTGCAGCACGGTTCTGGACAGACGTGGAGATCCCAGCGCTCACATCAAAGTGCTGGAGAACGTGCAGACTCCAGTGGGCGTGGCCGTGGACTGGATCTACAAACACCTGTACTGGTCTGACCTAGCCACAAAGACCATCTCTGTGTCCACGTTCAATGGCACCAAGCACAAGGTCCTGTTGGACAGAGGCCTGAAGGAGCCTGCCTCCATCGCTGTGGACCCCCTCTCTGGGTGAGTACCTCCTCAGCACCTCATAAGCATCTGACACTACATCACATTACTAGACCTGTCCACCATAGGCACATCAAAACAATATTTGTCCAAAAAGTCATATATTTGCGTCACAAAACGGTTCACGAAAAAGTCAAAAGTAGCTTGTTGCTATTTTGTAATAATATTTTGAGAAGAAAAACAAGCTTTATTAACTGTCGTGGCTAACCTACTTTCGTTAGCTCCAGAATCGGGGCAGAACTCGGCTCAGGACACTGTCAGGGGTAAGTCAGTGTTGATGGACGACACTGCTGAAGGGGACGCCGTACAGATTCGCATCAAAAAACCTGAACTATCCCTTTAAATATCAGAGTCGTCATATCATGTTTATGATGATTCAAAATCCTTACATACATACAAAAAATGTACTGAAATATTATGAAGAACATATGCTTGAGTATGCTCTTGCTTTAGCATTTTATGTTTTTTTAGAACTTAAATGTAAGTTAAAGGCACTTTGTACGGGCAGAAATATGTGCCACCAGAAACTGAATTTGAATCACATTTGAAATTGTATTTTTAATTTGAATCATTGCATTGAAAAATTTAATCTGAATAGTATCATTTGAAATAGAATTTATTAGTTTGTAATGGGAATCTAATAACATTTGAAAATTCACTCTTTATATGCTCATGTTCAGTTCTCGAAACTCAAATTCAGTTCACAAAATTCAAATTCAATTTACTTTGTGGCCATACCTACTTGTCAAAGTCTGATCTTGTCAGATCTCAGAAGCTCAGCAAGGCAGGGCCTGGTTAGTACTCGGATGGGAGACACTGGGAATTCAGTCACAAAAACTGTCATTGTGTCCTTAGGCAAGACACTTCACCCACATTGCCTAGTATGAAAGTGGAGTGTGTGTGAGTGTTGGAGGTGGTCGGAGGGGCCGATGGTGTAGATTGGCAGCCTCGCTTCTGTCAGCCTGCCCCAGGGCAGCTGTGGCTACAAAAGTAGCTTACCACCACTAAGTATGGACTGAATGAACTGTAAAGCGCTTTGGGTGTCATGAAAGGCGCTTTATCGCTATATAACTGCTATTAATTATTATTATCAACAAGGGAGATTATTTGGACACAGTAGCCCACACATCACAATATATTATAATGAGAAAAAATATAATGTATATAAATGGTAATAATTAAGTAGCAAAATGGCAAGAGACTGGTGTCAAATAAGGTACAATTGCAATGTATATCTACAAGTTAAAATTAATATGGAAGTATATTAATACAAATATCTCAGCTATATACAGGAGGTGGTAAGGAGAAACGATACAAAGATGAAATGATGACTGACAGGACAGAGGGTTATCTGTCACCATACGGCTGAGTACAGTTGTATGGAGTATGGTTTGAGCGGCGCTGTAGGAGCCTGATGGAGAATGAGCTCCTCTGTTCCTCTATGGTCTGGTGCTGTGGGTGAGCAGGGGTATCCATGATGGACAGCAGTGTCCTTTTGTCCCTCAGTGAGTGCCACTAGTGAGATCAGTTTAACCCTCTCCAGGCCGAATGAATAATACCTGTAGGAAAAATCTGATATTTGGTGAAAATAATCCATGGGGTATGAAATTTGCGATTTTCCTGATTTTTTTTTTATTTTATTTTATTTTATTTTTATTTTTTTTAATGTGACCATTATGTGCAGTGCATTCTGGGATGTTGAATATTTGCAACATTGGCCCAGATGGATAATTAAATAGTGGACGAAACAGATCTTTGGAAATATCAATTTATCTTATTTATTAAAGGTCCCATGACATGGTACTTCTTGATGCTTTTATATGGTGCCTTAATGGTTCCCTAATACTGTAAATGAATCCTTCTTCAAAATCAACACTCAGTGCATGAGAAAGACCCATTTACACAGACATGGTCAAAAATTCACTCTCTGAACAACTCCTTCTGGGCCTTCTTGCTTGAATGCAAATGAGAAGGACACAGATTGGGTTAGAGGAGCTGATCCTCATCCCAGCCGCTTCACACTCCTCTGCGCTGTCTCCCATTTCTGCGTTTGAAGCACGAAGACAGAAAGGAGAGGCATTTCAGTGAAAAAAACACATTTTCACAGAAAATAAAATTAAACCACTGCTGTTTCAGAGGTCCAGAGGGTCGGGTAAAGGACTTTCAAGCCTAGAAACACTCGCACGTGCCTCCAGGCAAATTAAAAAACGCATTTCGCATTGCGTAGCTCCTTCGCGGTCCAAACTCTCTGGGCGTGATTTCCAGAGACAGGGGGTGGACATCCAGACGATGGTGGAACTGCATTTGCATTTCTTTTTTCGATGTTGCGTAACAAAGTTGCCTTGTCCAGAAGGCAACCCGAGCTGTGTTTTTTTCAAACGCAGAAAAGGATCGCAAATGCTCAGTTTAGACATTTTGCAAATTTTAGCCATTGGGGGGGCCTAAACATGGTAGGGAAGCTCACATTAACGTTCAAAAACCTCAGAAAGTGAAAATTTCATGCCATGGGACCTTTTTAAAAATGGCTGAACTCAACTTTTGCCATCAAACAGCATATGAATAAAACAGGAAAGAAAGAAAGAAAGCTATGCCTTTATTAGTCCCACAGTGGGGAAATTCCAGAACAGTGACATAATAACAATTAAACAATAACAATACTGAACAGGTGAGATGCGTTGTACCAGGTGCAGGTGCAGATGTTTGAGGTGTGATAGACCAGCCCCCGAGCAAGTTTCCCGTAAACTGTCTAATTAGAACTCTGTAACAGTTCTGCTCTTGCACTAAAAAAAAAAACACATGGAAAAAATGCAAATGCTGGCAAACAGCCAAGTGACAATTAGCTGTTGCAAATTTGCTACGCGGGCCCGGAAAGGGTTAATCCATCCAATAAAAAGTGCGAATTAAGTAAAATGCAACTTCAGGAATGTTTTTGATGAGGGAACAGTGTTCTCTAAAAAGTAAAAGCACCAAAAAGTAAATGTTCTTCTTTTAAAAGTGAGTGAGCAGATCAAATCCTTGTCGTATGCAAAGTTCTGAGGTTGTCTGAGCAGAGGCCTGTCTCACATCTGCTGCAATGGAGAAAGCTGAGGGCTCTCTTGGTGCTTTATTTCATTTTTTCCTTCAGCTGAAATGGAGATCAGTGTTCTGTGCTAACCTAATCTCCCTCAGCATGCAGCAAGGGGTATATTAATATAGTTTGACTCAAGCATCTACATACTATGTAACTGAGAACCCTAGTCTCAGTGGTCTTAAAGGAGAATTAACGTGTTTTTTTTATTTTATTTGAGCCTTATTTTGGTAATAAAAGTTGTTTTACTCACCCATAGCACTTTGGTGTCATATGGAGCACTTCCAGAGATGTTTCAGGGGCATAGAGCATGTAATATATGCCCCGAGCGGTGTCATGGAGCAGTTTCGTAGATGTTGTAGTTTAGCGATATCCGTAACGCGAGTTCTCGGGGCACATGTTTGCGGTCTCAAAATAACACAAATGTTAGCACTTTTCAAATCATAGAAGCTCGATGTCTTAGTCTACGCCTTCGTTTGAGTCAAAAGTGGCCTGTAATCCGAGATTTATCCATAGTTTACAGCTTTGCGTTTCATGTTTGGGTCCCGAGAGCTGAGAGCGAAATAAACTGTGACTCCGCACATGCGCACTGTCCTCCTCATCTACTCGAAACTATGGATAAATCTGGGATTACAGGCCACTTTTGACTCAAACGAAGGCATAGACTAAGACATCGAGCTTCTATGATTTGAAAAGTGCTAACGTTTGTGTTATTTGGAGACCGCTCGGGGCATACATTATATGCTCTATGCCCCGATCTAAAACATCTCTGGAAATGCTCCATATGACACCAAAGTGCTATGGGTGAGTAAAACAACTTGTTTTATTACCGAAATAAGGCAGATCAGATTGTAAAAAAACGTTAATTCCCCTTTAACTGTGCATGTTTAGGTTTCTGTACTGGTCGGACTGGGGAGAACCAGCCAAGATCGAGAAGTCTGGAATGAACGGGATGGACAGACAAGTCTTGGTGGCAACAGACATCCAGTGGCCCAACGGGATCACCCTGGGTAAGACCAGCATTACAGACACACTAAATACCATACTGGCATCAGGTATTTGAAGACCTTGTGGAGCCTTGCCACACCCGCCTCCAGTCCACACTTGATTCCAGTCCACACTTGATTCCAGTCCACACCCGCCTCCGGTCCACACCCGCCTCCAGTCCACACCCGGCTCCGGTCCACACCCGGCTCCTCTCCACATGGGTCTGAAAAGAAAAAAACAATTTCCATATGATATTAGATGAAAGTGGCCAAAAGTAGATATTTGTACTGGATCTTTAATACAGTTCTGATGAACTGACGAAGCAGCTTCGATGAGCTGCGAAACGTCTTCGAGCAAATAAACTTTGTCCAGTTGACAAATTGAGTTTCTCCTTTTATCATGGATTCTACCTGGACGACTGAGGGATTCTTCATACAGGATTTGTAATTAATTAATCGCATTTTAATACATTTTTAGGTGATTTATCTCCCACAGTGCAAAAAAGGTGTCAAACCTGCGTGAAAAAATATTTACAGTGAAAAGACTGCACACTTCCCCTTTAAGTCTTTGGCTCGCTCTTTCTCTCCGTGCACACAACACAAGACTGCTGGCAGACCTGCAGAGTGCACCTGTATACCCCCATTCGCCCTCCCACATTACAGAACATTCATTAGAAGGCTCATTTACACCATTCCACTATTAAATGGCGAATATTTCTGGTGCCAAAAGGTGAGCACGTACAGTAGCTTTCATGCAATAAATAATATACAAAGCTTCAAATATACAGAGAATACAAATGATTGCCTGTGCAAATTACTCATGGCTCACATGACCCCCGGTACCCGTGAAACTGTAGGATTTAAACTCCCGGTGCGGATGTCTTCGGGTTTGCCGGAACGCACCACGGGAGGAGGGAGAAGGCGGCAGCGCGAGGGTGAGTGAACGATCGATTTTAGCGCGATTTGGATGGGCAAAACTGGTGCTTCTTGGTGTGCGCCCTTCGTCGTGGCAGAACACGTTGGAGAGGTTATGGGGAATTAAGTTTAGTGTTGATAATGAAAATGGTTCGGCGCGTGGAGTTAAGGAAACGGGCATGCGCATCTTCACGTGCTCTCCCCCCACGTTCTTACTGCTCCGTCACATTTTTATAAATAAACTTGCCGTTCAAAGGCCCTGCACGCCAAATTTAAAATGTGTGCGCTCATAATTAATTGCGTTTTTATAACGCGTTAATTTGCAGTGTAATTAATCTAATTAACGCGTTAAACTTATCTCTATGTCTCTGTCCTTCTCCCTGTCTCCCTCCCCTCTCCCTGTTGGTCAGATCTGATCAAAGGGCGTCTGTACTGGGTGGACTCGAAGCTGCACATGCTCAGTAGTGTGGACTTGAACGGGGACAACAGGAAGAAAGTGCTGCAGTCGACAGAGTTCCTGGGGCACCCCTTTGCCCTCACTGTGTTTGAGGTAATGCCCACACCCATGCAGCCAGAGTGCTCATGGATCACCCTTCTACACTCTTCTATTTATTAAGGACTGGCTTGCTCACAACTGTCTTCAATTAAATTATAGGAAAACTGAAACTCTGATCATTGCTCCTGAACAGAAAGTTCCTCTGATTAAGCAACACCTGGGTTCTCTGGGCTCCTCTTCTCAGCCTGGCCTTAGAAACCTTGGTGTTCTATTTGACCAGTCAATGTCCCTGGACAGCCATTCAAGACATTTGGTCAAAAACTGCTTTTACCATCTGAGATCTATCTCTAAACTGAGTGCAATATTATCTAAATCTGATCTGGAATTGATTATCCATGCTTTTATTTCTTCTCGTTTAGATTATTGTAATTCTCTTTTTACTTGTTTTAACAAATCTGCACTCACTCGTCTCCAGTTGGTCCAGAATGCTGCAGCAAGGCTTTTAACAGGAACCAACAGAAGGGCACACATCACTCCGTCCACACGTGGACAAAATTGTTGGTACCCCTCAGTTAATGGAAGAAAAACCCACAATGGTCCCTGAAATCACTTTAAACTTGCAGAAGTAATAATAAATAAAAATGTATTGAAAATTAAACAATCAAAATCAGCCATCACTTTTGAATTGTTGATTAACATAATTATTTAAAAAAACAAACTAATGAAACAGGCCTGGACAAAAATGATGGTACCTCTATAAAAGATTGAAAACTATTTGACCAGAGTGACATGATTAACTCAGGTGTGTCCTTTAATTGACATCACAGGTGTTTCCAAACTCATAATCAGTCAGTCTGCCTATTTAAAGGGAGACAAGTAGTCACTCTGCTGTTTGGTGAAAAGGTATGTACCACACTGAACATGGACAACAGAAAGCGAAGGAGAGAATTGTCCCAGGACATCCGAAAAAAAATTATAGACAAACATCTTAAAGGTAAAGGCTATAAGACCATCTCTAAACAGCTTGAAGTTCCTGTGACAACAGTGGCTCATATTATTCAGAAGTTTAAGACCCACGGGACAGTAGCCAACCTCCCTGGACGTGGCCGCAAGAGGAAAATCGATGACAAATTGAAGAGACGGATCGTTCGAATTGTATCCAAAGAGCCCAGAACAACCTCCAAAGAAATTAAAGGTGAACTCCAAGGCCAAGGTACATCAGTGTCAGATCGCACCATTCGTCGTTGTTTGAGCCAAAGTGGACTTCATGGGAGACGACCAAGGAGGACACCACTGCTGAAAAAAAAAATCATAAAAAAGCGAGACTGGAATTTGCAAAAATGCATGTTGACAAGCCACAAAGCTTCTGGGAGAATGTCCTTTGGACAGATGAGACCAAACTGGAGCTTTTTGGTAAGGCACATCAACTATGTTCATAGACTCAAAAACCAAGCATACGAAGAAAAGAACACTGTCCCTACGGTGAAACATGGAGGAGGCTCAGTAATGTTTTGGGGCTGCTTTGCTGCATCTGGCACAGGGTGTCTTGAATGTGTGCAAGGTAAAATGAAATCTGAAGACTATCAAGGCATTCTGGAGAGAAATGTGCTGCCTAGTGTCAGAAAGCTTGGTCTCAGTCGCAGGTCATGGGTCTTCCAACAGGACAACGATCCAAAACACACAGCCAAAAACACCCAAAAATGGCTGAGAGAAAAGCGTTGGACTATTCTAAAGTGGCCTTCCATGAGCCCAGATCTGAATCCCATTGAACATCTGTGGAAGGAGCTGAAACATGCCATTTGGAGAAGACACCCATCAAACCTGAGACAACTGGAGCAGTTTGCTCATGAGGAGTGGGCCGAAATACCTGTTGACAGCTGCAGAACGCTCATTGACAAATACAGAAATCGTTTAATTGCAGTGATTGCCTCAAAAGGTTGTGCAACAAAATATTAAGTTATGGGTACCATCATTTTTGTCCAGCCCCATTTCATTAGTTTGTTTTTTTAAATAATTATGTTAATCAACAATTCAAAAGTAATGGCTGATTTTGATTATTTAATTTTCAATACATTTTTATTTATTGTTACTTTTGTAAGTTTCAAGTGATTTCAGTGAGAATTGTGGGTTTTTCCTTCTTTAACTGAGGGGTACCAACAATTTTGTCCACGTGTGTATCTGTTTTACAATGGCTACCTCTCAAATTTAGAATTTATTTTAAAATTTTAGTCTTGATTTTTAGAGCTTTTAATGGACAGGCCCCTGAATACATCTCAGAGATGTTGATTCCTTACACCTCTGGCCGCTCCCTCCGGTCTTCTGGCCAAAACCTCCTGAAGGTCCCTAAGACCTGGTTTAAAACTGGAGGTGACCTGTCCTTTCAGGCAGTGGCCCCTAGACTGTGGAATGCCCTGCCTCTGTCTCTCCGTGTGGCTCAATCTGTTGATTCCTTTAAAAAGCAGCTAAAGACACTTTTATTCAAGCAAGCTTTTAGTTAATTTTACTACTTTGTCTTATTTACCCGTTTTATCATTTATTATTGTTGTTTTGTATTTTATCTATTTTTATTTGCACTCTGTAAAGCACTTTGTGATTTTATCTGTGAAAGGTGCTATATAAATAAAGTTTACTTACTTACTTACATACATTATTATGAATCACTGAGTCTTTTGCTCTGTGTAGGATCGGGTTTTCTGGACGGATGGAGAAAACAAAGCCATATATGGAGCCAATAAGTTCAGTGGGTCTGAGGTGGTGACACTGGCCAGTAAACTCAATGACCCCCAGGACATCATCGTATACCATGAACTCATCCAGCTCTCCGGTATGACACTGTGAACCTTTAGATGAATGGTACAAGTGTGATTGTACATGTCTACATAACTATGAAATGCTATGAAATGACAGCAAGGAGAGATTCACAGCAAATATTGGCAAAATATTCATAGGCATTTGGGGCACTTCTCTCAAATACAAAAGACGTGTGTCACGGTTTGATGTAGAATGCATAAAATGGATTTTCATTATGAAGATTATGGAAGATTTACATTTTAAATTCTAATACCAAACTGTCCACAGATTCAAACTGATCATCTTCAAATCAAATAACTTTTACTGATAGCAATTGCAATGCAGATTTATTCGTGATTACAAAAACATTGGGCATTTGGTGTTTGGTTCTCAAGATGATTATCCAATCAGAAAAGCCTCACACGAGTCTCATTTGGGTTGCCAGTTTTGATGCTAAAATCCAATTGGTTTTAACCTAAAAGGACTCTCTGATCTGAATGGTCACTACATAAACTCCAGGACCTGCAGCCAATCATAAATCCTGCCTCTGCAGCTGCACTATATGTTGTCCATATATTGTCTATCTGCAGTCGGTCAGTTTAAAAAAATACTATAATCATAGAGTCTAAGAGCACAGGTTTGCTTACATTTCATTTGGCCTGGACAACAGACCACTCGTCACTGCTTTATCCTTGTGTAAAGTACAGAAATCATGTGCAGTTGTGGTTAGCCAGGCTAATAAAATCATGTTTTTGAATCTTTGTACAGTGGTACCTCACCTTACGAAATTAATTCGTTCCAGAAGTGGTTTTGTAACGTGAATTTTTTGTAAGTTGAGTAGCTATTTCAATGGAAAAGGCCTGATTCGTTCCAAGTTGTTGTTTTTTTTAGTGTAACATTTTTTTATAGTGCAACACTGTGTCCTGCGTAGAGACTGTAGACCCAGGACTAAACGTGGACTATACCAGTCTAGACCTGGACTAAACCAGGACTAAACCAGGACTAGACCAGGTGGATTAAAGCGCCGCGTGCGGGTCTATTTCCTGGTTTTGTTTCGAGTCACGGCTGAGGCGAGCAGCGAGGGGGACCGCACGCAGTCTGAGCGCATGAACGAACACATGCAAGAGCCGCGGTGGTCTAGTCCTGGTTCAGACCTGGCTTAGACCTGGTTCAGACCTGGTTCAGACCTGGTTCAGACCTGGTTCAGACCTGGTTTAGACCTGGCACGGTTTGAGCACGGGTCTCGTGCTCGCAGCCCCGCACCGGGCCATGCTGCGCACACACACACCGCCCTCCCCCTTCCCCCCACACTTCACTATTAATACATTTTGTTGAAAATCTAAAGTTTGAGTGTTTAAACGAGAGACAAATGTGAGAAAAGTTTAAATCCAGCCTGAGAAAAGCGTATAATGTGTGTGGCTGAGCGCGCATTATTTGAATTTTTGAGATTTCGCGTTTCGTAACTTGAATTTTCTTTCGTATTCAGAGACCAAAATTTAACGTGAAGGCGTTTCGTATATTGAAATTTTCGTTTGTTGGGTCTTTCGTAAGTTGAGGTACCACTGTACTTTAGTTCCATGAAGAATCTGTTCTCCTCAAATGTATGGTCTCTGTTATCTTGTCTGTTCAGGGACAAACTGGTGTCTGGAGAAGGGGGAGAACGGAGGCTGCAGCTACATGTGCCTCCCTGCTCCTCAGATCAACAAACACTCGCCCAAGTACACGTGTGTGTGTCCAGAGGGCCAGGAGCTACAGGACGACGGGTTACGCTGCCGCACAGGTCAGACCTACTGCATTTGCTAGAGTTTGCACATACTACCAAAGGTTTGCAGTTGGGTCATTCCAGAATTGGAGGACATTTTACGTACCACCCATCAAATATTAAAGGAAAAGTAAAGTTTTTTACAATCTGAGCCTTATTTCGGTAATAAAACAAGTTGTTTTACTCACCCATAGCACTTTGGTGTCATTTGGAGCACTTCCAGAGATGTTTTAGATTTGCGATCTCCGTAACGTGAGTTCTCGGGACACATGTTTGCGGTCTCCAAATAACACAAACTTTAGCACTTTTCAAATCATAGAAGCCCGATATCTTAGTCTACGATTTCATTTGAGTCAAAAGTGGCCTGTAATCCGAGATTTAGCCATAGTTTCGAGTAGATGAGGACGCCAGTGCGCATGTGTGGACTGTGCTCTCAGCTCCCGGGACCCAAACATGAAACGCAAAGTTGTAAACTATGGATAAATCTCGGATTACTGGCCACTTTTAACTCAAATGAAATCGTAGACTAAGACATTGAGCTTCTATGATTTGAAAAGTGCTAAAGTTTGTGTTATTTGGAGACCGCTCAGGGCATATTACATGCTCGGGGAATATATTGTATGCCCCGAGCTATGGCTAGAAGTCGCGCTAGGCTAACCGCAAATTTAAAACATCTCTGGAAGTGCTCCATATGACACCAAAGTGCTATGGGTGAGTAAAGCAACTTGTTTTATTACCGAAATAAGGCTCAAATTGTAAAACATTACTTTTCATTTAAATAATCCACATACAAAATACTAAAACATACAGTTTCTGAGTGAATTTACTTGTCCTGAGACAACAGAACAGAAAAGAATGCTTGAAAATAGTTTTTAAAATACCAAATAAGTCTGGAGTTCCCCCAAAATGCCATTTTCCTCTTGTCCCACCCCTCTAATGACCAAACTGAATCTCAAATAAAACAGTTCAAATTGAATTGAAATTTCTTGTTTTTTCTATACAGGGGGTCCTCGGGTTACGACGGTCTCGGGTTACGAACGCGCCCCCATTAAAAAAAAATATATATTACGTGTCATTCCGTCTTACACGGTTTAGCGTGGTAAGAGATGTAAACAAACGCGAACGGCGAGCGGCGCACGGCGGAAGAATACGCTCTGTTGTGGTTGTAGGGAGAAGACGGCCTCATGTGCGTGCCCAATGTGGGCGGAAGTACCTGATGTGGGCTCTGATCTGCTCCTATGATAGCGGCAGTGATAACCAAGCAGCGTAGTGGTCTAATTATTGAGATGGAAAGGTTATTGGTGCTTTGGTTGGAAGATCAAAGGCAAAATCCGGTTTACGACGAAATTCGGGTTACGACGCGTCTTAAGAACGGATCTACGTCGTAACCCGAGGACCCCCTGTACTTTGTTTCATTTCCATCTCTTGTAACTGTGGAACATTTGTTTTAATAGACATAATATTTCAAATAATAATTATTATTCATGGAACATGTGTCCCACAACATGCACGCAAACAGAAAACCACATGATCCCCTGGACTTGACATCATCAAACAGTTTTCCAAAAGAATGGGCAGAGCAAAGGTTTATCTTCTCTCCTATTTTTCATATTTTTATAAAACAGTTAGCCTTGACTGAATGTCTCACTCTGCCTCATGCAACCCTGTTATGCAAATGATCAGAATAAGACAATTTTTTTTTCCTTTACGTATTTGCATAAATAAGTTTTTCCTCTAAACAGCTAGAAACTAGAAACTAAACTCCTGAGATAAAGTGAACATTAGTGCGATTTTGCAACCCTGTTACTGTGATTAGAATAAATAAATAAATAAACCAAATAAATCATGTAATAAAAATTTTACCATTGACCGTCAGCTGAGCTAATCAAGCATTTGATAGTTTATTACCTATTATTGATGAATATGTAGCAGAAAATCAGAAAAGTGAAGGTTTATTTTTCAAGAATTTTAAAGCCAAAATGTCCTCCAATTCTGGAATGACCCAGTTAGATTCCTGCTCCCACTAGTGTGTACGGTTGTGTGTGTTGTGTGTACATGTGTAGTGCTTTGAGTCCAGAGAAAAGTGCTGTAAATATGTGACTTTGCATCAAAATTCAAAAAGTTGACTTTTTAACCAATATTTCAAAAAGGTGTGGTGCTACCCAACTATTGATACTTTGCAGCTGATGTCATTAACGTTCCCTGGGGGATGTGAAGGGAACTAGATGCACTGCTTTGTCTGAGACTCTGTTACTTGACTTAGACTTGGTGTAAAAAAAAAAAAACTCAGAATATTCTGACAATAGAGAACTGACTTAGCTGGAACTACAACAGGCAAGTCGCTCTAAAAAGACATTATAGTCACAAGCTAGCTAGCATTAGCCATCAATCTTACAGTTTATCACCGTTGTTGGGGAATAACAGAACTAATGAGTAGGGATGGTACCGTTTAGGGGTGTCAACAATTAATCGACTAACGATTAATTAAGGCGGCACGGTGGCTGAGTGGGTAGCGCTCATGCTTCACAGCAAGAAGGTTCCGGGTTCGATCCCCGGGTCGCCCAGACCTTTCTGTGTGTGTTCTGTGTGGAGTTTGCATGCATGGTCTGGGTTCGATCCCCGGGTCGCCTGGGCCTTTCTGTGTGGAGTTTGCATGTTCTCCCCGTGTCTGGGTGGGTTTCCTCCGGGCACACCGGTTTCCCCCACCAATCCAAAACATGCACCATAGGTAAATCCTCCAGCTTGGGTCCTGACCAAACCGAAGCAAGATGATCATGGAGATGGTCCCCGGGTGCAGTAATGTGCTGCTCACTGCTCCTAATAACAGGATGGGTTAAATGCAGAAATGGAATTTCCCCACTGTGGGACTAATAAAGGCATAGCTTGCTTTCTTTCTTTCTTTCTTTCTTTCTAATTGTCGATCAAGACGTTGGTCGATTAAAATGCATTAATTGTAACTAATCGCTAGAGGGCGCTACTCTGGAATGTGAACACGAGATGCAAACCCACTCGCGAGAAGGACCATAGCGTTACATCCGCGGCCGGAACTAGAAGCAGTGCAAAATGTTCTGTGAACCAAATTTTTGCGGCTGTGTTCGCTCCGCGTCCCGCTGTCTGCGTGAACACGTGCGCACGTGCTCCTCCACTCCGGGCCGTAACAGGCTCCACGTGAAAGCGCAGTGGAAGCAGCCCTCTGTCCGGCCCGTGTGCCGGTGTGTGTGTGTGTGAGTGAAATGTTTTCCCCGATCAATTAATTTTTTAATCATTTCATATCAGAGGTTTTACAAAAAACGTCCTCAATTTATTTTCAATAAAGAATGTATTTTGTTATTCAGCATTAATACATTTGTCTGCTTTTTACTAAGGAATAATTAATTGAGGAATATACAATATAATAATACTATGATATATTTTTGACTCAGTGTTATGTTACTATAGCTTATATTCTTAAAGACCCTATTGAAACACAAAAATTCAGGTGAAAAACGCCGCTTATCAGTTAATCGTTAATCGATCGATAAGGTCAATCAACTATCAATTAATGAATTAATCGATAATTTTCATCCCTAGTACCGTTTGACTTTTTCAATACCCGTACTTTAACAATGCCAGCCTTCTGACATCAGTTCCTGAATGCTTCCTTTTTTCAGTGTCTATTTTTTGTAAGTGTAAATTAATGGACAATATTAAGAAAACTTTTTTGAAATCCTTGAATTACATTATAACTACATTAATTCATATTTTAAAACTTGGTTACCTGAGCAGAGGAGGAGGATTATGACAAAGAGGACACATGTAGGACTATGGGAACTGCTGAACATTCCTTGCAGAAACCTCCTAGCATGATGTCACTGCAAAGTATCAATAATATTGTAGTATTGGCAAGTATTGCATAGTCTCCACTAGGGCTGGAGACTAATTTATTTTCCCATATTGATTCATATTTGATCTTCCATCTTCCATTGAAAACAGACAGGTGTAAGGCAGCAGTATGTCAGGATTACTATAGTTTTTATTTGTTGTTGTTAGGACCAATAATTCCAGAGAAGTTCACATACAATATTTTAAACCTAAATGTATTCGCACGTTAATAATAATAATAATACATTTTATTTATTAGGCGCCTTTCTGGACACTCAAGGTCGCCTTACAACAAGTGTAATATACATTATAGGCAGTTAAAAGCAACAGTTAAAATACAAACAATACCCAGTACCCATAGAACTGTAATAAAATCTGGAAGTTGAACCCAAGATGACGTCATATTGTTTTCGGCCTAAAAGTCATTTTCTCTTCTGCATTTACTCAATACGGGGTAGTGTGGTGAGTTTCCAAAAAGTCCACGGAGGCAGAGTTACGCAATTAAATGATGTTTATTCAAAAATGATATACGCATTTACAAATTACAAAATATTATTTTATATTCAGCCTATATGAAAACTTTGGAAGAATAGACATAGAGACAAATGACAAGGTCTGACTTCTGACCTAGGATGGAAGACAAATCAGCCCCGAAGCAGTCTCTCCCTCTCTCTCGTTTTACTCAGATGCATAAAGTCATCTCAAAAGACCATATTTGGCTACAATTTACTGGTTTCGTAACTAAGTAAACAGTTCCAAACAGATCGGGTCAGCCTGACGTCTTGGCTACTGAACTTGTTATTGTTCCCTAAAATATTCCCCAGTGAGGTCAGAAGATCAGACCTTAGACATGTTGTCTCCACAATGCTTAAACACATCTGGATAAACAAAAGTCCACTACACTAGTGCCTCCAACCTGTGTAACGTCTGTAACGTGCACGCCGTGGTGCATTTGGACCAATTAGGGCTGGGAGGTATACCGGTTCATTCCGAATACCGGTGTTTTTTTTTGTTTTTTTAATGATATGAATTTTTAATTTACCGCAATACCGGTGAGGGTGTGCATACAAAACATCGGGAACACAGAGTGGCTGTTTTGCAGTGGCATGAGAGCGGTGGAAGCGTAAGCTGTGTCCCAATTCAAGGGCTGCAGCCTCCGCTGCTTTTTCGGACGCTTTTTCAGCGGCTCCGAAGGCTGCAAAAGGTACCCTCCGCGGACTGCAAGGCCATTGCCAAAATGGGACAGGTCCACGGAGCCACTCGCAACGCCCAGACACGCTGCTAATGCTAATGCTAACAACAAGCACCACGCAAATTATGCACACTGATCAATAACCCTCAAATTGGGTCACAGCTACAGTGTGTGTTGAGCGGTGAACAAAATGGACATTGTTGTTAGAAACAGAGGAACTTATACCGAAAAGAGGAGCCGTGTCTTCGGCTTTAAAAAAATCTAACGCTGATCAAACAAACACATTCTGTAATATTGTTGGGCTAAAGTTGTAGCGACTCAGACGTCACTCAAAGACGCGTTTGCTAAGGGGACCGCCTACGACAAGAAAAGCAAACAGCGGAACGATATTACCAACGGTATTACTGTCCATTTAGACATGGAACCACTTAGTCCTGTTGAGAAAGGAGCTTCAAGGAGATGATTAAAGCTCTGGACCCAGATGTTTTACCAAGTCGAATTTACTGCAGTAATTATTCTCCAAATTATTAGGAAATGGGGTTAACACCTAGTCATGCATGAAAAAAAAATACTGTTAAATACCGTGATACCAGTATAATTTTGAAAAATACTTTATCAATTTTTGGTCATACCGCCCAGCTCTAGGACCGAGCGGAGCTAGCACAGGCTCAGAGTGGGGCTAAGCGAAGTCTTACAAAACTAACTTTTAGGCGCTTTGAGGATTTAAAAGTTGTGAAAATGGAAAAGAATCCCTACAAAATCTGACCTTTGTGAAAGTTGTGGATGCCCTGTCAGCCGAACACGTTTGAATTCCCAAAAAATGCATCGTGCTCTATGGGAGATTTCTTTCTGGCATTACCTTTAGCAGCAGATACACCTGCACATGTGCTGGCAGTATCAGCAGAAACACAATGTTCATGCACTAAATCAGGACTTAAGTTTCACTCATAAATGGTGAGAAAACGGCTGTTACGGGAGGGGGAGAGGGGCAGATGGCTCTGCACACACAGAGGCGGATAGAAGGAAATGGACTTTCAGTTAGATTGTGCAAATTTAAGTCAAAACGTGAGTAAACAGGACATTGTTAAGTCCTCATCAGCACCATGTTCTCTTATTGTCACATGATTAGCTGTAGAAATGTCGATTAAAATGCACATGCCTTATCGAGATCCTAAGTTGAGATTGCGATCTACTGATCTTACGATTTTTGGCACAGCCCTAGTCTTTGCCATGGCCTCTTTTACAGTTGCGTTTAGTCATCTCTACAATAGTTTAAAGGTCCCATGGCATGAAACTTTCTGAGGTTTTTGAACGTTAATATGAGCTCCCCCATGGCTAAAAGTTGCGAAATGTGTAAACCGAGCAATTGCGGTCCTTTTCCATGTTTGAAAAAAGACAGCCCTAACGGGAGAGTTTGAACAAGCTCCTTTTATGACGGCATAAGGGGAAAGGTTTCCACCCCCTCTGTCTGGATGTCCAGAGGCCTCTTGACTCTTACATTAACCCTGGGTTGAAACATGGTTCGATTCCTAGTTGTTCTCCTATGTGATAGAATGACCTATCCTTGTGTAGACTAAACTAGTCTCAATTATCCATGTGCCTCATGCTCATTTCTGGGGTAGGCATTGTTACGTTCCAGCTTAGGGGAAGACGGTGCTCCTTAACTCGACAACTTTTCAGTTCTTTTTTTTTTAATTCTTTAATGTTTGCTTTGGAGAAACTATACAACATCGTACAGTTTGTCCTGCTCCAGAGCCTGTGTGTTGCGTGCCCCATGAACAGCCTGGTCAGTGTCTGGCTGCCTCACTGGGCTCACAATGATGCCATTCCACTGGAGTAGCCCCATGCGCCGGCTCCACAAAGCTAGAGTAGAGTAGATTACAGTCTACTCTATCTATACTGACAAAATCAATACCACAGTAACCTGTGTTGAGTTTGCACCGGCAGTGAAAAGAGGTATATGGCTAATGATGCCTCTGTGGTCAGTGGTCGGTAATACTGCAGTACTGGTTAAACAGTGGTTGACTCTTTCCTTACAGCGAGAAGGTTCTAGTTCACTTCTTGTAAGGGCAGATGTTTGTGTGTTTTGAAGTACATGCACTGACTTGCTTTACCCTAGTGTATTGTATAGTATTGAGTAGATCCACTGTCCTGTGTGTCTGTGGGACTGTGGACACTAAGGCCTTTGTGTGGGCTCTCATTGGATCAGAGACATGTGGGGAATGCTGCAACAGCTGTTGGAGCCACAGTGATGCTACCCCTACCCCTTGGTTTTGCGCGTTCATGTGAGGGCAAGGGGTGTCCCGATTCTAATTTTGATCAAGAGCTAGAGCCACGACCTCGGGTACATACCCTTTGAAACGAAGTAAGCTCTTGACCAGACTTGAAACGAAGGGGTACGTACACCTACAAGCTCAGGCAGGTTTTGGGATCAGGATGGCAGCGTCACATCGACCAGCCAAGGACTCTCATAAATGTATTTTCAGCAGTTGTAATTATCGATTAGCAGATTTACAATTATGACGCTTATGTTCTACATTACTTTTAGTGAACTGTTGTTGCAGTTTTAATTGTAGAGATATCTGTTTAGCCGACGTTTCATGCATAAACAAGCTATTTTTTGGTGGAGCTGAGGTACCCCATAATCCTTGTTTACATTTGTTTGCGTCAGCTGTTGACGCCTCTGTAGACATAGCAGCCAGGCAGAGGCGAGGGATGATGACGCAAGGGGAACCCTCGTACCCCGAGCCCTCTCAGCTCGTTATCGAGGGGCAAGACAAAGATGTAAATAAAGGGGTAAGGGAAGGGGTAAGACAGAGTAATGGGACACAGCCTTACAATTGCTTTAATAAATCTCTGACTCTTTGATTCAAAACAACTTTTCACTTCTTTTATTATTGGTAATCTAGAAAGTAAAAATAGAATGCAATCGCACCACAGTCTGAAATGAATATATAAAAAATATGAATATAATTGTTGCTTTTGCCTTGTGTAACCCAGAAACGTAACATAGGCAGAGCTGCATATGTGTGTGCTTTTAAACTCTTCAATTTACACCATAGGCAGCAGAGCCTCTGTGGATTCTCACGTTTAAACACAAACATTTTCACATTGCTTATGTATTTATTGATTGGATGAATTATGTTTTAAATCACAAAGCAAATGTTGACAACAAGAGACGATGCTTTGCAACAATAACAAGCCGTATCTGCATTAATTAAACTACTCACAGTTTAACTTTGGTTGTCTGCACCACGCGCCTTTTCCTTCAAAAGTTGTTCTTGTAAAGTTTCTGTCAGACGCTGGAACGTGTTTTATATTTATCCTCCATGGCGGTAAACTTTCCGTAGTCTATTACAAGTCTTTCTCTGAGCTCCTGATGCGACGCGCAGTGTTTAGGCGACTGTAGTGGTTTTAGAGAATATATTTTGAAAAGGTATCGGAAATGGAGTTGGGCGGTATCCAAATTTTGATACCGTTAAACCATGTCCACATTTTCCCGGGGTATACGGTATTACCGTTGCTAAGGCTAAAAAAATAAATAAATAAATAAATAAATAAAAACACTTCGTAGCACTACAGTGGAGTGGCCTCGCCAAATGGCAGCTTGCACCTATACCGTTCAGAAACAGAATAGTAAGCATTACATAGGCCTAATGATACTGAAAACATAACAAAACATGTACAAAATTAGTAACTTTTATTAACAAATGTTTAAAGTGCAAATACAGCAGCCAACCGACGGAACGAAATAACAAACTGTCTGTGGGCTAAAGCTAACAAACCAACAGGAATCATTATCAGAAGCAGTGACTTTATAACCAAGTGCTTAACAAAGAACTGAGCAAAACCCGCATGGCAAAGCTGTAACAACACAGTTAAGAAGGGGAATTATGCATACATTCACGAGTGCACTACACTCGCGCCTCTGCTCCTCCACAGTGCCGCTGTTATCTCTCGACGGGTAGGATGTTTCACCAGAACACCGCCACGTGTTCCTGCACATTTTACACAGCCTCGTTGACATTAGCCGGCTCTCCCTTGTCATTTGGCCGAAATCCGAAATGCTGCCAAATTGCAGATGTTGTTTTTCTTTGGGACCAACTCAGCGCGGTCTGTCATGTTGTCTTCTCCTCCTCCTTCTGAGCGGTAATGTCACGTGACGACGCAACATCCAGGAACTTCATTGAACGTCATCTCTCCGATAGTAATATTAGTTTTAAACTGTAATAGTATTAAATTAACAAACACAACCACACATACATAAGTGCTGGACACACACTCTTTATTTAGGCATTAAATTAATTATAGTTAATATTATATTAGGGCAAGATTTTGTTTTTTTTAATGACTGTAATGAATCTGATACCGTTGCTATTTTTAGATACCGCAGTATACCGTATTATCGTATTACCGCCCAACCCTAATCGGAAATTTATTTTGACACCATGTGCTTATTTCCTTTCTTGCCCCTGCTAAAAAGCCTGGATACGCTCCATTGACGATGCAAAATTAGAACTCCAACCTAATTTGAGCAGGGCGTGGCGTAATGACAGCCGTTGAACCTGCGTATGACACTGCTGGTGTAAACTGTCCGACCGGTTAAAATTGAAAGCCAAACCTGCGCTTGTGCTACTCGTGTGTACTTGCCGTTACACTTTGGTGTAGATTGGGAGTAAAACTTGAACAGTTAGACAACAGGACATCTAACAGATAATGAGTTTTTATAAACCATGATTACATGGTTCAAGTCCTGGAAAATGATTTCAAGCAAAGTGTGGGAACCCTGATGGGGACTCCCTGCTCTCAAATTGTAATGTTCCAGACGTCAGTGTTGTTTTTGTAATCAACACACACTCGCCTGTGTGCTCTGGGTCTCATTTAGAAAAGTTAACATGTAATTCTTGCTGCTTATGCAAAAACAAATCTCCTCCTGCCTCATCTCCGAAAACCCTCATGTGCAAAGTTTAACGTGTTTAGACTGATTTGAAGATTTCATGAAAAGTCATCTTTAGAGAAAAGTCTTGTATGTAACATTTTTGTATGTACACTTTTGGCTATGTGTATGCTCTGAACTAGGGGGATTCATAGCAAAAGAGAAATTAAATCAAAAACTTTTGTCCAGTAACAGAATTGAAGACTCACTAAGACGTTACACATGTAATACGAGTATGCCGACCTTTGCCATCACAATACGCTTGTTTCCAATTTACGCTCTCGTACCTGCCACAAACAAACCCAATTAATTCAAGTTTTTTCATATAACGCTTATTTCTTTGGCATCCAACTTATCCCTATACAGCTGGTCAAGTGTGTCAGAACTTTTGGATTCCTATGTGGAAGGTTTCTCGTTTTTTTCTGCATGGTTGCTATATAAACACATGTAATTTTGAGGTTGTAATCCTCCCAAGATGGCCGCACATCCGGGTAATCGTCCTGTTTTTTCCAGGTTCGTGAAGCTGAGTGTGTCTTTAAGGAGGGTTACAGCGCCATCTGCTGGTGGTGGGCCCAAAACACCAGTGAGGCTGTGCACAGTTGACTGACTTCCCTAATCAAAAACATGCCTGAAGAGATTTTATGTCATCCAAGTATGCTTGAGTAATTTAGTGATCTTGGTGATCTGGCACCATCTGAACCCTTCTTATGGGTTAGCTTTAAGATTCTGTCCAGTGTAGCCAAGCCTACGTCACCCATGTTCCCACACAACAATTCTCCATAGAGCAACGAACAAAAGATCAAAGTCGGCTTTATTGTCAATTCTGACATGTGTTCAACATACAGTGAATGGAAATTTCGTTTGTCTCTGGCCAAGTAGTGCAAAAAGACAGTGTACACTAAGACAAAAATCTAGAATCTAAAATCTAAAAGCAGTGCAGAAGAATAAATACCTTTTTACAGATGTCCAAAATGTGCAGTGTGCATCAAAAATGTGCAATGGAAGATGCAGCAGTGAAATGGTAATGTGCAATAGAATGTGCATTGAAAGTAAAGCAGTAGTAATAGCAGCATATATAGTAGCAGTAGTAATTCCAGTACAACAGTAGTGTACAACAGTACAACAGTGGTAAAATGCACCACTGATCCTCCCAGCTGCATTCACTGTGCGCTGCAGGGCTTTCCTGTTCTGTTCAGTGCAGCTCCCGTACCACACAGTGATGCAGCTGGTCAGAACGCTCCCAGTGGCGCCTCGGTAGAAGGTGGTCATGAGGAAATAGAGGCGCTTCTGAGCTTTCTTCACCAGTGATGCAGTGTTCACTGTCCAGGAGAGGTCCTCACTGATGTGCACCCCCAGGAATTTGGTGCTGCTCACCCTCTCTACAGCAGCACCGTTGATGGACAGTGGGGGGTGCTGGGTGGGCCCTCTCCGGAAGTCTATAACAATCTCCTTGGTCTTTTCAACATTCCGAAGGAGATTGTTATCGCTGAGAATTGGTCAGAAGGCTCACCTCACTCCTGTAATGATGAGACCCACCACAGTCGTATCGTCCGCAAACTTCACAATGTGATTGGTGCTGAAGGTCGGTGTGCAGTCGTGGGTCAGAGTGAAGAGCATCGGACTGAGCACACAGCCCTGGGGGACTCCTGTGCTCAGTCTAATGCAGCTCGAGGTGTTTCTGCCTGTGGCACTGCCTGTGGCCTCTCACTGAGGAAGTCCAGCAGCCAATTACACAGTGAAGTCTGAAGCAAAAGCAAGATGCAAAAAGGACAAACCTAATGCGATGTGCAGTAGTTTCATTAGCGGGATGCATGCTGATTGTGGTGTGATAGTGCTCTATAGGGACTGACAGGGAGTGACTTGAGGAGGAGAAAGAAGGCACAGTCAAAGACAAAAGTGAAAACACGGCAAAAGGAGAAATTCAGTTTGTCATCTGGACAAAAGTTTATTTGGTGAAATGCGTTTCGCAGCTCATCCAAGCTGCTGCTTTGGTTTTTTTAAAAATATGTTAATACCGTGAAGGTGACTTCTTTGGCTACATTGTCTGGCCCTAGAAATGCCAGTAGTTTAAAAACTCCATGTGCAGGCTAGGCTTTGTTGTTGGTCTTGTTTGTTGTTCCTTTATTTTGTGTGTCTTGTTTTCTCACAGAAGTAAATGTGAGCATGCCCATACTGGTGGACTCCTCACCGCGGGGTTCAGCTGCTGCCTGGGCCATACTCCCTCTCTGTGAGTACTACTTAAGCCACTACCCGGGGTGAAGTTAGGGGGAGTGCTTAAACCCTCACCTGTGTCCTCTGTGCAGTGGTCCTGGCCATGGCAGCGCTCGGAGCCTACCTCATGTGGAGGAACTGGACCTTAAAGAACCAGAAGAGCATGAACTTCGATAACCCAGTCTATCTGAAGACGACAGAGGAAGACCTGAACATCGACATCACCAGGCACAGCGCCAACGTGGGCCACACCTACCCAGCCGTGAGTCCAAATGCACCTGCCACACCCTACACTGAATTCACCTGCCACACCTACCCAACCATGAGTCCAAATGCACCTGCCACACCCTACACTGAATTCACCTGCCACACCTACCCAACCATGAGTCCAAATGCACCTGCCACACCCTACATCGCATTGTTCATATAAAAACTTATATGAAATGCAACAAAAATCTGCCTACTAATGTGCAATTTGACCAGCCCCACCACATCCCCACCAGTCCATCTCCATTAAAGGTCCCATGACATGGTACTTCTTGATGCTTTTATATGGCTCCTTAATGGTTCCCTAATACTGTAAATGAATCCTTCTCCAAAATCAACACTCAGTGCATGAGAAAGAGAGATAAGATGAGAGAGTCAAAAATGTCACTCTGGAACACTCCATTATGGGCGTTGTTGCTTGAATGCAAATGAGGAGGACAGAGATGGCCTATAGTAGCGGGTGGGGGCGTGGCCAAACTCTCCGCTCTTTCCTTTTCAGCTGTGCCTGTGCGCTGTGACCCATTTCTGTGTTTTTGCGCGGGGGGAGAGATGAGAAGCATTCCATTGAAAAATAAACACATTTCCACAGAAAATAAAATTAAACCACTGCTGTTTCAGATATCCACAGGCTCAGATAAAGGACTTCCGAGCCTAGAAACACTCGCAAGTTCCTCCAGGCAAATAAAAAAACGCATTTCGCATTGCGTAGCTCCTCCGCAGTCCAAACTCTCTGGGCGTGATTTACAGAGACGCTGAGTACAGACAGACGGGGGTGGAACTGCATTTGCATTTCTTTTTTCGAGCTGACGTCAATAAGTTTCCTTGTTGAGAATCGCCCGTTTCAGCTGTGTTTTTTTCTAACGCAGAAAAGGACCGCAAATGCTCAGTTTAGACATTTCGCAACTTTTAACCATGGGGTGGGGGGGCTAAACAGGGTAGGGGAGCTCACATTAACGTTCAAAAACCTCAGAAAGTGAAAATTTCATGCCATGGGACCATTAAACAATTTCCCTTGTGGGTCAATAAAGTTTGTCTAAGTCTAAATATCCTAAGCCTCTAGAATGCTGTGACGTCATGGTTAAACCATGTGTATTATACAGTGGCTAAACTCTACCCCCTCCCCTGTGCTTTCAGATTTCCATAGTGAGCACAGATGATGACTTGTCCTGATTGTGGGCACCGCAGTCACTTTTGTACCAACATGTCCGAACAGCGCTCCCTGCACCCAGCCTGGACTACACTAACTGTCCCATCACACCACAGGCCTTTGGCAGTGCACCAGGACTTTGCACCTATCAGGGCAGAGGATGGACGTTTATTTATAATGTCAGTGTGCCAATCAATTCTGTCAAAGTATAAATGATTTTCTTTCTTATTTATGTTCTGTAAGTATTATTTCGGCGATAAAATATTTGTTTCTTTTCTGTATTGCCATTTGACAGATGAAGTCTCTGCTGGCCAGATTCAGATTGAGACAAAACCAGTCTAACCACTGTTATGAATTGTACATTGCACTTATTTGTATCATGCGTTACATTTGCTTTGGCTGTTTCTGCTATAGTTCTAAATCATGTGTTGCCATGACGGCCTTTGACTTGTGCACACACCCCGGCTGCATTCTTGGGACAGGATGCTGGATCAGGACTCTCATGCACTTTGAGCAGTTTCTTCTCGTGTAAAGATTGTACAGATGTTTTCCTTAGGCCAGCATTTTCAGTGCTTCCACTTTGTGAAGCACTCTTTTGTATGTGTGTGTGCCGTGGCTGTGGGTTTTTAAACCTTATACAGTGTGTGCGACTGGAGAGCTGTGGCACTGGAAAATAAAGGCCTATGTTTGTTCACATTTTGGCCCATTTGTGTTCTGTTCTCCATCAGGTGAACCCAGGGCTGGACTGGGACAAAAAAAAACGGCCCTGGCATTTTTGGCTTAGACCGGCCCCTCATAATTAGTCCTGGTTTAGTCCTGGTTCAATCCTGATTTAGTCCTGATTTAGACCTGGTTCAGTCCTGATTTAGTCCTGGTTCAATCCTGGTTTAGTCCTGGTTTAGTCCTGGTTCAGACCTGATTTAGACCTGATTAGTCCTGGTTCAATCCTGATTTAGTCCTGGTTTAGTCCTGGTTCAGTCCTGATTTAGACCTGGTTCAATCCTGATTTAGTCCTGGTTCAGACCTGCTTTAGTCCTGGTTTAGTCCTGGTTCAATCCTGATTTAGTCCTGGTTTAGTCCTGGTTCAGTCCTGATTTAGACCTGGTTCAATCCTGGTTTAGTCCTGGTTCAGACCTGCTTTAGTCCTGGTTCAATCCTGATTTAGTCCTGGTTTAGTCCTGGTTCAATCCTGATTTAGTCCTGGTTCAATCCTGGTTCAGACCTGATTTAGTCCTGATTTAGACCTGTTTAGACCTGTTTAAGACCTGGTTTAGTCCTGGTTCAGACCTGGTTTAGTCCTGATTTAGACCTGTTTAGTCCTGATTTAGTCCTGGTTCAGACCTGATTTAGACCTGATTTAGACCTGTTTAGTCCTGATTTAGACCTGGTTCAGACCTGGTTTAGTCCTGGTTCAGACCTGATTTAGTCCTGATTTAGACCTGATTAGTCCTGGTTCAATCCTGATTTAGTCCTGGTTCAATCCTGGTTTAGTACTGTTCAGACCTGATTTAGTCCTGATTTAGACCTGTTTAGTCCTGGTTTAGTCCTGGTTCAGACCTGTTTAGTCCTGATTTAGTCCTGGTTCAGTCCTAAATTGTGGGACGGTCTCTATAAGTAAAAAAAGAAAAGGGCATCGGCCCCTAGGACTGTCGGCCCACTGGGAAAATGCCCGGTATGCCCGATTACCAGTCCAGGCCTGATGGTCCCAGTGCTGCTCCACACCGCAGCACAAGAGGAGAGGACTGGGCTGTTGCTCCAGTAGCCCAGCAGGGAGACTGGTTTGTGCCTGGTGAGCCCAGTGGAGGGGGCTGGGATGGAGCTGGACCATTACTGCAGAGGAGACGGCTGAGTTTGAAAAGTCTGCCTTGTTAATGTACATTAACCTGATATTGAAATAACATTTTTCACAATCTTTTATTAAAAACAAACTGTTGGCAAGTGCCACTGTGATCCTGAGAGGAGAAAAGTTGCAGAAATGGTCCAGATGAGGCAGATAAAGGTACTTAAACGAGAATTAACTTTTTTTTACAATCTGAGCCTTATTTCGGTAATAAAACAAGTTGTTTTACTCACCCATAGCACTTTGGTGTAATTTGGAGCACTTCCAGAGATGTTTTAGTTTAGCGATATCCGTTACCGTGAGTGGTCGGTGCACGATGTTAGTCACCAAAATAACAAACTTTAGCACTTTTCAAATCATAGAAGCTCAATGTCTTAGTCTACACTTTCGTTTGAGTCAAAAGTGGCCTGTAATCTGAGATTTATCCATAGATTTGAGTAGATGAGGAGGACAGTGCGCATGTGCGGAGTCAGTTTATTTGCAGATAAGAAGATGCAACTTTTCTGTTGCGAGCGACACATGGCAGAAGATTGGGACTTTGAGGCTGAAGAGGACTTATGGAGGACTGAGGACTGAAGAGGAGTATACGGATGAGGAGACAGAATGGATACGGAAAGAATGAAGCGGAGACAGTTTTAGGAGCACCAGAGAACAGCCATCGGTTTCACATTACTTCTCAGAATCGTGCGCTGAATCCGCTGGCCTTCTTTCCTTTTCCTTTGCTGGTAAAAAATGGTCCTGACTGAAGTGGGTACTGCAAACACGATGGTCCAAACGTCTTACAGCTTTGCCTTTCATGTTTGGGTCCCGAGAGCTGAGAGCGAAATCAGCTGTGACTCCGCACATGCGACTGTCCTCCTCATCTACTCAAATCTATGGCTAAATCTCAGATTACAGGCCACTTTTGACTCAAACGAAAGTGTAGACTAAGACATTGAGCTTCTATGATTTGAAAAGTGCTAAAGTTTGTGTTATTTGGAGACCACAAACATGTGCCCCGAGAACTCACGTTACGGATATCGCTAAACTACAACATCTACGAAACTGCTCCATATGACACCAAAGTGCTATGGGTGAGTAAAACAACTTGTTTTGTTACTAAAATAAGGCTCAGATTGTAAAAAACGTTAATTCTCGTTTAAGTTTGCATAGCTTGCATCATCAGTAAGAGGTGGGCCCTGGCTCTTCCCCCTTTCCGGAACACACATGTCCTGTGCTGCACTTGTCTGTCGCTGTAGCATCAGAATCTCTCGGGCAGGACCATGCTGACCACCCTCAGGACCAGAAGCTGCAGCCCGTTCCATGACTCGTACGTGGGCATCAGGAGCCAGAGGGTCCTCCTATACAGCTGCCTCAAGCCATGGAACTCCCTCCAGGTCTGGATTCAATTCTGCCACTCTGTTTTCAGGAGGTTCAAAATTCAAGGCAAAAGTTAAAAGTAAAAATGTTAACATACATCTTTAGATATATGCATATTATAATTATATTTAGGCCAATTTTCAGTAAAAAGTAGTTTGTAAAAGTAGTATGTCTCAAAGATGTGAAACTTAAAGGAAAAGTAAAGTTTTTTTACAATCTGAGCCTTCTTTCGGCAATAAAACTAGTTTTACTCACCCATAGCACTTTGGTGTCAATTGGAGCAGTATCGCAGAACTTATGTTGAGCCGTTCTGTTCTACTAATGATCCCGTATCCGTTAGCGTGAGTGCTCGGGGCATTACTTTGCGGTCTCCAAATAACACAAACTTTAGCACTTTTCAAATCACAGAAGATCGCTGTGTCAGGGTAGACTTTTAGTGGATTCCAAAATAGCCTGAAACCCGATATGCAGCTATAGTTTCATTTGATGACGTCATCAGAGAGGACAGTGCGCATGCGTGAACTCAGCTGTTTTGTAAACACCGCTAGTCCAAAAGAAGCTAACACCGCTCTGAACTTTACTTTTCTGTTGCGATATCGGGTTTCAGGCTGTTATAACTGTAACCTAAGAACAGCAGAATACCGGTGGACTTTGTCTCACATTTCACACCCAAATGCTTGTATCTTTTGTAATTTGTTGGTGTAGATAAGCCTGGGGAGCTCTTTGAACGCCCATCTCCATCCTCTACAAGTTCACAGACTATGCCAAGCTCAAGTGCAACGAATGCACAGCCATGACCAAGGCCAAAGTACGCTTCACCCGCCGGGCACAGAGGAGGCTCACCCAGCCCCACAGAGCCTGATCCAACCACCAGGGGGCACATGAAACCTCACACCAGCTATGCATATAGCATTATATTTCTGGCCATTTTAAAGTGTAACAATAAATATGCATTTATGGCTATCGTCATTGTTGCCACATGCGTGGGAAATTAGCCAAGCCAGCAGCTTTGTGCTAAATCGAAGCGTGTGCTGCCTTCAGTGACCTCTACAATTTCCAGTAGTTGTAAACAGCGCAGTCTTTGTGACATCAAACACCTGCAGAGGCCAGGGGTCGGCAACCTTTACCACTCAAAGAGCCGTTTGGAGCCGTTTCACACCGTAAAGAAAACACTGGGAGCCACAAAACCCTTTTGAAATTTAAAATGAAATAACACTGGATATAACGGCTTTTTTGGCTTTGTGCCATAGAATTACATTTTGAAAATGAATGAACTAAAATAAAATACATTTTAATTAAATACAGTGGTCCCTCGCTATATCGTGGTTCAGTTTTCGCGGCCTCTGTTTCGCAGATTTTTATTCCAATTTTTTTTTATAGTGACGCACATTTCTGCGTCCTGATTGGCTGAGGGACTGTAGACCTTTGCTGATTCCTGTATTGAATGTGTTCAGTTTGCCAGATTTATATAAATGTTGGATCACAGTGTGACTCTGAAGTGCTGTATGTTTGCAAGTTTTCTCCCCGACAAAACCCGCCACAGCGAAGCGGCGCCAGGACAAAGAGGCTCGGTCATAAGAACTGTGAAATACACACGAAATACACTTTGGTTTCGTTCTATAATACTGTGGCTTTTTTGTTGAAAATCTACAAAAGTTTGAGTGTTTAAACAAGAGAGAAATGTGAGAAAATGTTAATTCCAGTGTGAGAAAAGTGTAGAATGTGTGTGGTGAGGCGTTTACAGCCTTAAAACATGGAGAATAATTGTAAAATATAAAGCTTCGCAGATTTCGCTTGTTGTGGGTTATTTTTAGAACGTAAGCCCCGTGATAAACGAGGGACCACTGTACTGAGCCGCATCAGTAGGACCAAAGAGCCGCGGTTTGCCGACCCGTTTTAGACCAATCACTGTTCCTCATACAGTATGTCCAGACCTCACCCCTCTTTAGTCCTCCATGTACTTCCCAGTTTAGAAGCAAAATTTCCATTAATTTTTCCCCATAGACTGGCAGATACGTGGCAACTAATATTCTATATAATATAATGTTTTAAGTCCAAAAGGGCGGTTTAAAACAAAAGATTCTGTGAAATGTTTTAACTTGATTTATAAAGTTTCAGAAACACACTTTTAAGTATCAGTCTTGTGGTCAATAGTAAGATGCAGCTGATTATCCCTGGGAAATGTCGTTCTAGAACCGAGGGGCGGCGGTCACTGATGAACTCCATTTGAAATGGGGTTGTGGGCGTTTAGGGGTTTAATTCCACTTAAATATAAAACATGTCATTTCAATATGTTAAAAATGCACAGTGGTACCTCACCTTACGAAATTAATTCGTTCCAGAAGTGGTTTCGTAACGTGAATTTTTCGTAAGTTGAGTAGCTATTTCAATGGAAAAAGCCTGATTCGTTCCAAGGCCCCGATCCAAGTTTTTTTTTTATAGTGTAACACTGTGTTCTGGGTCCTGATTGGCTAAGAGACTAGACCAGGACTAAACCTGGACTAAACCAGGACTAGACCAGGACTAGACCAGGTGGATTAAAGCGCCGCGTGCTGGTCTATTTCCTGGTTTCTCATGAGTCACAGCTGAGGCGAGCAGCGAGGAGGGGACCGCACGCAGTCCGAGCGCATGAACGAACGCAGGTAAGAGCCGCGGTGGTTTAATCCTGGTTCAGACCTGGTTCAGACCTGGTTTAATCCCGTTTTAGAGGAGGCACGGTTTGAGCGTGGGTCTCGTGCTCACAGCCCCGCGCCGGGTCATGCTGCGCTATCACACACACCGCCCTCCCCTTTCCCCCCACACTTCACTATTAATAATTTTGTTGAAAATCTATGAAAGTTTGAGTGTTTAAACGA